>LR880968.1:925346884-925364718 GCA_904067115.1 Aegilops sharonensis
AGAGGCAAATGGCAAATAATGTAAAGCGAGGGATAAGAGTTTGTGATGGGTACTTGGTATGTCTTGACTTGTGCATAGACTCCCCGGCAACGGCGCCAGAAATCCTTCTTGCTAGCAAAAGTGAGATCTGATAGAGATGATAAATAATATTTTTGGTATTTTTTTGGTATAGAGATGCAAAGTAAAAAGTAAAAGGCAAAGTAAAAACAAAGCAAGTATTAAAGTGATGGAGATTGATATGATGAGAATAGACCCGGGGGCCATAGGTTTCGCTAGTGGCTTCTCTCAAGAGCATAAGTATTCTACGGTGGATGAACAAATTACTGTTGAGCAATTGACAGAATTGAGCATAGTTATGAGTATATCTAGGTATGATCATGTATATATGCATCACGTCCGAGACAAGTAGACCGAAACGGTTCTGCATCTACTACTATTACTCCACTCTGATACGTCCATTTTGCATCATGCTTTTATATCAATATTTATTGCATTGTGGGCTGTTATTACACATTATATCTCAATACTTATGGCTATTCTCCCTTATTTTACAAGGTTTACCATGAAGAGGGGGGATGCCGGCAGCTGGAATTCTGGCTGGAAAAGGAGCAAACGTTGGAAACCTATTCTTCACATTTCCAAAAGTCCTGAAACTCCACGAAACAACTTTTTGGAATTTATAAGAAATTATGAGCAAAAGAAATAGGCCAGGGGGCCCACACCCTGTCCTGGAGACAGGGCCCCCCCCCCTACAGGGCGCGCCCCTATCTCCTGGACCCCCTGGTGGCCCTCCGGCGTCCATCTTCTGCTATATCATCACTTTTACCCTGGAAAAAATCGTGGACAAGCTTACAGGATGAAACTCCGCCGCCACGGGGCGGAACCTTGGCGGAATCAATCTAGGGCTCTGGCGGAGCTATTCTGCTGGGGACACTTCCCTCCGGGAGGGGGAAATCATCACCAACGATCCTCTCATCGGGAGAGGGCAATCTCCATCAACATCTTCACCAGCACCATCTCATCTCTAAACCCTAGTTCATATCTTGTATCCAATTCTTGTCTCCAAGTCCGGGATTGGTACTAGTAAGTTGCTAGTAGTGTTGATTACTCCTTGTAGTTGATGCTAGTTGGTTTATTTGGTGGAAGATCATATGTTCAGATCCTTTGTGCATATTATTACTCCTCTGATTATGAACATGAATATGTTTTGTCAGTAGTTACGTTTGTTCCTGAGGACAAGGAAGAAGTCTTGCTATTAGTAGTCATGTGAATTTTGTATTCGTTTGATATTTTGATGAGATGTATGTTGTCTAGCCTCTAGTGGTGTTATGTGAACGTCGACTACATAACACTTCACCATTATTTGGGCCTAGAGGAAGGCATTGGGAAGTAATAAGTAGATGATAGGTTGCTAGAGTGACAGAAGCTTAAACCCTAGTTTATGCGTTGCTTCGTAAGGGGCTGATTTGGATCCATATGTTTCATGCTATGGTTAGGTTTACCTTAATACTTTTGTTGTAGTTGCGGATGCTTGCAATCGAGGTTAATCATAAGTGGGATGCTTGTCCAAGTTAGGACAGTACCCAAGTGTCCGTCCTCCCACATATCAAATTATCAAAGTACCAAACGCGAATCTTATGAACGTGATGAAAACTAGCTTGACGATAATTCCCAATGTGTCCTTGGGAGCTCCTTCTTTATTATCAGAATTTGTCCAGGCTTATCCTTTGCTACATAAAGGATTAGGCCACCTTGCTGCACGTTATTTACTTTATTTACTTTTTCTCGTTACTACTTATCTGATTACAAAACTATCTATCACCTACTATTTCAGTGCTTGCAGAGAAAACCTTACTGAAAACCGCTTATCATTTCCTTCTGCTCCGTGTTGGTTTCGACACTCTTACTTATCGAAAGGACTATGATAGATCCCCTATACTTGTGGGTCATCAACACTCTTTTCTGGGGCCGTTGCCGAGGAGAGTAGCGCTTTTGGTGAGTGGAACTTGGTACGGAAACATTTATATAGTGTGCTGTAATTTTCTGTCATTTGTCACTATGGAAACTAATCCTTTCAGGGGCTTGTTTGGGGTATCTTCACCCCAACCAGAAGAGCAAAGAGATGCTCCTCAACCTACTGAACTTTATGAAAATATTCACTTTGAGATTCCTTCGGGTATGATAGAAAAACTGCTAGCTAATCCTTTTGCGGGAGACTGGACGTTGCATCCCGATTTACACCTTATCTTTGTGGATGAAGTTTTTGGATTATTTAAGCTTGCAGGTATTCCCGATGATGTTGTTAAAAGGAAGGTCTTCCCTTTATCTTTGAAGGGAGATGCATTGACATGGTATAGTCTATGTGATGATACGGGATCTTGGAACTGTAAGCGATTGAAGTTGGAATTTCACCAGAAGTTATATCCTATGCATCTTGTTCATCATGATCGTAATTATATATATAATTTATGGCCTCGCGAAGGAGAAAGCATCGCTCAAGCTTGGGGGAGGCTTAAGTCAATGTTATATTCATGGCCCAATCATGAGCTCTCTCGGGAAATGATTATTCAGATTTTTATGCTCGGCTTTCTCCTAATAATCGCAACCTGCTCTATACTTCCTGTGCTGGTTCTTATACTCTGAAGACTATTGATTTCAAATGGGACTTATTGGAAAGAATTAAACGCAACTATGAAGATTGGGTTCCGACGATGGAAAGGAGTCAGGTATGACACCTAAGTTCGTTTGTGTTAAATCTTATATGGATACCGATGCTTTCCGTGGATTTAGTGCTAAGTATGGACTTGGCTATGAGATAGTAGCTACTTTTTGTGAAACTTTTGCTACTCACGTTGATCTCCCTAAAGAGAAGTGGTTTAAATATAATCCTCCTGTTGAAGTGAAAGTAGTTGCACCCATTACAGTCGAAGAAAAGACCATTACATATAGTGATCCTATTATTCCTACTTCTTATGTTGAAAAACCTCCTTTTCCTATTAGGATAAAAGATCATGCTAAAGCTTCAACTGTTGTTCGTAAGAGTAATACTAGGACTTATACACCTCCTGAGCAAATTAATGTTGAACCTGGTATTGCTATGATTAAAGATCTCTTGGATGAGGACTTAGATGGGCATGTTATCTCTTTCATGGGTGAAACTGCTAATATTGCTAGACCCGATACTCAGACATGTAGACCTGTTGTAGGCATGCCTGTTATTTCTGTTAAAATAGGAGATCATTTCTATCATGGCTTATGTGATATGGGTGCTAGTGCTAGTGGGATACCTTATGATCTATATAAAGAAATTATGCATGATATTGCACCTGTTGAATTGGAAGACATTGATGTTAATATTAAGCTTGCTAATAGGGACACCATTAAACCTATTGGGATTGTTAGAGATGTTGAAGTTTTGTGTGCGAAGATTAAATACCCTGCTGATTTTCTTGTACTTGCTTCCCCACAAGATGATTTTTGTCCCATTATTTTTGGTAGACCTTTCTAGAATACTACTAGTGCTAAGATTAATTGTAAAAGGAAGTTAGTCACTGTTGGCATAGATGGTATGTCTCATGATTTTAATTTTGCTAAGTTTAGTAGACAACCTCGTGAAAGGGAACCACCTAGTAAAGATGAGATTATTGGTGTTGCTTCCATAGCTGTTCCTCCAACTGATCCGTTAGAACATTATTTCTTAGACCATGAAAACGCTATGTTTATGAAGGAAAGGGAAGAAATAGATGAAGTGTTCCTTAAGCAAGAACATGTGCTGAAACATAACCTTTATGTTGATATTCTTGGGGATCCCCTTCCAACCAAGTGTGATCCCGTGTTTGAACTCAAACCTTTACCTGATAATCTTAAGTATGCTTATCTTGATGAAAAAGAAATATGTCCTGTTATTATTAGTGCTAACCTTTCAACGAAAGAAGAAGAAAGATTATTGAAAACTCTGAAGAAGCACCGAGCTGCTATTGGATATACTCTGGATGATCTTATGGGCATTAGTCCCACATTATGTCAACACAAAATTTCCATGGAGAAAGATGCCAAACCAGTTAGAGATCCTCAAAGACGATTAAATCCCAAAATGAAGGAGGTGGTAAGAAAGGAGATACTAAAGCTCCTTGAGGCAGGTATTATTTATCCCGTTGCTGATAGTGAATGGGTAAGCCCTGTCCATTGTGTCCTTAAAAAGGGAGGTATTACCGTTGTTCCTAATGATAAAGATGAATTGATCCCGCAAAGAATTATTATAGGTTATAGGATGGTAATTGATTTTCGTAAGTTAAATAAAGCTACTAAGAAAGATCATTACCCTTTACCTTTTATTGATCAAATGCTAGAAAGGCTATCCAAAAAACACACATTTTTTGCTTTCTAGATGGTTATTCTGGCTTCTCTCAAATACCTGTGTCAGCAAAGGATCAATCTAAAACTACCTTTACTTGCCCTTTTGGTACTTTTGCTTATAGACGTATGCCGTTTGGTTTATGTAATGCACCTGCTACCTTTCGAAGATGCATGATGGCTATATTCTCTGATTTTTGTGAAAAGATTTGTGAGGTATTCATGGATGACTTCTCCGTCTATGGATCCTCTTTTGATGATTGTTTGAGAAACCTTGATCGAGTTTTGCAGAGATGCGAAGACACTAGTCTCGTCCTGAATTGGGGAAAGTGTCACTTTATGGTTAATGAAGGCATTGTCTTGGGGCGCAAGATCTCCGAGAGAGGTATTGAAGTTGATAAAGCCAAAGTTGATGCTATTGCAAAGATGCCATGTCCCAAGGACATAAAAGGTATAAGAAGTTTCCTTGGTCATGCCGGCTTTTATAGGAGGTTCATTAAGGACTTCTCTAAAATCACTAGGCCTCTAACTAATTTATTGCAAAAAGATATTCCTTTCGTCTTCGATGATGATTGTGTAGAAGCATTTGAAACACTTAAGAAAGCTTTGATCACTGCACCTATTGTTCAGCCACCTGATTGAAATTTACCTTTTGAAATTATGTGCGATGCTAGTGATTATGCTGTAGGTGCTGTTTTCGGGCAAAGAGTCGATAAGAAATTGAATGTTATCCATTATGCTAGTAAGACTCTTGATACTGCCCAGAGAAATTATGCTACTACGGAAAAAGAATTCTTAGCAGTTGTGTTTGCATGTGATAGGTTTAGACCTTATATTGTTGATTCCAAAGTCACTATTCACACTGATCATGCTGCTATTAAATATCTTATGGAAAAGAAAGATGCTAAGCCTAGACTAATTAGATGGGTCCTCTTGCTCCAATAATTTTACTTGCATATTGTTGATAGAAAGGGAGCTGAGAACCCTGTTGCAGACAACTTTTCTAGGTTAGAGAATGTTCTTGATGTCCCATTGCCTATTAATGATAGTTTTCCTGATGAACAATTAGCGGTTGTTAATGCTTCTCGTACGGCTCCTTGGTATGCCGAGTATGCTAATTACATTGTTGCTAAATATATACCGCCTAGTTTCACATACCAGCAAAAGAAAAAGTTCTTTTATGATTTAAGACATTACTTATGGGATGATCCACACCTTTATAAATAAGGAGTAGATGGCATTATTAGACGTTGTGTGCCTGAGCATGAACAGGAACAAATCCTATGCAAGTGTCACTCTGAATCCTATGGAGGAAACCACGCTGGATATAGAAATGCACACAAGGTACTTCAATCTAGTTTTTATTGGCCTACTCTTTTCAAAGATGCTCGTAAGTTTTTTTTATCTTGTGATGAATGTCAAAGAATAGGTAACATTAGTAGACGTCAAGAAATGCCTATGAATTATTCCCTTGTTATTGAACTGTTTGATGTTTGGGGCTTTGATTATATGGGACCTTTTCCTGCCTCCAATGGTTATACACATATTTTAGTTGTTGTTGATTACGTTACTAAGTGGGTAGAAGCTATTCCAACTAGTAGTGCTGATCATAACACTTCTATTAAAATGCTTAAAGAAGTTAATTTTCCGAGGTTTGGAGTCCCTAGATATCTTATGACTGATGGTGGTTCACACTTTATTCATGGTGCTTTCCGTAAGATGCTTGCTAAGTATGGTGTCAATCATAGAATCGCATCTCCTTATCACCCACAGTCCAGTGGTCAAGTAGAATTGAGCAATAGAGAGCTCAAATTAATTTTGCAAAAGAATTGGTCCAAAAAACTAGATGATGCATTATGGGCCTATAGAACTGCATACAAAAATCCTATGGGTATGTCTCCATATAAGTTGGTTTATGGAAAAGCATGTCATTTACCTCTTGAACTTGAACATAAAGCATATTGGGCTATTAAAGAGCTCAATTATGACTTCAAACTTGCCAGTGAGAAGAGGTTGTTTGATATTAGCTCACTTGATGAATGGAGAACCCAAGCATATGACAATAACTTCAAAGGCACAAATCCTAGTGTTTGAGCTCAAAATGGGAAGGTCCCTACGTTATCGAAGAGCTCTATCGTTCTGGTGCTATAAAAATCAACAACTTCAAAGGCACAAATCCGAGGGTGGTAAACGGTCAAAGAATAAAACATTATACTTCAGGTAATCCTATTAATGTGGAAACTAATATTATTGAGACCATAACCCCTGAGGAATACATAAGAGACACTTTCCAGAATGTTCCTGACTCCGAAAAGGCATAGGTACGTGGTACGGTAAGTAAACCGACTCCAAAACAACTCTAACGGCAATTTTTATCAGTTTTGCATTATTTAAGAATTTTAGGAAGAAAGAAGTAGTCCGAAAGGGACACGAGGCTCCCACAAGAGAGGAGGGCGCCCCCCCCCCCTGTAGGGCGCCCCCCCCCCCTGTAGGGCGCGCCCCCTGTCTTGTGGGCACCTCGTGTGCCTCCCAGACTCTATTTTCTTGTATGTTACGTATTTTGGTCGGTAAAAATTCATTGTATATACTCCTGAAGGTTTTGATCACCGTATCACACAAATATCCTCTGTTTTCGTTTCGAGCTGTTTCTGTTTCAGATTTAGAGCACCATGACTTCTCCCTTCTCCAACAACGAAGACAAGGATGCTTGGCTATTGAAGATAGAGTTGAAAAGAGGGGAACCGGAAGAGATCAACAAGGATGAAGGGATCAAAAAGGCCATGAAGGTTCAAGCTCCGGTGGTGAAAGAAGAAGACATCCCTCAACCTTTACCTAACCTTTTTACTCCAACAGAGATTGAAGCTTTCAAGATGATTGAGTTAGCCCACATACAGAATAAGTATCTCACACAGGAGAATATTTTGTTGAAGGATCATATTGTGGGGCTCAAGGGCATTATTCGCAAGTTGGAGGAGCTATTACGCTCGATGTGCAATTATCCACCGTCATCATCACCACCTCCACCACCTCCGAAGCAATAATCACATGGGTATGGGCACTCCCCTTGGCAACTGCCAAGCTTGGGGGAGGTGCCCCGGTATCGTATCACCATCACAATCCTATCTTTACCGCTTTATTTAGTTCGATCCTTTTAGTAGTATCTTGATCTAGTAGATTGAAGTTTTGATATCAAGTAGTTTTGAGCTTTGCTTTGTGATCTCTTTATGTAAGCGAGTCTGTGTGCTATCTATAATAAAGATTAGTGCTGAGTCAATGGCTTTGCTATGATGCTATGATCTTGAGAAAATAGAAAGAATAAAAGAGTTCATATTGATCTTATGGATAATGATAACTTCACATATAGAAAGTATGAGGCATAGAAATTGTTGAGAGTTGATGAACGTAGCCTTGGTCATTGTTGCAATTAATAGGAAGTGATAAGGAAAGAGGGGTTCACATATAAATATATTATCTTGGACATCTTTTATGATTGTGAAGCACTCATTAAGTATGACATGCTAAAAGAGTTGATGTTGGACAAGGAAGACAACGTAATGGTTTATGTTTTCCGACATCTCAGTTAAAGTATATTGTCATTGACCTTCCAAACATGTTGAGCTTGCCTTTCCCCTTCATGCTAGCCAAATTCCTTGCACTAAGTAGAGATACTACTTGTGCTTCCAAATATCCTTAAACCCAGTTTTTCCATGAGAGTCCACCATACCTACCTATGGATTGAATAAGATCCTTCAAGTAAGTTGTCATCGGTGCAAGCAATAAAAATTGCTCTCTAAATATGTATGACTTATTAGTGCAGAGAAATTAAGCTTTGTACGAACTTGTTGTGGAAGTAATAAAAGCGACAGACTGCATAATAAAGGTCCGCATACAAGGGGCAATATAAAGTGACGTTCTTTTGCACTAAGATTTTATGCATCAACCCTAAACGCACTTGACAACCTCTGCTTCCCTCTGCGAAGGGCCTATCTTTTACTTTATGTTTTACTTTATGCTTGAGTCAAGGTGATGCTCACCTTTCCCTTTTTATTTTTATCCTTTGGCAAGCTCTTCGTGTTTGAAAGATCATGAAACATATATCCAATTGGATGTAAGTTGGAATAGGCTATTATTGTTGACATTACCTAAAGGTGAGTACGTTGGGAGGCAACCCAATAAGCCCCTATCTTTCTCAGTGTCCGGCTGAAACTCTATAACCACAAGTATTGCGTGAATGTTAATAATTATAGGGGACTACGAGATAGTTGAGTATGTGAGCTTGCTGAAAAGTTCTATTATTGACTCTTTCCGATATTACGATAAATTGCAATTGCTTCAATGACTGAGATTATAGTTTGTTAGTTCCCAATGAAATTTTCGAACCATACTTGATATTGTGAATTTCTTATTACTTGAGCATAGGAAATCATATGACAAAATCCATATATGTTGCTGTTATTATAATGATCATGATGCCCTCATGTGCGTATTTTATTTTTATCGACACCTCTATCTCTAAACATGTGGACATATTTTTCGATTTCGGCTTCCGCTTGAGGACAAGAGAGGTCTAAGCTTGGGGGAGTTGATACGTCCGTTTTGCATCATGCTTTTATATCAATATTTATTGCATTATGGGCTGTTATTACACATTATATCTCAATACTTATGGCTATTCTCCCTTATTTTACAAGGTTTACCATGAAGAGGGGGGATGCCGGCAGCTGGAATTCTGGCTGGAAAAGGAGCAAACGTTGGAAACCTATTCTGCACATCTCCAAAAGTCCTGAAATTCCACGAAACAACTTCTTGGAATTTATAAGAAATTATGAGCAAAATAAATAGGCCGGGGGCCCACACCCTGTCCAGGAGACAGGGGCGCGCCCCCTATCTCCTGGGCCCCCTGGTGGGCCTCCGGCGTCCATCTTCTGCTATATCATCACTTTTACCCTGGAAAAAAATCGTGGACAAGCTCACGGGACGAAACTTCGCCGCCACGAGGTGGAACCTTGGCGGAATCAATCTAGGGCTCTGGCGGAGCTGTTCTGCTGGGGACACTTCCCTTCGGGAGGGGGAAATCATCACCAACATCATCACCAACGATCCTCTCATCGGGAGAGGGCAATCTCCATCAACATCTTCACCAGCACCATCTCATCTCTAAACCCTAGTTCATATCTTGTATCCAATTCTTGTCTCCAAGTCCGGGATTGGTACTAGTAGGTTGCTAGTAGTGTTGATTACTCCCTGTAGTTGATGCTAGTTGGTTTATTTGGTGGAAGATCATATGTTCAGATACTTTATGCATATTATTACTCCTCTGATTATGAACATGAATATGCTTTGTGAGTAGTTACGTTTGTTCCTGAGGACAAGGGAGAAGTCTTGCTATTAGTAGTCATGTGAATTTGGTATTCGTTTGATATTTTGATGAGATGTATGTTGTCTAGCCTCTAGTGGTGTTATGTGAACGTCGACCACATAACACTTCACCATTATTTGGGCCTAGAGGAAGGCATTGGGAAGTAATAAGTAGATGATGGGTTGCTAGAGTGACAGAAGCTTAAACCCTAGTTTATGCATTGCTTCGTAAGGGGCAGATTTGGATCCATATGTTTCATGCTATGGTTAGGTTTACCTTAATACTTTTGTTGTAGTTGTGGATGCTTGCAATCGAGGTTAATCATAAGCGGGATGCTTGTCCAAGTTAGGACAGTACCCAAGTGTCGGTCCTCCCACATATCAAATTATCAAAGTACCGAATGCGAATCTTATGAACGTGGTGAAAACTAGCTTGACGATAATTCCCAATGTATCCACGGGAGCTCCTTCTTTATTATTAGAATTTGTCCAGGCTTATCCTTTGCTACATAAAGGATTGGGCCACCTTGCTGCACGTTATTTACTTTATTTACTTTTTGCTTGTTACTATTTATCTTATTACAAAACTATCTATCACCTACTATTTCAGTGCTTGCAGAGAAAACCTTACTGAAAACCGCTTATCATTTCCTTCTGCTCCTCGTTGGGTTTGAAACTCTTACTTATCAAAAGGACTACGATAGATCCCCTATACTTGTGGGTCATCACACTCATCGACCGCTATCCAGCATGCATCTAGAGTATTAAGTTAAAAACAGAGTAACACCTTAAGCAAGATGACATGATGTAGAGGGATAAATTTAGGCAATATGATAAAAACCCCATCTTGTTATCCTCGATGGCAACAATAGAATACATGCCTTGCTGCCCCTTCTGTCACTGGGAACGGACACCGCAAGATTGAACCCAAAGCTAAGCACTTCTACCATTGCAAGAACTACCAATCTAGTTGGCCAAACCAAACGGATAATTCAAAGAGACTTGCAAAGATAGCCAATCATACATAAAAGAATTCAGAGAAGATTCATATTTAATTCATAGATAAGCTAGATCATAAACCCACAATTCATTGGTCTCAACAAACACACCACAAAAAGAAGATTACATCGAATAGATCTCCACGAGAGAGGGGGAGAACATTGTATTGAGATCCAAAAAGAGAGAAGAAGCCATCTAGCTACTAGCTATGGACCCATAGGTCTGAAGTAAACTACTCACACTTCATCGGAGGGGCTATGGTGATGATGTAGAAGCCCTCCGTGGTGGATGCAACCTCCGGCGGAGCTCCGGAACAGGCCCCAAGATGGGATCTCGTGGATACAGGAAGTTGCGGCGGTGGAATTAGGTTTTTGGCTCCTGTTCTGATCGTTTGGGGGTACGTAGGTATATATAGGAGGAAGGAGTACGTCGGTGGAGCAACAGGGGGGCCACGAGGCAGGGGGGCGCGCCCTAGGGGGGCGCCCCCCACCCTCGTGACGGCCTCTTTTGTTCCTTGGAGTAGTGTCCAATTCCCCTAGATCACGTTCGGTGAGAAAATCACGTTTCCGAAGGTTTCATTCCGTTTGGACTCCGTTTGATATTCCGTTTCCTCGAAACACTGAAATAGGCAAAAAAACAGCAATTCTGGGCTGGGCCTCCGGTTAATAGGTTAGTCCCAAAAATAATATAAAAGTGGAAAATAAAGCCCAATATAGTCCAAAACAGTAGGTAAAGTAGCATGGAGCAATAAAAAATTATAGATACGTTGGAGACGTATCAGTCATGGACAACACATAAAACCATTCTTCTTGGTTTCCTCAGCCACTTCGTGAACATTATGCACGCCCTTAATGTACTCGGAGGTGCGTCTGTCACCGTACATCCATTGTCGGTTCATATACGTGCATTATAAATTGAAGTGTGTCAAAAACCATTACAGAACATCATGAATACAGAAGTGACCAAATTAATAGAAGTTCATCGTCACATTAAAACCAAAGTACATACATAGTTCTCATTGAACAACATATAGCTCTCCAGAGCATCTAACTAAACCATACATTGAAACTATCTAAGACATTTCAATGCAATGATATGTCTCCAACGTATCTATAATTTTTTATTGTTACATGCTATTATATTACCCATTTTGGATGTTTATGGGCTTTACTTTACACATTTATATCATTTTTGGGACTAACTTACTAATCGGAGGCCCAGCCCGTATTGCTGTTTTTTTTGCCTATTTCAGTGTTTCAAAGAAAAGGAATATCAAACGGAGTCCAAACGGAATGAAACCTTCGGGAGCGTGATTTTTGGAACGAACGTGATCCAGAGGACTTGGAGTGCAAGTCAAGAAGCAGCCGAGGCGGCCACAAGGGCGGAGGGCGCGCCCACCCCTACTGGGCGCGCCCCCCTATCTCGTGGACCCCTTGGTCGTCCACCGACCTACTCCTTCCTCCTATATACCCACGTACCCTGAGAACATCAAAGGAGACGACAAAAAACTATTTCCACCACCTTAACCTTCTGTATCCGCGAGATCCCATCTTGGAGCCTTCGCCGGCGCTGCGCTAGAGGGGGAATCGACCACGGAGGGCTTCTACATCAACACCATAGCCCCTCCGATTAGTTGTGAGTAGTTTACCACAGACCTTCGGGTCCATAGTTATTAGCTAGATGGCTTCTTCTCTCTTTTTGGCTCTCAATACCATGTTCTCCTCGATCTTCTTGGAGATCTATTCGATGTAACTCTTTTTGCGGTGTGTTTGTCGAGATCCGATGAATTGTGGGTTTATGATCAAGTTTATCTATGAGAAATATTTCAATCTCCTCTGAATTCTTTTATGTGTGATTAAGTTATCTTTGCAAGTCTCTTCGAATTATCAGTTTGGTTGGGCCTACTAGATTGATCTTTCTTGCAATGGGAGAAGTGCTTAGCTTTGGGTTCAATCTTGCGGTGTCCTTTCCCAGTGACAGCAGGGGCAGCAAGGCACATATTGTATTGTTGCCATCAAGGATAAAAAGATGGGGTTTATATCATATTGCATGAGTTTATCCCTATACATCATGTCATCTTTCTTAATAGGTTACTTTATTCTTTATGAACTTAACACTCGAGATGCATGCTGGATAGCGGTCGATGTGTGGAGTAATAGTAGTAGATGTAGGCAGGAGTTGGTCTACTTGTCACAGACGTGATGCCTATATACATGATCATGCCTAGATAATCTCATAATTATTCGCTTTTCTATCAATTGCTCGATAGTAATTTGTTCACCCATCGTAATACTTATGCTATCTTGAGAGAAGCCACTAGTGAAACCTATGGCCCCCGGGTCTATCTTTTATCATATAAGCTTTCAATATACTTTTATTTGCATCTTTACTTTTCCAATCTATATTATAAAATACCAATAATATATTTATCTTATCATACCATCTCTATCAGATCTCACTTTCGCAAGTGGCCGTGAAGGGATTGACAACCCCTTTATTGTGTTGGTTGCGAGTTCTTTGTTTGTTTGGGTAGGTGCGTGGGACTTTTGAGGAGCCTCCTACTAGATTGATACCTTGGTTCTCAAAAACTGAGGGAAATACTTATGCTACTGAAGGAAAACCAACGCAATCTCAAGACATAGCAAGAAGGATTTCTGGCGCCGTTGCCTGGGAGGTCTTCGTTCAAGTCAAGACATACCAAGTACCCATCACAAACTCATCTCACTCGCATTTACATTATTTGCCATTTGCCTGTCGTTTTCCTCTCCCTCACTTCACCCTTGCCGATTTATTCGCCCTCTCTTTCCCAATCTTTTCTCTCTCTTTCGCTTGCCCTCTTCTTCTTCCTCACTTTTATCTGCCATCATGTCTGCAATTGGGGAGATTATCGTCGATATGGACAATAATGATAATATGGAAAATTCTGATGCTCCGGCTAAAGAACCCCCTATCTTGCATACTAAAAATTTCGAATCGGTAGTGGTAACATTATTGGAAAATGGGTTATTCAAGATTTCTTTACTTCTGCCGGTGCTTTACATTCTATGGGTGGTTCTATTCTTCATTGAACTAGTAGTCTTGCGGATGCTATCGCTATGCTTGTAGTTGAGCTTGAAAGACTATGCATCCTTGCATAAAAAGAATTTTCCTGGAATTTTCTAATATTGAGCATTCTTATGTTAAGCGCGTCGTTACTATCTTTTTGGCTCATGAGTTTGGATTTATAATAAGTGAGGCCAAAGAAATCTTTGCACACTATAGGGTGGACGCCGGTCGTCCTCCCATAGAGGCAATCCTCTTTGATCAAGAGGAAATTAGGCGTTTTCAATCTTTGGACTATGATGCTTTTAATGAAAACCTTAGGAAAAAGGTTCCTACCAATGTCCTAATTGACAGAATTTCCGAACTTAATAATGATTTTGCTCTTCGAAACAATGAGCTAGGATACTCTCTTGAGTATAGGCTCACGAAATTCTGCCAAAAGAATGCTTATAATGATGAATTAGTTATGCAATATGAAGGGCCAAAGGAGGAACCCATTCCTCCCGTGATTGATCTTGGGGACTTTTGTCCCATTAAATTTATCCCTTTTGATTACTTTTGCTTGCCTCAAAGAAAACTTGCTGCCGAACGTAGAGAATATGAGATGAGTTTTCAAGATCTATCTTATTATTATGGCACTACTTAGATCTATCCTCGCTTTTATGCCTAGCTAGGGGCGTTAAACGATAGCGCTAGTTGGGAGGCAACCCAATTTTATTTGTGTTTTTTGTTTTTGCTTATGTTTAGTCATAAATCTTGCATCTACCTTCTGTTTAGAAGTGTTTTTATGTTTTAATTAGTGTTTGTGCCAAGTAGAACCTATAGGATAACCTATGGTGATAGTTAATTTGATTCTGCTGAAAAATAGAAACTTTGCACGCACAAAAATAAGTTTGTTAAATTACAGAAACGTGATTTTGTGTTGATTATTTTTGCTGTAGATCAATAGACAAATTTCCAAGGACTTCCTATTTCGGTACGATTTTTAGAGTTCCAGAAGTGTTCGAGGGTTACAGATTGCTACATACCGTTCTGTTTTTGACAGATTCTGTTTTTCGTGTGTTGTTTGCTTATTTTGATGCATCTATGGCTTGTATTAAGTGGTATGAACCATAGAGTACATAGAATACAGTAGGTTTAACACCAATATAAATAAAGAATGAGTTCATTACAGTACCTTATGTGGTGGTTTGCTTTCTTTCACNACTTAGATCTATCCTCGCTTTTATGCCTAGCTAGGGGCGTTAAACGATAGCGCTAGTTGGGAGGCAACCCAATTTTATTTGTGTTTTTTGTTTTTGCTTATGTTTAGTCATAAATCTTGCATCTACCTTCTGTTTAGAAGTGTTTTTATGTTTTAATTAGTGTTTGTGCCAAGTAGAACCTATAGGATAACCTATGGTGATAGTTAATTTGATTCTGCTGAAAAATAGAAACTTTGCACGCACAAAAATAAGTTTGTTAAATTACAGAAACGTGATTTTGTGTTGATTATTTTTGCTGTAGATCAATAGACAAATTTCCAAGGACTTCCTATTTCGGTACGATTTTTAGAGTTCCAGAAGTGTTCGAGGGTTACAGATTGCTACATACCGTTCTGTTTTTGACAGATTCTGTTTTTCGTGTGTTGTTTGCTTATTTTGATGCATCTATGGCTTGTATTAAGTGGTATGAACCATAGAGTACATAGAATACAGTAGGTTTAACACCAATATAAATAAAGAATGAGTTCATTACAGTACCTTATGTGGTGGTTTGCTTTCTTTCACTAAGGGAGCTTATGAGATTTCCTGTTGAGTTTTGTGTTGTGAAGTTTTCAAGTTTTGGGTAAAGATTTGATGGACTATGGAATAAGGATTGGCAAAAGCCTAAGCTTGGGGATGCCCATGGCACCCCAAGATATTCAATAATATCCAAAATCCTAAGCTTTGGGATGCCCCTGGTAGGCATCCCCTCTTTCGTCTTTGTTCATTGGTAACTTTACTTGGAGCTATATTTTTATTCGCCACATGATATGTGTTTTGCTTGGAGCGTCTTGTATGATATTTAGTATTTTCTTTTCAGTTTACCACAGTCATCCTTGCTGTACACACCTTTTGGGAGAATCCCACTTGATTGGAATTTATTAGAATACTCTATTTGCTTCACTTATATCTTTTGAGCTAGATAGTTTTGCTCTAGTGCTTCACTATATCTTTTAGAGCACGGCGGTGACTTAATTTTGTAGAAGTTTCTAGTCTCTCATGCTTCACTTATATTATTTTGAGAGTCTATTAGAACAACATGGTATTTTCTATGGTTATAAAATTGGTCCTAGAATGGTAGGCATCCAAGTTGGGTATAATAAAAACTATCATAGGAAGTGAATTGGATGCTATGATCAATTTGATACTTGATAATTGTTTTGAGATATGGAGGTAGTGATATTAAAGTCATGATAGTTGGGTGATTATAAATTTAAAGAATGCTTGTTTGAAGTTAGCAAGTCCCATAGCATGCACATATGGAAAAAGTTGTGTAACAAATTTATTGGATAGGGTGCTCTTTTGATTGCCTTCCCTTGAGTGGAGGTCGGGGGCGCGCAATGGTTAACTCCTACCAACCTCCCCCTAGGAGCATGCGTAGTAGTACTTTGCTTCAAGGGCTAATAATTGTTTTGCAATAAGTATATGAGTTCTTTATGACTAATGTGAGTCCATGGATTATACGCACTTTTACCTTTCCATCATTGCTAGCCTCTTCGGTACCGTGCATTGCCCTTTCTCACCTTGAGAGTTGGTGCAAACTTCGCTGGTGCATCCAGACCCCGTGATACGATACGCTCTATCACACATAAACCTCCTTATATCTTCCTCAAAACAGCCACCATACCTACCTATTATGGCATTTCCATAGCCATTCCGAGATATATTGCCATGCAACTTTCCACCGTTTCATTTATCATCTTGACACGCATCATTATTGTCATATTGCCTTGCATGATCATGTAGTCGACATCGTATTTGTGGCAAAGCCACCATGCATAATTTTTCATACATGTCACTCTTGATTCATTGCCCATCCCGGTACACCGCCGGAGGCATTCATATAGAGTCATATCTTGTTCTAGTTTTGAGTTGTAAATCATGAGTTGTAAATAAATAGAAGTGTGATGATCATCATTATTAGAGCATTGTCCCAAATTAAAAAAGGCCAAAAGAAAAAAAATAAAGGCCAAAGAAAAAAAAGAGAAAAAAAAAGAAAGGCAAAAAAAGGAAGGCCCAAAAAAAAGAAAAAAAAAGAAAGAAAAATAATAATAAGGGGGCAATGTTACTATCTCTTTTTCCACACTTGTGCTTCAAAGTAGCACCATGTTCTTCATATAGCGAGTCTCATATCTTGTCACTTTGATATACTAGTGGGAATTTTTCATTATAGAACTTGGCTTGTATATTCCTACGATGGGCTTCCTCAAAATGCCCTAGGTCTTCGTGAGCAAGCAAGTTGGATGCACACCCACTAGTTTCTTTTGTTGAGCTTTCATACATTTATAGCTCTAGTGCATCCGTTGCATGGCAATCCCTACTCCTCATGTTGACATCAATTGATGGGCATCTCCATATCCTGTTGATTAGCCTCGTTAATGTGAGACTTTCTCCTTTTTTGTCTTCTCCACACAACCTCGATCATCATATTCTATTCCACCCATAGTGCTATATCCATGGCTCACGCTCATGTATTGCGTGAGAGTTGAAAAAGGCTGAAGACCGTTAAAAAGTATGAACCAATTGCTTCGCTGAAACCGGGGTTGTTCTTGATGGGAGTATTTTGTGTGATAAAAATGAAACATAGCCTAACTATATGATTTTGTAGGGATGAACTTTCTTTAGCCATGTTATTTTGAGAAGACATGATTGCTTTGATTAGTATGCTTGAAGTATTACTATCTCTTATGTCAATATGAACTTTTATTTTGAATCATTTGGATCTGAACATTCATGCAACAATAAAGAAAATTGCATTGAGAATTATGCTAGGTAGCATTCCACATCAAAAATTCTGTTTTTATCATTTACCTACTCGAGGACGAGCGGGAATTAAGC
>LR880968.1:925380425-925392163 GCA_904067115.1 Aegilops sharonensis
ATATATATATATATATGCATGATTGGTTCTATTAGAAATTATATATTTATATATATATATATATGTATATATATATATATATGCATAACGTGTAGAATGTGTAGTATTGTAAAATACCAGCAAACGAAAAAGAATTAAATTGATAACACAAATTTAATTGAAAAATAAAAAATAAAACAAAAACCCACAAACATTTAGTACCGGTTGGTGTTACCAACCGGTACTAAAGGGCTCCCGCCCCCCGGAGCTGGCTCGTGCGACGTGGTTGGCCTTTAGCACCGGTTCGTGCTGAACCGGTACTAAAGGGGGGGGCCTTTAGTGACCACACTTTAGTGCCGGTTATGTAACCGGCACTAAAGGGCCTTACGAACCGGTGCTATTGCCCGGTTCTGCACTAGTGATGTTTGCAATTCAAATGAATTTGAAATGGGGAAGACAGAACCCCCCCCCCCCTTAAACCAACTAGCGTTTACTAAAATCTTTTTCAATGAACCTGAAATGCCCTTCTAAAATGTTCATCATTTTTGCCATGGTCTAGAACCTCTGAAAAAATGGTGCACTCTTTTCTAGGACAACAGAGGGTCACTGAACTAAAACTTATAGTATTTGCATTTGGGCATTTTAATGCTATAAAATATTTAAAATCCTCAAATAATCACAAACTGAAATGTTTTGTGCTGGAAATATTCCAAATAGCAACATTGAGCAGTTTCATGATTTTTGGAAATGCCCTGGCCTTTTTAATGAAGCCCTAAAGACTACAGAATAATATAAAACTGAATTAAAGAAAAGAGAGAGAAGGACTTACCTGGCAGCCCAGCCAGCCCACCACTGTAGCAGCCCAGCTGGGCAAAGCCGGCCCAGCCCACCAGGGGTTCCCTACTTCATGTTGATAGTGTTGCTCGTTCCTTTAGGACATTAGTAACCTTTGCTATAGGCCTCAATGTCCGTGGTATTTATTTCTCCCAAATACCATGAACTATTTATGGCAGAAGTTCCTCGTTGAACCGAAAGATCACAACCAGAGTTCTCTTAACGTGTTCTCGATTCTATTATGTGACTCTCCAGTTCTACCTTCCCCGCATGGGTTATCCGAAAGAAATATGTTGAAGTTGTTCGACATGCTAATCTGTGCATCCACAACTCATAAAGTCATACTCCCTCCTTTCCGGTTGATAGGGATCAATTCAAAAATCTCACCAACCAAGGTAGATGGTGAGTGGTGGAATACTTTTTGTAATTTGCAAAAGCACCCAATTAATACTCTTGTTTTCCTCAAAAATTGAAGTTTACCAATGTATTCATTGCAATGCATATGCATGCATAAAATACATGCATTGGTCAATTTTCTCTTAATACTTGCATGCAGTAATTTAATGCACCTTGGCATCTGAACTTGTGATAGGGAACAACCAAATTGAGCCTTATAAAATGGAAAAACTAAGATTTTGAGATAAGCCTTATAAACCGGAAAGGAGGGAGTATGTTCTTTTGAGTTGACCCGCTTTAGTCGTTTTCTGGCCCTCGTCTATCAATTGATAGTCAGGAGTAGTCGTGCATTCGTGTTCATCGATGCTTATTATTCTTATGGTCAGTCAAGCCATTCTATTCCAGAATGACTAGGAGAAACAAACTTCAGTACCTCATCCATATCCAGGATTGGGTCAAAGTAGTTGTACCTCGCAGATCAAAATGCCAACCCAGCTTTTGTTCTATTCTACCCTGAAGTATTACCCACTTTATGTCAGGAATGACATGAGGATTGCACCTTCTCTTATGGATTCCTAACGTAGTGATACTTTCTCGCCATCATTATTCATTCCACGGTTATGTGTTGTTGCAACCGGAATGCCGACAAGTGCATCATGATGTGTGAAATCAATACTTCTAGCAACTCCGTTGCTTGGTAGTTTAATGGACAACAATTTCATTCTTGGCGTGTTGGATCCCCGATCATCATTCTAAGACTGATTGTGCTACCTATTCCTTATTTTTGGTGCACTCTTCGATCAATGAGTTAGGATTGTGTCAATCCCTCGCTCTTTTGATCATATCGTCTTCCCTTGAAAACCAAGATTGTTCCCGAGCTTAGTAACATATCGATGGTTCGTGATTTTCTGAATATCTTCTCGGAAGTATCACCAAGTTGTTCCCTGTCTGTTATGTTGAGCTCGTGATCAAGTTGGTTTCTTGTAACCACCCTTTCTCCAAGAATCTGTGTTGGATACCCCTGAGCTAGATGGTTAAGCTGAACAACAACTTGGAGAGTTGGAAGATGGAAGGTTACCCGACTTAGTTCATTTTAAGGGTTATCTTGTATGTGTGTTGAAGAAAGATGATATCCTCGTCAATTGGTCCTCATGATCAGTGATTGGATCTATTGTCTTGTCCAAACCTTGATTTGAGTATGGGTTGTCGTCAAATCAAATCAGAACCAACGATGTTCTTAATGTTGTCTTACTCGTGGTTCATTCCTCGAGCATACACCATTATATCTTTTGGTCTGACCAATGCTATTACCTTGTTCACATAATTCTAGAATTTCACTCATATGGAAACCTGGATGAGTTGTTATTGAGCCCATCGACAACATCCATGTCCTTCCCATGATTTTGTTGGACATTAAGCTAGCATTGGAAACTTTTATAAGCATTATCTTCATGTCCCGTGCATGAAGCATATGCCCGGATGAAAGAAGTGACTTCCTCTAACTCATGTGCATCTGATGCAAGTTGCTGCCGTGGATTCGAGAAAGCTAATCTTGTTTCCTTTGGAATCAACCGAAGTCAGTCATGCACATGTGCGAAGTATTCAGTGGTATGGAGACTTCCAACCTTCATTCTATATGTACCCTTAGCACACCAAGCCACTGATTGATTTGTTCAAGGAGAAGGATTTTCTTCATAAGAGCTAGTCATGACTTATGTTAGGACATCGTTATCCTCGATGATTGTTCCCAACCTGAACTCGATAGTGTTTTAGTATAAGACTACTATGTGGTCATGACTGTCTAGGACAGCGTGTTCACATGTGTTTAGCAGAACCAGCTCATGTTTTGGAGCTTGCTATCGTAGTTCATTCCCCAAGAATCTCGCAACACCATCTTGTCGATTTGTGTTGCAAACTTTCATTTTTCTTGCTAGACTTAATGAGTCTGGAATATCCGACACCAACCAGATCTGAATCTCAGGCGATGTGATGGTTGGAACGTTTCCCAAGAACTATAATATTGGTCTCTCTATAACCAGTGAAGTGGATGTCGTGGGCCAACACACCCAGCCGGAAGACCTACTATTGTAGTATCTTTATTGAGAAAGTTGGCCACCACCCCATAAGGATTTCGTAGGATTCACTTCAGAAGTTGTTCCTTATGGGTTTGGTGTTTCCTAAGTCCGAACTTTTACTTGATGTTCTAGATATCAAACCATATCTATGAATGGATTACGCTAGCACATCAAGGAGAACATTAGAAGTGGAGTGCTAAATGTCTCTCGGTCGATCATCCAGATTTTGTTTCCTTGGCCTCGCTAAGGTGAAATCTGAGAAGGTGTTATCTTCCTTTGCATCTGCATTTTCTGTCACTATTCATCATGGTAGTAAGATGTGTTGCCAGTATCCTCGGCACGGATGTTGGTAAGACCTTGATGAGTATGGAAATGCTCAAGTTCTTAAGGGCACACTCAGTCACTCCTCGGTACCAATTGGAATGTGCCTCCCGTTTGCCGAGTTGTTCTATAACAATAGTTTTCTTTCCAATCTGAGTATGCAATTTCTTTGAAGTCCGTCAAACAATCATTTGTGAATTGCCTTAGCCTGGTTTGAAGAATTTCAATGATCTCTGTATCAAAAGTAGTTCTTTTGCCACTTAAGGAATGATTCTACGAACCACCCTCCCCCAAGATGTCTTGTTATGGTATCATGGCAACTCAACTCCTCGCTACGTTGACAACCGCTCACCACCCTATTAAGTGTGAAATTGTTGTCTGCTTAGTGAACCTTCGTCATCTATTTCACTCCATTCCTTGGGATGTGTGCCTCGTGTCTCAGCTCGAGTGATGTTGCTATGTCTCACTCCGTGAGTTGATCCTGAGTTGTTCGATCTTCGAGAAGATCGATCCTTCTAGAATTTTCCCTTTCCTCTTGTTGCTATGTTGGTAGAAGTTCTCAGAGCAAGGCATCGAGACAAAGATGGTGATCGAATCAACGTTCTTATGAAATGCAACCTGGATCGTGAAGATTGTCTTAGTTTGTGACCCCCCTTCATCTTACCCTACGCTTGACTCTCGAGACGAGATTCTTGTTTAGTGGGGGTGAGTTGTCACAGCCCTAGCTCAGCCCCTGTTGCCTTGGCTTGTTTCTCATGTCATCATGTTTACAATTCAAATGAATTTGAAATGGGGTAGACAGAACCCCCAGCACCCCCCCCCCCTAAACCAACTAGGGTTTACTAAAATCTTTTTCAATGAACCTGAAATACCCTTCTAAAATGTTCATTATCTTTGCCATGGTCTAGAACCTCTGACAAAAATGGTGCACACTTTTCTAGGACAATAGAAGGTCACTGAATTAAATCTTATAGCATTTGCATTTGGGCATTTTAATGCCATAAAATATATAAAATGCTCAAATAATCACAAACTGAAATGTTTGCTACTGGAAATATTCCAAACAGTGACATTGAGCAGTTTCATGATTTTTGGAAATGCCCTGGCCTTTTTAATAAAGCCCTAAAGACTATAGAATAATAGGAAACAGAATTAAAGAAAAGAGAGAGAAGGACTTACCTGGCAGCCTAGTGTAGCGACCCGACCTCAGACGGTCAAGCCTCTATGTATCTGTGCCATCCCTGGATCAGTATGTTGGCACACACAGTACATCAATGTATATATCAAAGTGCAATCACATGTATAAATAACGTAAAATGGTATATACCTCATAATACTCAGCGGAAACAATCAAACGGGTGTGGAGTCCCATCAACGCCATCGGCAGGTTGAGTGTAGACCATAACCCTGTATCGTAACTCTTACTCGTCGAAGAAAATCCTGCAACATGATACGTTGCAGCCATGTAGGTCAGTACATTGAATGTACCGGCAAGATCAAAACATGAGAAAATAGATGGTAAAACTATACTATATGCAATTTGGCTTTGTGGCTCTGGGTCTGAGTTTTGTTTGCGTAAAAGCTGGTTTTATCTTCCCTACATCAAAGGAATAAATGAAGTCTGTACTATGAAGTTTTCTATCATGACATGGTTCCGCCAACCGATGTCTCATAAGTTGCCCACAATTAAGTTATCAATCCGGTGTTGAGAGTTCCGAGATAAATCCAAGTCCAGATGCTCAAATTGTCCGTAACCGGGGACACAGCTAATCGATTAGGTTTTAACCCTCTGCAGAGGTTTGTACACTTTACCCGCAAGACTCGATCCCTCTTTTTACGTTCTCACACTTCAGGGTGTTTGAGAACAAGACGACCGAAACATGGTCTTCCGAAGAGTTCCCCTGACCACTGTCCGGTGCTCATCCAATCCTACCGTAGTTCTACATCTGCTAGCACCGTCCTAGTCAGAGTCACAACTAAGGTCAACCAAGCCAGAGCCCATAGTGACTTGCGGTTGCACAGGTAAGCTTCCGGGCATGAAGTATTCTTCCGTCTCTTTGAGTCTGGGTGAAGCTTTCCGCAAGATGTCATGGCGCTTCTCCATGCATCCCGGCCAACCACTGGTTTCTCCAGGGTGCCCGTCAACCGTCCTTCACCCAGTAGTGTGTATTGAATTCTTGTCTCGAGTCTTGAAGTCTTGAGGCCTTGAAGATGCAGTCCTTGCAGAGTTCATCATGGAGTTGTCGTCATTGACGTAGATCCTCCATTCTCACACCACTCCCGAGCACTCATACCAACCCCGTCTACTATAGCGTAGCATTAAAATAAATAACGTCCCGGGCTTGATAACAGGGTGATGGGTTCCTACCTCATGCATACTACTCAACTACAAGGATTCAATATCACTACTGGAGGGATTGTTGCGAAGATGACACTAGATGCAATAAAACACATAGGTATGAAAAACATGGTCAAAGTGGACTTGCCTGGTACGTTGATGAAGATAACAACGCTCTCACAAAATTTGATAGGACTATTCGTCACTCTCCGAAGAAACTCTATACAAGTCAAACATAGCATTCACATAAGCAATCACTCTAGCAAGCAATACTAACACTCAGAATAACAATTAAAACAAAAAAAACTCAATAATAAAACTCCAACAAATTCCAAAGAAGCTACAAATAAAACTAGAAAGAAAAACTACTAACGAAAATCTATGACTTTGCTACAAGCATCTAATATAGTTTTGCCCTAAGTAAAAAAAACATAACAGCAATTAAAACACTAAACTAATAATTTAACAGAAAATAAAAAGTAAAACAACTAAGTTAACAGAAAGTATTTTTTTCATAAAATTTTATTTGCAAAAAGAAACAAATAAAAAGCTTTTATAAAACTCTAACTATGACCTATAGAAGGTTTCATACAAAACTAAGGAAAATAAATTTTTTAAAATAAAAATAAATTTTTCTCCTGTTGTCTAACAGAAACACAACTAATTTTGTCAAAAGTGACAAAAAGAAATAATTTAAAACTAATAAAAACAATAAAGAAAAAGCTAAAACAGAACTAATAATAAAACAGTACTGTTTTGCTAAAAACCTAATTTAAATTAACCTAGAAATAAAATACTAAATACTACTGGATAAACAAAGGTCCTAGAGACTAGGAGCAAAAAGAATCGGTCAAAAATAATATTCCTAACTCAAAATAGCTCAAATCTAGTGATTTGAGAAAATTCATACAAACACAAATTTAAACTGCTCAAATGTGAAATAAAATTGAACTAACAGAAACTTCATAAAATTTGTGATCCATGGCAGTTGGAATCACTCACAAATACCTCGTAGATAATTAATTATGGATTTTACAAGATTGAAACTATTCTGTTTTAAAAACAGAACGAAAAGAAAAAACAGTAGGTCGGGATTTACTGTAGAAGTTCCGATGATGGGGTTCTGGTGGAGCTCCGGCGACGTCCTCCGATGGCCCTCTGGCGTCGGGGAAGGGACGGTAGGGGGCGGCAGATCGGGGCGGAGCGAGTGGTTGGGTCGGTGGGTGGCTAGGATGGCCGGAGGTGGTGGGGCGGGGCGGCAATGGCGGTGGTGGTCCGGCGAACTCCGGCGAGGTGGCGCGGTAGTGTGGGGCGAGGAGAGGCGGCTCTAGGTGCGGGAATGGGTGCGGGAGGTGGCCATTTATAGGGGGGGCAGTTCGGTTTGGAGGAGGGGGCAAGGGATTTCGCGAATCCCGCGATCTCCGGCGATGGCCGACGTGGCTGTGCTCGGGAACGAAATCCTATTCGTGAGGAAGGAGATGATCTGGCGCGATTGGGCCGGATTTGGCCCAAAACAAAAATACATTTCCTTTTTTTTAATAACCCGCGAAGAAGAATAATTTTAGGAAATAAAATGAAAATAAAATATAGGAGTATTATATATCAAAATGATCAGAAAAATAAGCCCAATTTAATGGGATAGTTTGCAGGGGCAAATAAAATATTTTTTGAAAAATCATTTTTTTTAAAATTCAAACAAAAATCAAAATGACTCTCAAAACTCTATGGAAAATTTATTCCAACATTTTTGGGGTGTCATGTTACTCCCTCTCAACACTTTTGTTAAAGTGTTCTTTGTCAGAAAAGTTTTTGAATAAAACTCAAATGCCACATTGAGTTGAAAACAAAATTTAAATGACAAATTAAAAATGAAATTTTTCTTTACTTCCCACTCTCTTTCATTGAATAAATCATGAGGATCATTGAGTGGCATGAAGTTTGAAATATTTCCAAATTCAAATATTTTCAAACAGAAACTTTTTTTTGGAAAGTCCTTTTATTCCCTCTCAACAAAACTTCAAAAGTTTAAAATTCCAATCAATTTCACTCAATCGATCACTCAACAATCAATCAAACAATCATATATTTTAATTATTATAACATTCCAAAATTTAGAATTTTGGGATGTTACACCTAGCCAGCCCACCACTGTAGCAGCCCTGCTGGGCAAAGCCAGCCCAGCCCACCAGGGGTTCCCTGTCGTCTTCCTCCTCTTGCCAGAGCAGGCAGGGCTGCTGCCTGTCGCCCGCGCGTCGCCCCTAGCCACCTCCTGCTTGCCATCGAGGCACCCCTGACGCGTCTGGAGATGCCCCGCAGCCCCCTCTGCCTCTTCCCTCATTCTCTCCTCTCTCCCTCGACCTCTAGCCTCTCTCCCGAACACACCCGAGCGCTGTCGTGACCACTGCTCGCCGTCGCCATGCCCACAGGCCCTCCCTCGCCTCGCTGATCTATCCATGGCCTCCGCCTCGACGCCCTCGTCCTCCCCGTTGAATCACTCGATGCCGGGCGCCCCCGAACGCTCTCCCCGTCGTCGTCTTCAACCTCGGGATGCCGTGATCGCCACGGCCGCGCCGTCTGCTCTGAGCCTTCCTCGAGCCCGCTTGGACGCCCCCCGCACTCTCCGTGAGCTTCTTCCCCAAACCCCCCTCCTCTGCGCGTCGTTTTCACGCGGTAGCCGTGGCCACAGCAACCGCAGCTCGAGCCCGAGCACACCATCGTGCTCAGCACGATCTCCTAAGCCTGTAGACACCCGCAGCACCTCCTCCCGTGCTCTGTAGCGCCTAACCGAGAATGCCCGAGCTGCTGCTGCTGCCGAACCTCGTCGGCGGCCACTTTTACGGCCACCTCTGCACCTACCACCGCCACCACTCGATGCGCGCCAGTGCATGCGTTCGAGCGCAACAAACCGTGGCCAAAATGATGCCCTGTAGGCCGTTTCCGAGCCCCTCCATCGCGCATGTCATCGTCGGCGTCGAGCCGCCGGCGAGTTGGCCTCATTTGACCAGGGGTTTGACCTCCCCTGGGACAATGATAGGTGGGGCCCTCCTGACTAATTAAGTTAACTTAAGTTAAACAAACTAGGTTAGTTAGTTAAGACACTGACACGTGGGACCCATCAGTCACTTTTGACCCTGGTCAGCCGCAGTTGACTTGATGACATCGTGCCACTGTCATGCTGACGCAATAAAGCATATCTGGCGTTCAGTTAATTTTGAAATTCCAGAAAATGCTTTAAACTTCTAAAAATCATATAAATTCAACCGTAACTCAGAATGAAAAAATTTATATATAGAAAATGATCAGAAAAATCCAATCTATCCATCTGTACCATTTTCGTGCATGTTTGGACAAGCGAAGCTCACTTTTTAGGATGAAACATGATTAGGACAAATTTGATAATAGTTTTGGAGTTGGAATTTGATGTAGCTTTCAATTCCACTTCAATCAAAAAGACTTGTTGTTGCATTAGCTCGATTCAAAGCATATTCCCATGTCATGATCATGCATCATATTGTTGCATTGCATTGATTGTGTTCTTTCTCTGTTGCCGGTATTTTTCCCCTCTCGGTAGACGTGTTCCGGTGATGAGTTCGATGACACCGATGAAGAACTATTCTATCTTTGGAAGTGCTAGGCAAGCAAAAATCCCTTGTTCATTCCGATACAATCACACTATCTCACTCATTCTCTCTTTTACTGCATTAGAACAACAACGATTCAACTGCTACATGCTGCCGTAGTTGAACCCCTTTCCTCTGCTTGACCTGTCATTGCCACAGTAAATAGATGAAACCCACTAGCATGAGTAGGAGTTGTTTGAGCCCTGATGTGCCTACTCATTCATGCTTGTTTTTCATGCCAGCTATTGCTTAGAGTTGTGTCAAGTCTGATTCATCGGGGATGAATTGGAGGTGTGTGAACATGTACTACTGTGTGTGAGCTAAGTGTGTGAACATGATTTGGTAAAGGTAGCGGTGAGAGGCCATGTAGGAGTACATGGTGGGNGTGGGACCCATCAGTCACTTTTGACCCTGGTCAGCCGCAGTTGACTTGATGACATCGTGCCACTGTCATGCTGACGCAATAAAGCATATCTGGCGTTCAGTTAATTTTGAAATTCCAGAAAATGCTTTAAACTTCTAAAAATCATATAAATTCAACCGTAACTCAGAATGAAAAAATTTATATATAGAAAATGATCAGAAAAATCCAATCTATCCATCTGTACCATTTTCGTGCATGTTTGGACAAGCGAAGCTCACTTTTTAGGATGAAACATGATTAGGACAAATTTGATAATAGTTTTGGAGTTGGAATTTGATGTAGCTTTCAATTCCACTTCAATCAAAAAGACTTGTTGTTGCATTAGCTCGATTCAAAGCATATTCCCATGTCATGATCATGCATCATATTGTTGCATTGCATTGATTGTGTTCTTTCTCTGTTGCCGGTATTTTTCCCCTCTCGGTAGACGTGTTCCGGTGATGAGTTCGATGACACCGATGAAGAACTATTCTATCTTTGGAAGTGCTAGGCAAGCAAAAACCCCTTGTTCATTCCGATACAATCACACTATCTCACTCATTCTCTCTTTTACTGCATTAGAACAACAACGATTCAACTGCTACATGCTGCCGTAGTTGAACCCCTTTCCTCTGCTTGACCTGTCATTGCCACAGTAAATAGATGAAACCCACTAGCATGAGTAGGAGTTGTTTGAGCCCTGATGTGCCTACTCATTCATGCTTGTTTTTCATGCCAGCTATTGCTTAGAGTTGTGTCAAGTCTGATTCATCGGGGATGAATTGGAGGTGTGTGAACATGTACTACTGTGTGTGAGCTAAGTGTGTGAACATGATTTGGTAAAGGTAGCGGTGAGAGGCCATGTAGGAGTACATGGTGGGTTGTCTCATTGAAGCCGTCCTCAGGAACTGAGTTCTGTGTTTATGATCCATGAACAACTACTACCACACATTGGAATGCTTAAGTACCCCTCTCGACTTATTAATCCACTCGATCTCTGTCCAGGAGTGGCAACTAGTTTCTGGTGTTTGTAGGTAGTGCTAGTAGTCTACCAAGTGGCACCCGGTATAGGTGGGCTTGGGACAGACTAGGTGCAGTGGCACGGTGTACCAAGTGTGGCACCCGGATGGAGGACTTGGGAACCCTGCTCATGCCGTTTGGGGCCGTGAGCGACACCCCGGCCGGATCTCCTTGCGGATGGAACCCGAATAGGTGATAAACCTGGACTGGAGACTTGTGTGGTTAGTCAGGTCGTTGCCTACACCCTCGCCAGGCTTCCACTTGAAGGTTGCTGAGATACATGATGTGTACATGGCGGTAAGTGGCGAGAGCATGTGTGAAGAAGTACGCCCCTGCAGGGTTAATATGATCTATTCGAATAGCCGCGTCCGCGGTAAAGTACCTCTGGGTTTCCTATACAGTTCATAGACAAGTGAAAATGGATACTCTAAAATGCTTAAGATAAGCGTCAGTGCTATGGATGGCGTTCTCGTAGGGAGACAGAAGCGGATCCATGGTGGTGTATTGATATGATGAATATGTGGACTCGTGTGCGCCACCTCAAAAGAGTTACTTGTAGTCATAGTTCAGGTTAGCCACTGAGTCAAAGCTGGCTTGCTGCAGTTAAGCCCCACCATCCCTTTGTTGATAATGATGCATATGTAGATAGTTCTGATGTAAGTCTTGCTGGGTACATTTTGTACTCACGTTTGCTTAATTTATGTTTTTGCAAAGAGACTTTAGTCTCGCTAGTAGTTCCACGTGGACTTCGA
>LR880968.1:925419539-925439316 GCA_904067115.1 Aegilops sharonensis
TGATCAGCTAGAAATAAGGCAGCGGACCAGTGCTATCTGCTTTATGACCATTTCGTGTAAGAAAATTATGACCTTTTTACCAAAATGGTCGTTATAGTTTAGGGTTTGGAGCCCCCCGAACAGCTTTTGACCAATTGGTCTGAAATGGTCATAGATCTATGATCAATTCTTCCAAAGTCACTGACAGAAGGTCACTAGTTGACATATTTCTTATAGTGCGTGCATTTGCGCGGCTAGGCTCAATACATATCGATTTTCTTTAGGATGTTACAAAAGAGGGTGCATACGATTTTACTTTTAAATATATTCTCTTGAACGTGCTCGTGTGATTAATTATCATTAAAAAATGTCGATAATATATGTCTTGAGGAAACGTGATTGCATTTTGATATAATTCTTCTGATGATTGTATTGGGCTTTTGGCAAGGCCGATGATAGAAGTTGATGTTATTTGAGTTCGTGACCATTGCTGGGAAAGCATTAACTTTCATATTGATCTCTGGCTTCCCTCGTCCACTCCTCCTCGCATGCAATTTAATTGCCAATCATATATGGACTTCTATTGAACTGTCCTTATTGCTCTAGAACTAAAATCAACTCCCCTTTATTCCCATCCAAATTTGCATTTTAGATGCCTTAAAATGATTTTAATGTTAACCGCATAATCTGGACTTACCATATAGTTAACTATATGTGGACGAACATGGTTGCTTATTTGCCATTTAGTATACAATAATAGATTACACTAAATTAACATGGTTTCTGGCTTTCGACATTTATTGGGGCAGCCACAAAATAATGGTCCTTTCTTTATACAATATGTTCGTTCGTGCAGATATATAGCATGTTGGAACCGATCCTCTAGTGTGCTTGCATGTATCATTCATTAAGCGTACATATTGATCTATTATGTATTTTACATATTTACTGTTGCTCTCAGATGTTAGTGTGTCATTAGGTTGTCATTCAAATTATTAAAATGTTTGAAATGGAGTTTTTGCTATGCAAACTATTTGCGACAATGCCATGTCTATTTTGCTATAGCATCAAGATATAGAAAAATAGCGCATCTAACATATGCACCCTCAGATTAGAGACCAAATCCCAAGCAGTTAATTTCCTTCTGTTGGTTGGCGTTTAAAATTTGAGACACTAGTCATCAACCCGTGCACCTGCACGGGCTAGCCATTTTGAGGAACCTGTAGATATTAAGAAACTGAATTAGTTTTCACAACTTAGTTGGGAACTATTTCTCTAAAAGATGAATATCGGGAAATCTATATAAGTATATATTTGAATATTAACATAACACTTATAATCTCTTATGGTTTCAAGTAGAGAGAATGTGATTATTGAATCGAACAACTTATTTTTCAGAATACTTCGCCAATTTGATAGGAAACAAATATTATGCTTATGGATCTACATGGGTTTTAGTAGGATTATTACACTATAAGTATCTATTGATGAGTTGCTAATAGAAGCATGTCCCTTTAACATCACAACTACCATGATTAGTGGGACTGAAATGTTTCAAAAATCATTTGTTTATGGATCCACGTAACATATCATTACTGTTTTCAATTTGTTTAGGTGTAATGTGATAGAAGGAAAAAATGACAAACATTTGCGGCCAAAAGAGAAGTTATGTGGGAAAAAAGGACCATGTGAAGTGTCATGTTTTGATAACACGAACATGATAGAGTTGAGAAAAAGGTAGGACTCTGCAGCAAAAATAATCGACAATGAAACACCAAATATATGTATCCGTGAGCTCTAAAATATTAATGGTGGAAAAGAAATACAGTGTTAGCTATCTCAAAGGAGTTTTTAAATACTTAGAAAGGACAATATGGTGTAGATGCAAAATCAGGGCTCCATCTCGTTACAAAAACGATGACGATGTTACGAAGGTAATCTCGACATGAGAAACTCATCAACTGAAGCGAATGTGGTGAATTTGCACACATAAGTTGTTACTTATTTTGTTGAGAATACATCTCAGATTATCAGAGGAAGTACATGGAACAGAGATAACCGCAAGTTATATGAATCTGAAGGTTATTTTTGCTACTTTTCATGGATTCCATGCTATATATCCTTAGACCAAAAGTACACTCTATGTAGGTAACCGAATTCCGCTCAAGGCACAGATGAATGAAAAGTGAAAAGTGCATAACTACAAATCCATTCCTGCAACTCTACCGGGCATAGCCATGAATCAAATCATATAAAGTAGGAAAATACAGAAAAACTCATGTTTGAGAAAATACGATCTAAGAATATCTTGCATTCAACTGACATTGTTCATGAATTTTAATATACTACAAATAAACCCAAAGTGGTCGGACCCTTCCCTGAACACTGCGCAAGTGGGAGCTACATGCACTGGGCTGCCCTTTTACAAAAAGGAATAAATTCTGATGAGCAAGGATAACCTACGAAGAAAAGAACACGGAGAAATGCATGAAAATAGCAAAATTATATATTGAATTTGCAGCATCATAAATACCATTATCAGTACTTCACACCTTACAGCAGTAGAAATCCCAGCTACACATATGCAAAACTGGAACAAAGTCACAATCGGTCCAGTTTTCAGCCCAAGAAATCAGGAAATACTTGGCTATCAAGATATGAGGAGGATTAATTATAAGTAGTAGAAATTTCAACATATGAGAACCATCAATTAAAATAAGATGGACTAATAAAACATGTGCGGCACNGAGCTCTAAAATATTAATGGTGGAAAAGAAATACAGTGTTAGCTATCTCAAAGGAGTTTTTAAATACTTAGAAAGGACAATATGGTGTAGATGCAAAATCAGGGCTCCATCTCGTTACAAAAACGATGACGATGTTACGAAGGTAATCTCGACATGAGAAACTCATCAACTGAAGCGAATGTGGTGAATTTGCACACATAAGTTGTTACTTATTTTGTTGAGAATACATCTCAGATTATCAAAGGAAGTACATGGAACAGAGATAACCGCAAGTTATATGAATCTGAAGGTTATTTTTGCTACTTTTCATGGATTCCATGCTATATATCCTTAGACCAAAAGTACACTCTATGTAGGTAACCGAATTCCGCTCAAGGCACAGATGAATGAAAAGTGAAAAGTGCATAACTACAAATCCATTCCTGCAACTCTACCGGGCATAGCCATGAATCAAATCATATAAAGTAGGAAAATACAGAAAAACTCATGTTTGAGAAAATACGATCTAAGAATATCTTGCATTCAACTGACATTGTTCATGAATTTTAATATACTACAAATAAACCCAAAGTGGTCGGACCCTTCCCTGGACACTGCGCAAGTGGGAGCTACATGCACTGGGCTGCCCTTTTACAAAAAGGAATAAATTCTGATGAGCAAGGATAACCTACGAAGAAAAGAACACGGAGAAATGCATGAAAATAGCAAAATTATATATTGAATTTGCAGCATCATAAATACCATTATCAGTACTTCACACCTTACAGCAGTAGAAATCCCAGCTACACATATGCAAAACTGGAACAAAGTCACAATCGGTCCAGTTTTCAGCCCAAGAAATCAGGAAATACTTGGCTATCAAGATATGAGGAGGATTAATTATAAGTAGTAGAAATTTCAACATATGAGAACCATCAATTAAAATAAGATGGACTAATAAAACATGTGCGGCACTGGCCCTTTTCTCCAAGCTAGGTGAGACGCGCCGCTGGCCATTGGACTCCTTGTTGTCGTATTACTTAGTAATGCGCTAGTGGTAGGAGGATGAGAGCAAGTATGGTAGAAATTTATACTGTATTTCACGGACCAAACCTACATCTCTCTTTTGAACTTCCATCAGTACATTGGCTCCCCCTCTGCATCAAGCATCTTGGAAATTCAAGAGGAAAAGCTACATTACTATCTCGTAACGCGTCGCCGGCAACTCGACTCATCCTTGCCGTAATGCTTAGTGTTGGAGACGGCAAAAACAAATATGGTGGAGTCGGCAAAAACAAATATTCGTTGTGTTGTAGCACGGGAAAAAGAACACTTGATTAGGTGGAAGAAGCGGAGGATTCTTATTGATTGTGTTATTCTATTTGCAGATTAGTAAAAAAACACTTATTGCTCAGAGAATAGAAAGAAGACGTTCTGCCCCAGAATTCACGTAGATGCATGTGCACACATGATTCTTTCACTACTTCTTCTACGGGGATTAGCAATAGTAAATCCCAGCCGCTGATAGAGTAGCAGAGAAATCTTTTGTACAAATCAAACACATGATATCTTCGTACAACAGGAAATCTTGGAATATCATGTCCATATAATTAAATCTTATCACTCTATCGATGTGAACTAATTTATTTACCGTTCATGTATGGATCTATATTTATTCCTGAATTTTTTTCTTTATAAGAAATACCATACCAGCAGAAAAGACAAACCTATTTCAGTGCATCACAATCAACTTCCATGCTACACTAAGATTACATTAAAAGCTGCAGGTAGGGAAACCTGGATCAGTAATTAAGCAGTATTGCAATGAAATAATAATTGTTAAACAACAAACAAAGCATGGACAAAAATTTCACTTGGGCAGCAGGACTCAGATGGAGTAGTATGAGAACAACTTCTACGACTACGTTAATGATGCCGGCTAATTAATGCTGGGTCAGATGGTTTCGTGAGCTTTGAACCTCATGCATGGCGCCAACTCAGAGACCAAAGTACGCAGAGGCTAGAAGGAGAGCGAACGTCCTGTGGCAGGAGAGAGTGAGAGGAAGAGGCAACGCTGGAGATCGAGCAGGCGTCGTGAACATGGTAGCACTGCACGTAGGATGAGCGGCAGGTTGGAGATAGGAGCGAAGGGACAAACTACTCCGTAATACTTCCCAGATTGGGACGGGGAATCTGAGACGATGTATGGGAGAAATTTCAACCATGGTTCTCCGAACACAAAAATCATTATCTCTCTTTGAAACTACCATCAGTACGTCAGCTCCTCTTCAGCAATCATCATAAAAATTGATCTTACCAAAACAAAGAACTTGATTGCAGTATGGTCGAAATCTGAAATCAGGGAAGATTGACGGGCTACACAATAACACGAATCACTGTGGGACTTGATTTGCTCGTGACCTTCTTTTTAGGTTGATCTGAGGATGACAGGGAGGTGATGCGCGTTCAGCCTCTTGTGAAGAGGTGAGACTCGCCGGAAGAATTGGTTACATCCAAAAGAGGCTCATTTGCTTGTTTACATGAAGACCGGAGATGGGAGAGAGGGAGGAGGACCAGATGGAGCAGCAGCCCTAGGGATTTGCATGATGTGCAGGTGCCTCGTAGGGTAGGATCGATGCAGGAAGTAGTCCGCGAGGGAGATGCCTTTTCTTAGATGGAAGATGGCCCCTTTTGACGTGAGGGAGATGGTTTCTACGGAGATCAGATGGGTAGATGGGTAATATGATTAGTCTTGAGGATTAACGTTTTTTTAGATGGAAGATGCCCTTTTTCTGACATGAGGGAGAGATGCCCTATTTCTACAGGAAGGTGGGATAGTAGGTCAGGACTCTTGAGGTATCTCATCGGACGGCTATAGGTACCTAATACGGAGATCGGGTGGCTAATATGATTAGTCTTTAGGATTAACGTGGTGGCTCGATTAGTGCTTCCAATTAGTAAATATAAGATATAAGATATAAGATGGCTTTCCGATATGACCTCACCTCATACGCACTTTTCATCTTATGCAAAAAACCATGTGCTAATTAAATTGACATGTGAATCTGAAATACGGATTTTGCCCTCCCGAACAGCTAAAATCTTCTGACATAGTCGAGTAAATAGATACAAATAGATGGAAATTTCAGAAATACAAAAATAAAGAAATATGTGGATATGTAGCCGTAAATAGTACGTGAATTGTGTCGTCGCATTTTTGCCATTTTGGCTTATAGATAGATAAAAAAACATTTATGAAATTCTACCTACATTTTTTTCGACAACGTGAAATTGTATCTACATGTAATTAACAACTCCTCACAAAAGAAATGAGCAACTATATGTGCGTACAGAATAATGTGTTTTCATAACCCTGCTGCGCAAAAATGGGATATGCATTTGAAATTGATGTCCGAGTTACTACGTATATCATGATCGGTAGTTAGAAATTACTCCTATATTATATCACAAAAAAGTAGTCTGATTTAAAATAAGAAATAATTTTTAATAAGCAATAGTTATTCCTTTTTCTTTATATTTTAATAAAGTATACTAAGTTTTTCATAACAAAAAAACAAAATCAAAGTTTAGTAATCGGTGAAATCGTATGTACATGTAACGAAAAACTCCTCACAAAAGAAATAAGCAACTATATATGCGTACATAATAACTTTTCGGATTCTTTTTACTACGAACAATGGTTTTGGTTTTTTAAGTGGGCTCCATAAAGCCGGCTGGACCCATCTGTACATAAGTTAATTACTCCATATATATGCATGTGCTAGCTTCTTTGTGTCAAGAATAAAATCTGCTAGCTTCTTAGTAGTAACATGCATGGACTCTTCCTTTCTTTTTATTTTTTGATCAGCGAACTCTTTCTTTTTTACTGAATCGGCAAAGGGAACTGTTTGTGGCCGGGGCACCGGCCGAACCGTTGCGCCGGTCCAATCCACGCGCGCCTCCTCCCAGCCACTCGGCTAACGGCACGTAGGATGGGCCCCTGCCCACGTGGGGCTTCTCCCACCTTTTTCTCTTCTCCCCGATGCGCGTCGCTCGTCTCTCTCTCTTTCTCTGCTCCTTCTCAGGCCCCGCTGCCTTGGTCAATCGTCGTTGCCCGGAGGCCTCCCAGGCCGCCGCCGCCATGGGAATCAGCCGATCCGGCTGTCCTCGGCCAAATCCGCTTGGTTCCGTGCCAGCGGAGCTCTGCCTACCTCGTCAGACCCGGCCACGCCGGAGCTACAACCGGCCACGCCGGACTACACACGCGGCAGAAGTTTGCTGGAACCGGCGGACGTCGAGGCTACAACCATGGTGTTTTTTGCTACCACCGACGAGCATCGGTGCTACAACCCTCTCGGCGCAAGTTTGCTGGGATCGAGGTTACAACCATGGTCATTTTTTGCTACAACCGATGAGCCTCGGTGCTACAACCTGCATCGGTTTTTGCTACAAACAGTCACGGCGAGACGACGGGCGGCGAGATTTTTGCTACACCCGTTATTGGTTTTTGCTACTACCAGCGACCTTTTTTGCTACATCAGTAACGGCGGACGACACGGCCGCTGGCATGGCATCCAGCAACCAGGCAAGGGGAGCTGCAACCATGGCCACAAGAGCTGGAACCGCAGTCCAGCGGAGCTACAACGGTGGTCCGGTGGAGCTACAAAGGCGACCCCCTGCTGCTGGGATGTTGCAAACGTTTGTTCGGCGAGCTGGAACCGTGGTGCGGTGGAGCTGCAAGGGCCGACCTCTCGATTTTGTGGACCGGCACAGCGAGATCGATGTTGGAACCAATCCGATGGAGCGCCGGTGACGCTGATCCGCGGAGTTGCGGCGGCCACCACCGGCAGTGCTGGAACTGCCCATCGAGGAAGCTGGAAACGCCCGGTGAGTAAATTGCAACCACTCGACGGCGACGGGAGCGCGGCGGCGCGGGCGGCCGATGAGGACGAGCACGGCGGTGGGGGCGGCCGACGAGGNATGGCGCCAACTCAGAGACCAAAGTACGCAGAGGCTAGAAGGAGAGCGAACGTCCTGTGGCAGGAGAGAGTGAGAGGAAGAGGCAACGCTGGAGATCGAGCAGGCGTCGTGAACATGGTAGCACTGCACGTAGGATGAGCGGCAGGTTGGAGATAGGAGCGAAGGGACAAACTACTCCGTAATACTTCCCAGATTGGGACGGGGAATCTGAGACGATGTATGGGAGAAATTTCAACCATGGTTCTCCGAACACAAAAATCATTATCTCTCTTTGAAACTACCATCAGTACGTCAGCTCCTCTTCAGCAATCATCATAAAAATTGATCTTACCAAAACAAAGAACTTGATTGCAGTATGGTCGAAATCTGAAATCAGGGAAGATTGACGGGCTACACAATAACACGAATCACTGTGGGACTTGATTTGCTCGTGACCTTCTTTTTAGGTTGATCTGAGGATGACAGGGAGGTGATGCGCGTTCAGCCTCTTGTGAAGAGGTGAGACTCGCCGGAAGAATTGGTTACATCCAAAAGAGGCTCATTTGCTTGTTTACATGAAGACCGGAGATGGGAGAGAGGGAGGAGGACCAGATGGAGCAGCAGCCCTAGGGATTTGCATGATGTGCAGGTGCCTCGTAGGGTAGGATCGATGCAGGAAGTAGTCCGCGAGGGAGATGCCTTTTCTTAGATGGAAGATGGCCCCTTTTGACGTGAGGGAGATGGTTTCTACGGAGATCAGATGGGTAGATGGGTAATATGATTAGTCTTGAGGATTAACGTTTTTTTAGATGGAAGATGCCCTTTTTCTGACATGAGGGAGAGATGCCCTATTTCTACAGGAAGGTGGGATAGTAGGTCAGGACTCTTGAGGTATCTCATCGGACGGCTATAGGTACCTAATACGGAGATCGGGTGGCTAATATGATTAGTCTTTAGGATTAACGTGGTGGCTCGATTAGTGCTTCCAATTAGTAAATATAAGATATAAGATGGCTTTCCGATATGACCTCACCTCATACGCACTTTTCATCTTATGCAAAAAACCATGTGCTAATTAAATTGACATGTGAATCTGAAATACGGATTTTGCCCTCCCGAACAGCTAAAATCTTCTGACATAGTCGAGTAAATAGATACAAATAGATGGAAATTTCAGAAATACAAAAATAAAGAAATATGTGGATATGTAGCCGTAAATAGTACGTGAATTGTGTNGCGGCTCGCATCGAACGGCTAGGGATGGACCGGCCGAAACGGTTCGACCGGTGCGCCGGCGCCTGGCATCGCCCATCGGCAAAGGAAGCAAGTAGTGTTCTCTCCCTCTAAAAAGGCAAGTAGCGTGTGTGACCAGGACTCCTAGCGTTAGGTGCCTCTTTTTTTACCTCTATATCCGGCGTAGGAGATTTATAAGCGTGTATATTAGGAATCATTAAGTACAGACATGACAGACCAATATGTTCGTACATACATGTTTATTTGTTACGTAAAAAATTCTAAATCTCAACCGTTAATTTTCTGATCTGACGATGCAAATAATATTAGCATATGTGGATAAACATGATGGCTTGTTTGTCTCTTGTTTTAATTATATAATAGTAATTATATAATAGATAGATAGATAGATAGATAGATGAGATTGGGAGTTCAGGAGGGGTAAAAGTTAGTGTTTGATTCTGCATAAAATGAGTACTTCCTCCGTCTGGTTTTATCAACCCGCTTCATATATTCTTGCTAAACTTTGACCTGAGATTTGATTAGCAAAATACAAATTGTAAGTTATAAAAATTACTCTCTCCGTCCCAAAGTAAGTGAATCAAGTTTGTACTAACTTTGTACTAAAACTAGTACTCCCTCCGTCCGGAAATATTTGTCACCAAAATGAATAAAAGGGGATTCATCTAGATGTATTTTAGTTTTAGATACATCCCTTTTTGTTTATTTTGATGACAAGTATTTTTGGACGGATGGAGTACAAAGTTGAGTGACTTGTTTTGGGATGGAGAGAGTATATGGGTAAATATGTATTTGAAGGAATTTTTCAATGATTTTTTGTTACGTATATATTAGAAATTATATTTTCCTCGTTAAATATATAGTTCAGAGGGGCTAATAAACACAGATGGAAGTAGTACTTGCATAAAAATTGCATCACTCTGCATTACTCAAGATGGATCGACACCGTAACATGTGCTCACTTATGCAAATACAATGGTATTGAATATTTGAAAAAAGAGTGAGTCGAAGATCACACATAAATTAGGGTCTCAAGCCGTGCCTTGATCTCCTCAATAATCGACGGGAAGCGCTGCATGAGCCACAGGTACCCCTCGGTTACCACGATTCTTTTGAAATTCTTCCCCGTCATGAAGAAGTCGAGGCACCTATCCTTGAGCTCCGGACACTTGTGCATTTCAGCATAACCTAAGGTTGTCGCGACTGTTTCCACCGATACCATGTCCCATAGCTCCTGAGCACACATGAGCTTTAATCTGCCCAGGTCATACATGTCCGCTGCTGCAAGTACATGCTGAAACTGTTGGGGTGTTGGCGAAAAGCTCTCGGGATCTAAGTCTACGGACAATCTGTCCGTGTACATGAACCAAAGGATAGCTTTAAAAGTTCGTGGGTCGATGTCATGCAATGTGATGCACCGCATGTTAGCCTCTGCGAAGGAACCGAAGAGCTCGGCTTTGAACACTGAAGATCGGGCAGCTAGCACGGCCCGGTGGGCATGGAACGCCTCGCCACCCACCATGAAGGAGACGTCTGAACCGTCGGGGCATTCCAGCAGGCTTTNGCGGCTCGCATCGAACGGCTAGGGATGGACCGGCCGAAACGGTTCGACCGGTGCGCCGGCGCCTGGCATCGCCCATCGGCAAAGGAAGCAAGTAGTGTTCTCTCCCTCTAAAAAGGCAAGTAGCGTGTGTGACCAGGACTCCTAGCGTTAGGTGCCTCTTTTTTTACCTCTATATCCGGCGTAGGAGATTTATAAGCGTGTATATTAGGAATCATTAAGTACAGACATGACAGACCAATATGTTCGTACATACATGTTTATTTGTTACGTAAAAAATTCTAAATCTCAACCGTTAATTTTCTGATCTGACGATGCAAATAATATTAGCATATGTGGATAAACATGATGGCTTGTTTGTCTCTTGTTTTAATTATATAATAGTAATTATATAATAGATAGATAGATAGATAGATAGATGAGATTGGGAGTTCAGGAGGGGTAAAAGTTAGTGTTTGATTCTGCATAAAATGAGTACTTCCTCCGTCTGGTTTTATCAACCCGCTTCATATATTCTTGCTAAACTTTGACCTGAGATTTGATTAGCAAAATACAAATTGTAAGTTATAAAAATTACTCTCTCCGTCCCAAAGTAAGTGAATCAAGTTTGTACTAACTTTGTACTAAAACTAGTACTCCCTCCGTCCGGAAATATTTGTCACCAAAATGAATAAAAGGGGATTCATCTAGATGTATTTTAGTTTTAGATACATCCCTTTTTGTTTATTTTGATGACAAGTATTTTTGGACGGATGGAGTACAAAGTTGAGTGACTTGTTTTGGGATGGAGAGAGTATATGGGTAAATATGTATTTGAAGGAATTTTTCAATGATTTTTTGTTACGTATATATTAGAAATTATATTTTCCTCGTTAAATATATAGTTCAGAGGGGCTAATAAACACAGATGGAAGTAGTACTTGCATAAAAATTGCATCACTCTGCATTACTCAAGATGGATCGACACCGTAACATGTGCTCACTTATGCAAATACAATGGTATTGAATATTTGAAAAAAGAGTGAGTCGAAGATCACACATAAATTAGGGTCTCAAGCCGTGCCTTGATCTCCTCAATAATCGACGGGAAGCGCTGCATGAGCCACAGGTACCCCTCGGTTACCACGATTCTTTTGAAATTCTTCCCCGTCATGAAGAAGTCGAGGCACCTATCCTTGAGCTCCGGACACTTGTGCATTTCTGCATAACCTAAGGTTGTCGCGACTGTTTCCACCGATACCATGTCCCATAGCTCCTGAGCACACATGAGCTTTAATCTGCCCAGGTCATACATGTCCGCTGCTGCAAGTACATGCTGAAACTGTTGGGGTGTTGGCGAAAAGCTCTCGGGATCTAAGTCTACGGACAATCTGTCCGTGTACATGAACCAAAGGATAGCTTTAAAAGTTCGTGGGTCGATGTCATGCAATGTGATGCACCGCATGTTAGCCTCTGCGAAGGAACCGAAGAGCTCGGCTTTGAACACTGAAGATCGGGCAGCTAGCACGGCCCGGTGGGCATGGAACGCCTCGCCACCCACCATGAAGGAGACGTCTGAACCGTCGGGGCATTCCAGCAGGCTTTGAAAATGGTCGCCCATGTTCGTAGCCGGCACGGCTATGGAATTCCCAGGCAGAGCTATGACACCACATATAAGCGTGATGACGCCGTTTTTGACATATCGCGACTCCAGGCAGTTTCGCTTCACGCAGAGATGACCCGGCCAGATACCTGGGGCGTACACGCCCATCTCCAGCACTGACCTTTTTAAGCGGCATGAGGACGGAGCGCCGTCGCTTCGCACCAGGAACGCCACGCAGAAGCCGTTGAACCTGTTGAATTTGCTGTAGCACAGGGAGAGGTAGAGGTCGAGGACATGATCCTCGTCGTCTTCCCAGTAGCAGCATTCCATCTTCCAGCTGTAGTGCCCCGCGGAGATTCTTTTGGAGAGGGGGCTGCCGATGCCATGATTTTTTATATCTGGGTAGTCAAGCTTGAACTCGGTGGAACTGGAGTCAAGCATGTTGGCAGATGGAGTACAAACTGAAGCACTAGCTTTGGACTTATAAAGAAGTGCCGCGTACGCTTGTGATCCGAGCCCATAGGGAATAAATGTGAACATCTTTCCAACCCCTCGAGAACCTGAAGATGAAATGTTTGTATTCCCATGACGCCTTGGGTATTGAGCATGAAGTTGAAATGTTCGTATTCCCATGACGGCTGTGTTAATTACTGGCATATATTGGCGCCAGTTCAGGTTCACTGCTGCTGCCTCGTCGCTTCGGCAAACCTGCCGTGCCGCGGCGCACGCGCAAGCCATGGGTTAATCAAGGATTCTCTTTTTCCAGATACCGGTTCAGGATTGATCAGACGAACCGGTTTCTCATAATCTCGGAAATTTCAGAACTTTTTGGTGCGAACGTATTCCGGCAATTTTTTATTTTATTTTTCCCTCAAAAAAAAATGATATTTAATCTAGTTACACACCTTTCCATGGGACCAAACATTAAGTTGTGACAATAAATGTATACAAATCCTATGTGGCACAGTCTTAGGTATAAATTCAAATTCAATTTTGTTTGGATGGTAGTGCGGTTTCTCATGTGAGCAAATTCAATTTCAACCAAAAAAGTAGTTTACGTTACGGTTTTTTCTTCCTTTGGGTGCGGCATTAGGGGGGTGTTTGATTACAGGGACTAGGACAAAAAAAGTCCCTTGAAGTCTCTATGCAACCAAACAGGAGGGACTTATTGTACAGGGACTATAAAAAAACTTTATTAGACGGTCTTTTTTCTTTAGTCCCTGGGACTAAAAAAAGTCTGGTCCCTTACAACCAAACACCCCCTAGGTCTGATGGCGTTCCTTCTTCTTCAATTTTGTCGTGCAGGCCCTGATCCTCCTTGTATTCATATGTTTAGACGTAGTTAACAGAGCTCCAACATTGATTCCTATCATCTCCTTCAGACAGTGAAGTTAGGGTTTCTTATCATGTCGTGAGATTTGGGGTGAGGTGCTTCAGATCTATGCAAGACTTCAACAACGGTGACTGCGACNAGAGGGGGCTGCCGATGCCATGATTTTTTATATCTGGGTAGTCAAGCTTGAACTCGGTGGAACTGGAGTCAAGCATGTTGGCAGATGGAGTACAAACTGAAGCACTAGCTTTGGACTTATAAAGAAGTGCCGCGTACGCTTGTGATCCGAGCCCATAGGGAATAAATGTGAACATCTTTCCAACCCCTCGAGAACCTGAAGATGAAATGTTTGTATTCCCATGACGCCTTGGGTATTGAGCATGAAGTTGAAATGTTCGTATTCCCATGACGGCTGTGTTAATTACTGGCATATATTGGCGCCAGTTCAGGTTCACTGCTGCTGCCTCGTCGCTTCGGCAAACCTGCCGTGCCGCGGCGCACGCGCAAGCCATGGGTTAATCAAGGATTCTCTTTTTCCAGATACCGGTTCAGGATTGATCAGACGAACCGGTTTCTCATAATCTCGGAAATTTCAGAACTTTTTGGTGCGAACGTATTCCGGCAATTTTTTATTTTATTTTTCCCTCAAAAAAAAATGATATTTAATCTAGTTACACACCTTTCCATGGGACCAAACATTAAGTTGTGACAATAAATGTATACAAATCCTATGTGGCACAGTCTTAGGTATAAATTCAAATTCAATTTTGTTTGGATGGTAGTGCGGTTTCTCATGTGAGCAAATTCAATTTCAACCAAAAAAGTAGTTTACGTTACGGTTTTTTCTTCCTTTGGGTGCGGCATTAGGGGGGTGTTTGATTACAGGGACTAGGACAAAAAAAGTCCCTTGAAGTCTCTATGCAACCAAACAGGAGGGACTTATTGTACAGGGACTATAAAAAAACTTTATTAGACGGTCTTTTTTCTTTAGTCCCTGGGACTAAAAAAAGTCTGGTCCCTTACAACCAAACACCCCCTAGGTCTGATGGCGTTCCTTCTTCTTCAATTTTGTCGTGCAGGCCCTGATCCTCCTTGTATTCATATGTTTAGACGTAGTTAACAGAGCTCCAACATTGATTCCTATCATCTCCTTCAGACAGTGAAGTTAGGGTTTCTTATCATGTCGTGAGATTTGGGGTGAGGTGCTTCAGATCTATGCAAGACTTCAACAACGGTGACTGCGACTCCCGAGCGCTGGTCCTTAGGGGCATGTGCACGAAGACTTGTTGCTTTCATCGAAAAGGTCCATCCAACTTCGGTAGGAAAGTGGCGATAGCGATGCATCGACGGCTCGTTTTGATGGCGGTAGTGGTAAAAACGAGCCATCAACGTCTTACTGTACTAAACCTTTTGGGCGTTTAATGACTGCACCTCTTAAATGTGAGATGCGTTGGAATTTTCCCCAAAGAGAAAGGGTAAAGCAGTACAATAGTGATAATTACTTCCCTCAGTGAGAACTGTTAGGCGATGGACCGGGTCAGCTCTAGAGTCAGCGCAAGAGCGTCCCACGCTCCTGCCCACAATCGCCACGATCCCATGGTCGCTCGCTACGCCCGCTATATGTATCCCCCCATGTACTCTTTGTATGGCAATGAGAATCAAAGAACAACAGTTTTACATGGTATCAGATATCGATCCAACTTTCCTTTCCCGCCATGACAAACAACGGCGGCCCGCCGCTTCCTCCTCCCCTTCCTTGCTCCGGAGAACATCCAACTCCTTTCCTGCCTATGACCTCACCTCCAACCACTGCTCCTCTCGTGTCCAACCCTAGCGGACCAGTATATTCCACCCTGGTTCTTCCTTCTCCCATCTCCTTTAGCGACACCATCACCGACTTCACACCCTTCATCCCGATTGTTCTCGATCTCAGCACCCACAACTACTACCACTGGCGTCATCTTTTTGAGATTCATCTTGGGCGATGATCTCTTCTTCATCACATATCCGGCAACATCCCTCCTGCTCCTCGCGATCCCGCATGGATCAAAGAGGACCTCTTATGGCTGTACACACACATCTCGACAGAGCTCTTCAACCTCGTCATCATGGATGGTGCCTCCGCGCGCGACATCTGGCTCGAGCTTCGTCGGCTTTTTCAGGACAATCGCGACGCCCGCATTTCCGCCCTCAACACGGAGCTCCGCACGATCATGCAGGGCGATCACCCCGTGGGCGTCTTCTATCAGCGGATCAAGGCCATTGGCGACGAGCTTCGCGAGCTTGGGGAGGTGGTGGCCGATCGATCGCTTCTTCACGCCCTGATGAGCAGGCGACTCTGATCCTCCTCCTTCGTCCTCTCCTGACGCTCACCGAGGCCCGCTCCATGCTCCAAATGGAGGAGCAGAACCAAGCGCGCAAGGGCGGTGCGCCGCGCCTCTTCCACACCACCTCGCGTCCTGCTACAGTATCTCCTCCGACCCCGGCGGAGTCCTTGGGGGCGTCTTCATCACAGCCTCCGCTGGGATGGCGCCCGAGTCTGAACTGCAAGGGAAAGAACCCCATCTAAAGTCCTCCCCAGAAGCGCGCACCGGGTTTGTCCTCGGGGCTCTTCCCCGGCGCCTCCGACTCCGCCAACACCTGCCTCTGCGGCTCCTTCGGCCTCCACCACCACTCCGGCGCCGTGGCGGCCTATGCTTGATCCCAGGACCGGGCTCGTCCAAGCGTGGCCCATGCCGCGGTCTGCGCCTTCTCCGTTCGGTGCTCCTTTGGCTTACAACGGCAGTTGGGCCCCGGGCATGCGTCCTCAGCTCGCCGCCCCAGGCCTCCTCGGAGTGTGGCCTCCTCCGCATGCCTATACGACATACGCTCCTCTGTACCAGGCGACGCCCCCGCCCTTTGCTCCACAATCGTACCACTACGACGCTCCCACTGCTTCACCGTGGGACTAGGCGTCGCCGGCGGAGGCGGCTCCCTCTGCTTCACCATGGGATCCGCGTGCACCGGCGCCTCCTGCTGCTGCTCCCACTACTACACTAATAGCTCTGACATGGGGCCAGGCCGCCTTCATTGCCGCCATGAAGTCGCTTACCACTCAGGACGCAGGTACGGAATGGATCTTTCATTATGGCGCTTCCTCGCACATGTCTGCATCTAGTTCTTCGTTGTCTTCACTTCATCCCTCTATTTTCCCCTCCAACACCGTAGGAGGTGGCTCTTCTGTTCCTGTTTCAAGCATCGGGTCTACTACACTTCCCCCCTCTTTATCGTTACGTGAAGTGCTTGTTGCCCCTGCCCTCATTAAGAACTTGATAGCTGTTCGACGATTCGCTATTGACAATCTTTTTTCTGTTAAATTTGATCCCTTGGGTGTGTCTGTGAAGGATCTACACAGCAAGGAGGTGATTGCGGGGTTCAATAGCTCCGGCGACTTGTACACTGTTCCCGGTGGCTCTTCTTCGCCTCTATCCACGCACTGGTCGCCTCCATCTCCCTGTGGCATCACCGGCTGGGTCATCCTAACATCGCCACCACCACCGCCCTCCTCCGCGAGTTTCAGCTTCCCCACGACTGGCAGGCTCATAATTCTGCTCTGTGTCAGTCTTGCCAAATAGGCAAAAACGTTAGGCTACCTTTTAGCATGTCTACTACTTGTAGTTCATTTCCTTTCAAATTGTTGCACTGTGATCTATGGCAATCCCCCGTTCCTAGTGTTTCCTGTTTTAGCTTTTATCTTTTAATCGTGGACGAGTACTCTCATTTTATATGGACTTTCACTCTTCGTTCTAAATCTGATGTACACATCCTGTTTGTCAACTTTCAGAGATATGTTTACACGCACTTTTCTCTCCCCATTCGTTTCCTACAGTGTGACAATGGACGTGAACTCAATAATACACGCAACCGCGAATTTTTTCTACAACATGGCATCATTCTTCGTTTTTCCTGCCCATATACCTCTCCCCAAAACGGTAAGGCTGAACGATCTCTCCGTAGCATAAATGATATTCTTCGTACCCTTCTCATACATGCTTCCATGCCACCACAGTACTGGGTAGAATCTCTCCGTCATGCGACGTTTCTGCTCAACATCCGACCCTCCAAAACCCGTCCCAAAACCTCTCCCTACGAATCCCTTTTTCTTACTCCTCCTACCTACACTAATCTTCGTGTGTTTGGTTGCCTGTGTTTTCCCAATCTGTCCGCCACCACCAACCACAAGCTCAAACCATGATCACTTCCGTGCGTTGTTCTTGGCTATTCCGATGACCACTGTGGCTACCCTGTCTTCATCTTCCTAATAGCAGAGTGATTCTCTCGCGCCACGTTGTTTTCGATGAGACAGTATTCCCATTTGCTCACCGCCATCCCCCAGATCTTTCTTCTCCTATCTCCACTACTTCACCATCCTCACTCAAACTCCCTGCGATCGCCGTGCATGCCGTGCATGGCGCTGTTCACGTTGATCGGGCACTCCTTCGCGATCCACCTGCGCCTTTCTCGCCTAACACCACTTCTCCCACACATGCACCAGACCCACCAGAACAAGACACTCCATTTGCACATGCAGCTACCCCCAACGTGCATGCAGATAACACCCCCGCCCATGCAGATCTCATCCCCGTGCTTGCTCCGCCCCAACACACTTCCACTGCCACATCATCACCCTCCTCTAGTTCTTCCCCCTCTTCTCCACCCCACTCCGATCGCCCTATTCCACCTCGTGCAATTCCTGTCCCTGCCCCTGCCAACGCTCACACCATGCGCACTCGCAGCAAGGCCGACTTCGGTCTCCCCACCCGCCATCTCAACTTAACTGTTTCTGCCTCCTCTCCTACCATCTCTCTGATTCCCACGTCTTGCAAACAAGCTCTTCTTGACCCCAACTGATTTCAAGCTATGAAGGAAGACTATGACGCACTTCTCCTCAACCATACTTGGTCCCTCGTTCCTTGTCCCACAGGTGCCAACGCTGTCTCGGGTAAATGGGTTTTTCGCCACAAATTCAAATCTGGCCGATCCCTCTCACTTTATAAAGCTTGGTGGGTTTGTCGAGGGGACTCTCAACAACCTGGTATAGATTTTGATGAGACTTGCTCCCCCATTGTTAAGCCTAGTACCATCCACGCGGTTTTAAGCATAGACGTGCCTTCTGCGTGGCCCATTTATCAGCTCGATGTGAAAAATGCCTTTCTTCATGGTTCTCTGAACGAAGCAGTGTACTGTCAACAACCTCTTGGGTTCGCCCGCCCAACCTTCCCTGACCATGTTTGTCACTTGCAGAAGTCGTTGTATGGACTCAAACAAGCTCCCCATGCCTGGTTCCCATGTTTCGATGTGTTCCTCTGTACCATTGGATTTCTCCCCTCGCAATCTGACTCCTCTCTCTTCGTCTTCAAGTCTCATGACCACCTCGCATATCTTCTTTTATACGTGGACGATATTGTTCTCACAGCCTCCTCCACGTCCTTTCTTGATCGTGTCGTTTCCTCCTTACGTGCTGAATTTTGCATGACCGATCTCGGGCAACTACATCATTTTCTTGGCGTCGCTATCTCCCGCTCGTCTTCAGGACTTCTTCTGTCACAACAGCAATACGCTCTTGACATCCTTTGCAAGGCCGGCATGCTCGAGTGTCATCCACGCGTACTCCAGCTGAGACTGGATCCAAGCTTTAGTCGTGCGGTGAACCTTACCCTGATCCCACCCTCTACCGCAGCCTCGCTGGAGCCTTGCAGTACATGACCCTCACCCGTTCTGAGCTTGCTTACTCCATGCAACAAGCCCGCCTCTTCATGCATGATCCTCGCGTTCCCCACTTTAACCATGTCAAATGCATCCTTCGTTACCTCAAGGGAACTCTCGACCATGGGCTCCTCATTAACACCTTCTCTCCTAATTCTCTTACAACATACTCCGATGCAGACTGAGCAGGTTGCCCAGATACTCGACGATCTACTTCCAGATATTGTGTCTTTTTGGGTGAGAATTTGATTTCTTGGTCGTCAAAACGACAGCTAACCATCTCCAGGTCCTCCGTGGAAGCCGAGTACCGCTCAGTCGCTCATGCTATTGCTAAGACAGTTTGGCTTCGACAGCTCCTTGGTGAACTTCATCGACCCATTCAGCAGGCTACCATCGTGTATTGTGACAATATTTTTGTTGTATACATGTCATGTAATCTAGTTCAGCATCGTAGAAGTAAGCATATCGAGATTGGCATACATTTTGTAAGAGAGAAAGTAGCATTAGGTGAGGTGAGAGTCCTTCATGTTCCCACCAGTGCGCAGTTTGCTGGCATCTTCACCAAGGGGCTCCCAACCACAGTCTTCACCGACATCCGCTCCAGTCTCAACGTCGTCGAACCCACCGCTGACACTGCG
>LR880968.1:925476103-925489107 GCA_904067115.1 Aegilops sharonensis
TAAGTGAGAGTGTTCAAGCACTATAAGTCTGGTTGCCTTGTTCGTTGTGTTGAGCGCCTCCCTCGATGGACCCAAAAATGGGAACTAGAGTGCTCAAGTTTATCCCGAACACCCCAGCACTCGTGGCATGGGGGCTGAAGCCGACGACTTGCCAGCTCTCAGATTTAATAAACGGCCGCACAGAAGGTAATATTTTAAATTAACAAGCGTTGCTTAGCGCATATGAACAAAGTTTTCAGTGCACAGGATAACACATTGCGAATTTACTCAATAATTACATCCCTGGGGCACTCATCCGCAATCTTGCGGGCACCCTTCAGGACAGCCTTATAGTACATTTCGGGCGTATGATATTCCTTGCCCGCTGGTGGCGCGTCAGTGATTAACTTCTCCGCATCCAGCTTGCCCCAATGCACCTTTGCGCGGGCAAGGGCCCGACGAGCACCTTCAATACAGGCGGAGCGCTTGATAACCTCCATCCAGGGGCACGCATCCACCAACCGTCGCACGAGGCCGCAGTAGCTCCCAGGCATGGCCTCTCCAGGCCACAGCCGGACTACGAGGCCCTTCATGGCCTGCTCGGCCGCCTTGTGGAGCTCGACCAACTGCTTCAGCTGGTCGCTAGGGGGCACCGGATGGCCGGCCTCAGCATACTGAGACCAGAAGACCTTCTCCGTTGAGCTCCCCTCCTCGGCTCGGTAGAATGCGGCGGCATCAGACACGCTTCGAGGCAGATCTGCAAACGCCCCTGGTGAGCTCCGAATTTGGGTAAGTAACACGTAATTTACATTCACATGCTTGCTTTGCATGAAAAATGCCTTACCCGCCGCTATCTTCCCCACCAACTCAATCTCCTGAAGGGACTTATGGGCATCGGCCTTGGCAGTTTTGGCACTTTCGAGAGCCGAGGCAAGCTCGGACTCTCGAGTCTTTGAGTCACGCTCCAAACTCTCATGCTTTTCCATGAGAGCCTGGAGCTCTTGCTGAACCACCGCCACCCGCGCCTCTTGCTTTTCTCGCTCTGCCAGTTCCGTGGCCGCATTACGTTCGGCCGCGGACACGGCCTCCTTCAGGGTCGCCACGTCGTTCGTGGCCCCTGCAGTACCCATGTTATCCTTGTTATTTTTTGTTGTAACCTAAATCCTTTTCTGTAAGGTACAAGTTCAAAGTGGTGTTACTCACCTTCTTTGTCCTGGAGCTGCTTCCTGGCGTGGAAGAGCTCTTTCTCGGACCGCTCGAGCTCCTGCTTCAAAGCATCGACCTCCGCAGTCAGTGCGGCAGAAGTCAGCAGCGCAGCCTGCAACCCATATTGACATAATTTTTTAGCAACCCTGTGTATATCTTTTTTTTCAGATCCTCAGTCCGGCTTTTCTTCCCGAACACCAAACCGAGCATCAGGGGCTACTGTCTATGCGGTATTACATTGCATATTTTTAACTTCTTACCTCAAAGCCTGATGCTACTGCAGGCTTCGGTCAGCCCGCTCTTGGCGAGCTGCACCTTCTGAATCACCGCACTCATAATAGTGCGGTGTTCCTCCTCGATGGAAGCGCTCTGCAGCGCCTCTGGTTGGACGGAAGCCGCCGGCGTCACGGTCTTGCCCTTCATTCGAAGGGGCCGCCGACCGGACTCCGGAACCACTGCGGGTTCTGATTTGGAGTCTGGCGCAAAGTCCGGGAGGACGCCTTGTGGCGCCTCCGGAGCATCCCCCTGAAGGGTCCCTTCTTGGGATCCCACCTCGGCGTCCTCGGTGTCGCGAGGGGTGGAGGCGGTCGGGATGGAGTCTACATCCGACGGAGCCAACGACCCGCTCGATGAAGCGGGGAGATCATCACTGGCCGGACTACAGGCAGCATGCGGCATCAGAATGACACTATGTGACGCAGAAAAAGAAATTATAAATCATTCAGGAATCCGGATAATTACGATCTCGCCGGAGGCCTGGCCCTTGAAGGCCATTCTTCCTCGCCAACGTTGACATTGGCGGAGCTGTCCGGGGGAATAGTCCTTCCCCTCTTGGACCCTTCGGCCTCCCCTGTTGGGGAAGCCTTCCTCTTCCTCTCTCCCTCCTCTGGGAGAGAGTCCTCTTTCTCCTCCTCGTTTTCGGGGGAGGAGTCCGCCCCGGAGTCGTCGGACACCTGAAAACGGGAACTCTTTCGAGCACCCGTGGCCTCCTTCTTGGCCTTCTTCTCCGGCACCACATGCGGTGCCGGAACCAGCAGCCTCGCTAGACGGGCGTCTACTGGATTTTCTGGCATAGGAGCCGGGCAGATAATCTGCTCCGCCTTCCTCATCCAGTCCTGTCAAAGGAAAAGGGGAAATTAAAACCCGCATAGAGTCAAACTATGAAAAGCAAGTGTCCCGTAAAGGGGTAGAATCACTTACCTCGTTGGCTTGGCGCTGCGAGCGAAATCCGCGGTCTTCAGTCGCGGATGCGGGGGCTTCAGCGCCCTTGAACAGCACCCTCCAAGCGCCTTCGTACGTTGTGTCGAAGAGCCCGCTCAGCGCCTGGTGCTGTTCCGGATCGAACTCCCACAGATTGAATGCCTGCTCTTGGCATGGGAGAATCCGGCGGACGAGAATGACTTGGACCACGTTAACCAGCCTGAGCTTCTTCACCAGCTTCTGGATACAGGCTTGGAGTCCCGTCAGCTCCTCCGAACTACCCCACAGCAAGCCCTTCTCTTTCCAGGAGGTGAGCTGCATGGGGATACCAGATCTGAACTCGGGGGCCGCCGCCCATGTAGGGTCACGCGGCTCGGTGATATAGAACCACCCTGATTGCCACCCCTTGACGGATTCCACGAAGGCCCCTTCGAACCAAAGGACATTGGGCATCTTGCCCAACATGGCGCCTCCGCACTCCCCTTGAGTGCCCTTCACTACCTTCGGCTTGACATTGAAGGTCTTGGGCCACAAGCCGAAGTGGGGCTGGATGAAGAGGAAGGCCTCGCACACGACGATAAACGCCGAGATGTTGAGGATGAAGTTCGGCGCCAGATCATGGAAATCCAGGCCGTAGTAGAACATGAGCCCCCGGACAAAGGGGTGAAGTGGAAAGCCCAGTCCGCGGAGGAAGTGGGGAAGGAAAACGACCCTCTCATGGGGCCTGGGGGTGGGGATGAGCTGCCCCTCGTCGAGCAGCCGGTGCGCGATGTCGCCGGAGAGGTATCCGGCGCCGCGCAGTTTGGCGATGTGCTCCTCCTTAACGGTGGAGGCCAACCATTTACCTCCCACTCCGGACATGGTCGGAGAAGGTTGAGACGAGATGCGCGAACTTGGGCGCTGGAGCTCGAGTGCGTAGAGATGAATAAGCAGAGAAGGAAGAAGGCGTAGGTGGGAAGGTGAATCCTTATCCCTTATATGGGCGGGCAAAGTCTACGCGTCCCCCACCAGCCTGGTAAAACTCGCTTATCCCCCAAGCGTCACCATCAATGGCGCGGTTGGGTTACCCACGTCCGTATTGATGAGAATCCCGGATTAAGGGGAAACACGATCTCTGCTTCGACAAGACGTGCCAAGGAAACCGCTTCGCTAAATGCGCTGAGGTGGAAAAGTAAAAAACAATTCAAGTAATGGCTTGGTAGTGGTGTGACGTCATGCCACAAAAAACGTCAGCAGATTGAACTTGTGTATATATTATTCTCTCTACGGTGGAATGTGGAATTTATTTTGCAGAGCCGGACACTATCCTGGTGTTCACAATCTTCTATCATTCGGAGGAGGAACCCGCCTTGCAATGCCAAGCAATACACGCGCCGGACTTATCGTCATTGAAGCCTGGTTCAGGGGCTACTGAGGGAGTCCCGAATTAGGGGGTGTCCGGATAGCCGGACTACCATCATCAGCCGGACTATCATTGGCCGGACTATCATCATCGACCGGACTCCAAGACTATGAAGATACAAGATTGAAGACTTCGCCCCGTGTCCGGATGGGACTTTCCTTGGCGTGGAAGGCAAGCTTGGCTATACGGATATGTAGATCTCCTACCATTGTAACCGACTCTATGTAACCCTAGCCCTCTCCGGTGTCTATATAAAACGGATGGCTCTAGTCCGTAGGACAGAACAACAACCCTTACAATCATACCATAGGCTAGCTTCTAGGGTTTAGCCTCCTTGATCTCGTGGTAGATCCACTCTTGTAAACATCCACAATATCAATATCAGTCAAGTAGGACGTAGGGTTTTACCTCCATCAAGAGGGCCCGAACCTGGGTAAAACATCGTGTCCCTCGTCTCCTGTTACCATCCGCCTAGACGCACAGTTCGGGACCCCCTACCCGAGATCCGCCGGTTTTGACACCGACACTTGTCATGCTCTATCTTCTTAACACAAAGTATTTATCATGCATAACCCCGATGACAAGCTAAGCAATTGGTTCATACTTTTTAACGCGCTTCAGCTTTTTCAACTCTCACGCAATACATGAGCGTTAGCCATGGATATAGCACTATGGGTGGAATAGAATGTTGGAGGTTGTGTGGAGAAGACAAAAAAGAGAAAGTCTCACATTGACGAGGCTAATCAGCAGGCTATTTAGATGCCCATCAACTAATGTCAATGCAAGGAGTAGGGATGCACTAGAGCTATAAGTTTATGAAAGCTCAAAAGAAAACTAAGTGGGTGTGCATCCAACTTGCTTGCTCATGAAGACCTAGGGCATTTGAGGAAGCCCGTCATTGGAATATACAAGCCAAGTTCTATAATGAAAAATTTCCACTAGTAATATATGAAAGTGACAAAATAGGAGACTCTCTATCATGAAGAACATGGTGCTACTTTGAATCACAAGTGTGTAAAAGGATAGTAACATTGTCCCTTCTCTCCATTTCTCTAATTTTTTTTTCATTGGGCTCTTTGGTCTCTTTTTTTAATTTTGAGCACTTTAGCCTCTTTTTTCTCTTTTTCTATTTTAGTCTGGAGTCTCATCCCCCGACTTTTGGAGGAATAATAGTCTCCATCATCCGTTCCTCACATGGGATAATGTTGTAATAATGATGATCATCAAACTTTTATTCACTTACAACCCAAAGCTCGATACTAGAACAAAAATATGACTTTATATGAATGCATCCGGCGGTGTACCGGGATGTGCAATGATCTAGCGTGCCATGTATATAAAAAATATGAATGGTGGACAAGCCACAAATACTATGTCAACTATATGATCATGAAAGAAATATGACAATTGATAAATCAGAACGGTGGAAGTTGCATAGAAATATATCTAAGAATGGCTATGGAACTGCCATAATAGGTAGGTATGGTGGTTATTTTGAGGAAGATATAAGGTGGCTTACGTGTGAAAGAGTGTATCATATCACGGGGTTTGGATGCACCAGTGAAGTTTGCACCACAACTCAAGGTGAGTAAGGGCAATGCACGGTACCGAAGAGACTAGCAGTATGCGGAAGGATGAGAGTGCGTATAATCCATGGACTCAACATTAGTCATAAAGATCTCACATACTTATTGTAAAAGTTTATTATCCCTCGAAGCAAAGTACTACTACGCATGCTCCTAGGGGGAGGAATAGACCATCGCTCGTCCCCGGCCGCCACTCATAAGGAAGACAATCATAAATAAATCATGCTCCAATTTCATAGAATAATGAGAGACCATACATGCATGCTTCGGGAATCACAAACCTTAACACAAATATTCTTACTAAACTACAATTACTCACTAGCATGACTCTAATATCATTATATCTCAAAACAAATGCAAGGAATCAAACTTCTCATATATTCAATGATCTTCATGAAAGTTTTTACTATATACCTCTTGAACACCCAACATATTAGGAGTAAATTCATAATCTAAGCGAATTGCCATACTATTTATACGACTCTCAAAATACTATAAGTGAAACATGGAGTTCATCTATTTCTTCAAAATATAACCACTACTATGCTCTAAAAATATAAGTGAAGCACTAGAGAAACTATTTAGCTCAAAAAATAGTATGAGTGAAGCACATATAGTATTCTAATAAATTCACGATCAATGTGTGTCCCTCTCAAAAGGTGTGTACAACAAGGATAATTGTCGCAAACTAAACAGCAAATAAAACAAAGACTCATATAATAAAAGACACTCCACACAAAACACATATCATGTGGTGAATAAAATTATAAACTCAAGTAAGTTACCGATTGATTGTAGACAAAGAGGGGATGCCTTCCGGGGCAACCACTGTTGGAAATATGCCCTAAAGGCAATAATAAAAGGTTTATTATTATATTTCCTTGTTCGTGATAATTGTCTTTTATTCATGCTATAATTGTATTATCCGGAAATCGTAATACACGTGTGAATACATAGACCACAATATGTCCCTAGTGAGCCTCTAGTTGACTAGCTCGTTGATCAATAGATAGTCATGGTTTCCTGACTATGGACATTGGATGTCGTTGATAACGGGATCACATCATTAGGAGAATGATGTGATGGACAAGACCCAATCCTAAGCATAGCACAAGATCGTGTAGTTCATTTTGCTAGAGCTTTTCCAATGTCAAGTATCTCTTCCTTAGACCATGAGATCGTGTAACTCCCGGACACCGTAGGAGTGCTTTGGGTGTACCAAACGTCACAACGTAACTGGGTGACTATAAAGGTGCACTACAAGTATCTCCGAAAGTGTTTGTTGGGTTGACACAGATCGAGACTGGGATTTGTCACTCCATGTTACGGAGAGGTATCACTGGCCCACTCAGTAGTGCATCATCATAATGAGCTCAAAGAGACCAAGTGTCTGGTCACGGGATCATGCATTACGGTACGAGTAAAGTGACTTGCCGGTAACGAGATTGAACGAGGTATTGGGATACCGACGATCGAATCTCGGGCAAGTAACATACCGTCTGACAAAGGGAATAGTATACGGGGTTGCTTGAATCCTCGACATCGTGGTTCATCCGATGAGGTCATCGAGGAGTATGTGGGAGCCAACATGGGTATCCAGATCCCGCTGTTGGTTATTGACCGGAGAGTCATCTCGGTCATGTCTGGATGTCTCCCGAACCCGTAGGGTCTACACACTTAAGGTTCGGTGACGCTAGGGTTATTAGGAAGACTTGTATGTGATTACCGAATGTTGCTCGGAGTCACGGATGAGATCCCGGACGCCACGAGGAGTTCCGGAATGGTCCGGAGGTGAAGATTTATATATAGGAAGTTGTCATACGGACACCGGAAAGTTTCGGGGGCATATCGGTATTGTACCGGGGCCACCGGAGAGGTTCCGGGGGTCCACCGGGAGGGGCCACCCCTCTCGGAGGGCCTCATGGGCCACAAGGGGCAGGGAACCAGCCCCTGGAGGGTTGGGCGCCCCCCCTTGGGCCCATGCGCCTAGGGTTGGGGGGGAACCCTAGTGGGGGCGCCCCCCTTTGCTTGGGGGGCAAGCCCCCCTCCCTGGCCGCGGCCCCCCTCTAGATCTCATCTAGAGGGGGCCGGCCCCCTTCCCCATTCCCCTATAAATAGAGGGGCGAGGGGAGGGCTGAACACCTGATCCAAGGCGCAGCCCCTCCCCTCCCCAACACCTCTCCTCCTCCGTTGAGTGCTTGGCGAAGCCCTGTCGGAGTACTGCCTCTCCATCATCATCACGCCGTCGTGCTGCTGCTGGAGCCTTCTTCCTCAACCTCTCCTTCCCCCTTGCTGGATCAAGAAGGAGGAGACGTCGTCCGTTCCGTACGTGTGTTGAACGCGGAGGTGCTGTCCGTTCGGCACTTGGTCATCGGTGATTTGAATCACGCCGAGTACGACTCCATCATCACCGTTCCCTTGAACGCTTCCGCACGCGATCTACAAGTGGTATGTAGATGCAATCTCTCTCCCATGACTCGTTGCTTAGATGAACTCATAGATGGATCTTGGTGAAACCGTAGGAAAAATTTTAATTTTCTGCAACGTTCCCATACAGTGGCATCATGAGCTAGGTCTATGCGTAGTTCTCTTTTGCACGAGTATAACACAATTTTGTTGTGGGCGTAGATCTTGTCAACTTGCTTGCTGCTACTAGTCTTTTCTTGCTTCAGCGGTATTGTGGGATGAAGCGGCCCGGACCGACCTTACACGTACACTTACGTGAGACAGGTTCCACCGACTGACATGCACTAGTTGCATAAGGTGGCTAGCGGGTGTCTATCTCTCCTACTTTAGTTGGAGCGGATTAGATGAAAAGGGTCCTTATGAAGGGTAAATAGAAGTTGACAAAATCACGTTGTGGTTATTCGTAGGTAAGAAAAGTTCTTGCTAGAACCCAATTGCAGCCACGTAAAAGATGCAACAACAATTAGAGGACGTCTAACTTGTTTTTGCAGCAATTGTCATGTGATGTGATATGGCCAGAAGTTGTGATGAATGATGAATGATATATTGTGATGTATGAGATCATGTTCTTGTAATAGGAATCATGACTTGCATGTCGATGAGTATGACAACCAGCAGGAGCCATAGGAGTTGTCTTATTTTTGTATGACCTGCCTGTCATTGAAGAACGCCATGTAAATTACTTTACTTTATTGCTAAACGCGTTAGCCATAGAAGTAGAAGTAGTCGTTGGCGTGACAACTTCATGAAGACACGATGATGGAGATCATGATGATGGAGATCATGGTGTCATGCCGGTGATGAAGATGATCATGGAGCCCCGAAGATGGAGATCGAAGGAGCTATATGATATTGGCCATATCATGTCACTACTTTATATAATTGCATGTGATGTTTATTATGTTTATGCATCTTGTTTACCAAGAACGACGGTAGTAAATAAGATGATCCCTTATAATAATTTCAAGAAAGTGTTCCCCGTAACTGTGCACCGTTGCTAAAGTTCGTCGTTTCGAAGCACCACGTGATGATCGGGTGTGATAGATCCTTACGTTCACATACAACGGGTGTAAGACAGTTTTACACATGCAAAACACTTAGGGTTAACCTGACGAGCCTAGCATGTACAAACATGGCCTAGGAACACAAGAGACCGAAAGGTCGAACATGAGTCATATGGAAGATACGATCAACATGGAGATGTTCACCGACGATGACTAGTCCGTCTCACGTGATGATCGGACACGGCTTAGTCGACTCGGATCATGTAACACTTAGATGACTAGAGGGATGTCAAATCTGAGTGGGAGTTCATTAAATAATTTGATTAGATGAACTTAATTATCATGAACATTAGTCTAAAATCTTTGCAAAATGTCTTGTAGATCAAATGGCCAACGCCCATGTCACCATGAACTTCAACGCATTCCTAGAGAAAACCAAGCTGAAAGACGATGGCAGCAACTATTCGGACTGGGTCTGGAACCTGAGGATCATCCTCATAGGAGCCAAGAAACAATATGTCCTAGAAGCACCGCTAGGTGAAGCACCCATCCCAGAGAACCAAGACATTATGAATGCTTGGCAGTCTCGTGCTGATGATTACTCCCTCGTTCAGTGCGGCATGCTTTACAGCTTAGAACCGGGGCTCCAAAAGCGTTTTGAGCAACACGGAGCATATGAGATGTTCGAGGAGCTGAAAATGGTTTTCCAAGCTCATGCCCGGGTCGAGAGATATGAAGTCTCCGACAAGTTCTATAGTTGTAAGATGGAGGAAAACAGTTCTGTCAGTGAGCACATACTCAAAATGTCTGGGTTGCACAACCGCCTGTCCCAGCTGGACAATAACCTCCCGGACGAGGCGGTCATTGATAGAATCCTTCAGTCGCTCCCACCAAGCTACAAGAGCTTTGTGATGAACTACAATATGCAGGGATGGTAAAGACCATTCCTGAAGTATTCTCAATGCTGAAGTCAGCAGAGGTTGAAATCAAGAAAGAACATCAAGTGTTGATGGTAAATAAAACCACTAAGTTCAAGAAGGGCAAGGGTAAGAAGAACTTCAAGAAAGACGGCAAAGATGTTGCCGCGCCCGGTAAGCCAGGTGCCGGGAAGAAGTCAAAGAATGGACCCAAGCCTGAGACAGAGTGCTTTTATTGCAAAGGGAAGGGCCACTGGAAGCGGAACTGCCCCAAATACTTAGCGGACAAGAAGGCCGGCAACACTAAAGGTATATTTGATATACATGTAATTGATGTGTACCTTACCAGTACTCATAGTAACTCCTGGGTATTTGATACCGGTGTCATTGCTCATATTTGTAACTCACAGCAGGAGCTGCGGAATAAACGGAGACTGGCGAAGGACGAGGTGACGATGCGCGTCGGGAATGGTTCCAAGGTCGATGTGATTGCCGTCAGCATGCTACCTCTACATTTACCTACAGGATTAGGTTTAAACCTCAATAATTGTTATTTAGTGCCAAGTTTGAGCATGAACATTGTATCAGGATCTCGTTTAATGCGAGATGGCTACTCATTTAAATCCGAGAATAATGGTTGTTCTATTTATATGAGAGATATGTTTTATGGTCATGCTCCGATGGTCAATGGTTTATTCTTAATGAATCTTGAATGTAATATTACACATATTCATAGTGTGAATACCAAAAGATGTAAAGTTGATAACGATAGTCCCACATACTTGTGGCACTGCCGCCTTGGTCACATTGGTGTCAAGCGCATGAAGAAGCTCCATTCTGATGGACTTTTAGAGTCTCTCGATTATGAATCATTTGACACATGCGAACCATGCCTCATGGGAAAAATGACCAAGACTCCATTCTCCGGAACAATGGAGTGAGCAACCAACTTATTGAAAATCATACATACCGATGTGTGCGGTCCAATGAGCGTTGAGGCTCGCGGAGGATATCGTTATGTTCTCACTCTCACTGATGACTTGAGTAGATATGGGTATGTCTACTTGATGAAACACAAGTATGAGACCTTTGAAAAGTTCAAGGAATTTCAGAATGAGGTAGAGAATCAACGTGACCGAAAAATAAAGTTCTTACGATCAGATCGTGGAGGAGAATATTTAAGTCACGAATTTGGTACACACTTAAGGAAATGTGGAATCGTTTCACAACTCACGCTGCCTGGAACACCTCAGTGTAACGGTGTGTCCGAACGTCGTAATCGCACTCTATTGGATATGGTGCGATCTATGATGTCTCTTACCGATTTACCGCTTTCATTTTGGGATACGCTCTAGAGACAGCTACATTCACTTTAAATAGGGCACCGTCTAAATCCGTTGAGACGACACCATATGAATTATGGTTTGGGAAGAAACCTAAGCTGTCGTTTCTAAAAGTTTGGGGATGCGATGCTTATGTCAAGAAGCTTCAACCTGAAAAGCTCGAACCCAAGTCGGAAAAATGCGTCTTCATAGGATACCCTAAGGAAACTATTGGGTATACCTTCTACCTTAGATCCGAAGGCAAGATCTTTGTTGCCAAGAACGGATCCTTTCTTGAAAAAGAGTTTCTCTCAAAAGGAGTAAGTGGGAGGAAAGTAGAACTCGATGAAGTACTACCTCTTGAACCGAAAAGTAGTGCAGCTCAGGAAAATGTTCTTGTGGTGCCTACACCGACTGGAGAGGAAATTAATGATGATGATCAAGGTACTTTGGATCAAGTTGCTACTGAACTTCGTAGGTCCACAAGGACACGTTCCATACCAGAGTGGTATGGCAACCCTGTCCTGGAAATCATGTTGTTAGACAACGGTGAACCTTCGAACTATGAAGAAGCAATGGCGGGCCCAGATTCCAACAAATGGCTTGAAGCCGTGCAATCCGAGATAGGATCCATGTATGAAAACAAAGTATGGACTTTGACAGACTTGCCCGATGATCGGCGAGCGATAGAAAACAAATGGATCTTTAAGAAGAAGACGGGCGCGGATGGTAATGTTACCATCTATAAAGCTCGACTTGTCGTGTAGTGACCTGACCCAAAATCGGTCAAATCTCTGTGTCTGTACCATCCCAAGATCATGCTGGTACTCACAGTACATCGATAAAGTAATAAAAGTTCAATCACACCTGAATATCATTAAACGATTCTCATATAGAGTCTTTATTACAAGGGAATAAATTTGGCTCAAGGCCAACTCATGAGAAATAAAGTACTAATGCTGCGGAAGCGTCGAAGATAAGCGAGTCCATCCGACTCCAAAGGGCAATCGCCAAGCGCGGAGCGTAGCCTCACTCCTGATCGGAATATATCTCTGCAACATAATACGTTGCAGCCATGTAGGTCAGCTTTTGGAATAAGCTGGCAAGTCATATAGAATAACAATAATAAAGTTACTAACTCTATATGCATTTTTGGCTGTGGAGCTCTAAGTTTCATCATTTTGCGAAAAGCAAATTTTATCCTACTACAGTGGACTTGCTTGCAAATTACTACAATTGTTGGTAGTTATCGAGATGGTTCCGCCAACCAGTATCTCGTTCCCAATTTATTAAGTCATAAAAACCCCTCAAATTTATTCATTAGTTTTAGTGTTGAGATAACCGAATACTTCCAAGTTCCAGAGGCTCAAATGTCCGTAACCGGGGACACGGCTAATCGATTAGATCTTTAACTCTGCAGAGGGTCGCACTTTCCCCGCAAGAATCATTCCCTCCTTTAAAGTCTTCGCACTTCATGGTGTTTGAAGACGGGACGAATGAAACAGGGTCTTCCAAAGAGTTCTTCTGGCTACTGCCGGTACCCATCCAATCCTACCGTTCGTCTACTTCTCGTAGTACCGTCCAGCCAGCGTCACTACTAGGGTCAACCCAGCCAGAGCCCATAATGGCTTGCGGCTGCACAGGTAAGCTTCTGGTCATGGGGCATCCATCCTTCTCTTCGTGGCTGGGTGAAGCTTTCCGCAGGATGTCATGGCGCTTCTCCATGCATCCCGGCCACCACTGGGTGCTCCAGGGTGCCCGTCAACCATCCTCCACCCAGTAGTGATTTTCCGAAGTCCATCTTGATCATTGTAGTTCATGGGGTTGTCATCATCATTGACTCTCACATCTTGCTTATGAATTTCACTCATCCCAAATCCCGTCTACGAGCATAGCAAAGTAACTACTACGTCCCGGGGTCA
>LR880968.1:925534928-925545240 GCA_904067115.1 Aegilops sharonensis
CCAGATCGGCCGGATCTGGCCCGTCTGCGTCTTCTTGACCGGCGGGGAGGTGAAGTGCTTGGTGGCTCTCTGGTGCTGCTGGCGCGGTGGCTCTGCGAGAGGTTGGTGGGTCAGTGAAGGTGCAGTGTGTGAGGGTGCTGGTGGTGTTTGGTATGCTCCGGCATCGGTGTGTGTGGACGTTGTTTAACCTCCTTGGAGGCACCGTTGTGGAGTTTCGCATCCTCTTAAACCCATGGATCTTACTCTTCGGGTGAAAGCCCTAAGGCCCGGTTGGGTCAGGCGGCAGCATCATCATTGTCGCTTCCCTCTTTGGGGCGTCTCCTTGAAGAGCTTCGGATCCCGTTTGCATGCTTCATGAGCTCGACGTTTGCGGCATTGCGGTCGGCAGGTGACCGTCTGGCAATGTGGATGGTTGTGCGGCTTCTTGTATGTGGCAATGATGGCGGCTTCAGCAAGCCAGGTTTGCTGGTGGTTCTCCGTAGTCGGTCTCTTCCACGTGTTCGAGCAGTCGTCGTGCCTCACTTTGTCTTCCTGAAGTCAGAGCTGCTGAGGAGGGTCTCTTGTGGTGACGATGAGACGATATGGGTGGTCAGCTCTGGCGCTGGCTTGGCGCAAGCCCAACGCTTCTCACCTGCAATGTCCATCGACGGAATCGGAGTAGTTTGGTCGCACCGCGTGTGGCTGACTATTTGGCATCGACCGACGCAAGCCTCGACGCTTATTTGTGGTGAGGGCTTCTTCGTTGGTTGTTGATGGTGGAGGCGGAGTCGCCCTGGCGGAGGCATGATGATGATGACGCCGAGTTGCAACCTCGACGACGCTTTTCTCCTCGGCGGCGTGTGTGTGTTCTTCTGTGGGTCGCCAGGTCACCCGGTGTGCCTTTGTTTTTGTGCCCATGTTGTCACAGTTTTTGCCCGGTTTCCTGTTTATTAACTGGGCAATTCTCTTTGAGCTTTCTTAATGAATTGGGACCAAAGGGACACACCCCCGGAGACACACCTCCACTCGCACACCGATGGTGCGATGCTAGACGCGCCATCGGGACGGGGGCTAGTCGGGGAGAACCTTATTTCATCTTCAGGGTGACGTCGTCGTCTCGCTATCCTGAGTAGGACACAAACCCTAACGAAACTCAAAGAACCAACTAAAAATGAAGCCGTCCCATCGGCAAGGGCTGGGATCCACAGTGCCCCCAGGGCCCTGAGGCCACCAGAGATGAGGCAGACTGACGGCAACACCCGCGGGAGGCAGATGAACCCTAATCTTTCTTTGATTATAGTGAATTTGACTCTCACACAACATGGTGAATTTTATTGTGAAACAGCGTATTATAACTAGAAGTTTCCTTGTTCTTCAGATTTTCATGGTGCTTGATGCAACCGACCAGATCCTGACCATGATGGATTTTTTTTGAAGAAAACTTGCATGAGCTTGGAGTCCCCCTCAAAATAGGCTTTCGCACCGCTTTATAAATAAGGAAACCATCATGTCCATACAACGAGTACCAGAAGGGGAGGCGTCGAGCGGTGACATGTAGCGCATCCAACATCTACCCAGCTGATCGCGGTCCCATTGCCTAGCCAATGGGTGCCAATGCTTCAAGAAGGCAAGAAAATTGAATGACTCAGATGCCCATCTAAGGAAGTCCCGCTTGATCACCATCTTATTACGCGTCATCCAATACGTCCAACCTAGTGCCGCAAAAACTAACCAGAAGAGGCGTCTCTTCCTACCAGTCTAGACAACTCTGACATTTAAGGAATGCGGCTAGGTCTGGAGCCTCACAATCAGGCCGGAGTGCCTCCCAGACAAAACACCAAAGCATGCGATCCGCCGTGCAAGAGAAGAGGATTGATACGTCCATTTTGCATCATGTTTTTCTATTGTTATTCATAATATTTTGGGTTAATATTTCACTTCATGAGGCAATTCTAATGTCATTTTTCTCTTATTTGCAAGTTTCACATGAAGACAGAAATTGCCGGCAGCAGGAATTCTGGACCTGAAAAAGCTACAACAGAGATAGCTATTCTCCGAAGCTCCAAATGACATGATAATTTATGGAGAATTATTTTGTACTTAACAAAAAAACTGCAAGAAGAATCACTAGGAGGGGCCACACCAGTGAGCCACAAGGTCTGGTGCCCTCCCCCCACCCCCCGAGGCGTGCCATGTGAGCTTGTGGGCCCACTAGTAGGCCTTCATGCCCCCCTTCTCCTATATGATGTCACTTTCCCTAGAAAAAATGAAGAGAGGACTTTCGGGATGAATCGTGACTGTCTCAAGGCAGAACCTGGGCAGGAGCAATTTTGCTCTTTGGCGGAGCGATTCCGCCGAGGATACTTCCCTCCGGGAGGGAAAAATCGAAGCCATCAACATCACTGACGATCCTCTCATCGTGAGGGGGGCAATGTTTATCAACATCTACACCAGCACCCTCTCATCTCAAACTGTACTTCAGCTCTATATATGTGGGTTGCTACTAGTTTTGATTACATCTTGTAATTGATACTAGTTGGTTTATTTGGTGAAAGATTATAAGTTCAGATCCTTAATCATATACAACACCCCTATGATCTTGAAGATGAATTTGATTTTTGAGTAGTTACTTTTGTTCTTGAGGACATGGGAGAAGTCGTATTATAAGTAATTGTATTAATAAGTAATTGTATTAAGTTGGTATTCGTTCAATATTTTGATGATATGTATGTTGTTCTTCCTCTAGTGGTGTCGTGTAAACGCCGACTACATGACACTCCATCACACTACAAAAAAAATACACTTCCGTGATGATACGTGTTTGTCACAGTAGGTCGTGTTTTTTGTCATGCATGTACATCCATGACAAATTTATGACAGAATCAAGATAGTCATACCTGTGTTGTCGTAGAAGTGTTCCATGACATTACCAAAATTATCATCACGGAAGTGTCCACTTCCATGACGATAAATCCCGCGTCATAGAAGTGCTTTCGTCAAGGGTGACCGACACGTGGCATCCACCGTAACGGAACGCTGTTAAGCTATCGGGTCGGATTTTGGATCCGATAACCCGTTAACAGCCACGACCAATGCCGATTTTCCACGTGTAAAATTCTCATTGGCTGACGGATCCACGCATCAGCTCCGCGTTGGCACAGGTGTCACTCATCCAACGGTCGAGATGGGCCTCTGATATGTTGACACGTGGACCGGCCCAACAGAGGCCCACAAAGTTCAAATGGGCTGGCCCAACCGAAGGCCCATAAGATTTAGCGGACCATAATGGGCCGGCCCAGCTAAAGGCCCACAAAATTTAGCGGACCACAATTGGCCGGCCCAGCTAAAGGCCCACAAGATTTTGCAGACCATAATGGGCCGGCCCAGCTAAAGGCCCACAAGATTTTGCGGAGCACAATGGGCCGGCCCAGCTAAAGGCCCGCAAGATTCTACAGACCATAATGGGCCGGCCCAGCTAAAGGCCCAACATTCTCTGTCAAATCGGCCCGTCAACGGCCTGTCCTAAACTTGCCATCAACGCGGCCCATGGTCACTTCTGGCCCGTTAGCAGTCCGCTAAGTAATTGGGACGAATCACGGCCCGGTGTATTTCCGGCCTGTTAAAGGTCCGGCTTCATTTGGGCCCATTTACAGGCCATGAAAACTTTCGGCTGTTAGCGGCCCACTATAGATTTGGGCCAGTTTCTTCCTGTTGTCATTTTCGGCCTGTTAACGCCGGACGTAAACCATGGGCCATATGTGCCCAACGTCATATCGGGCCCATTAACGGCAGATATAAAAATGACGATAATCTAGCCCGACCGAAGTTCTAGCCTGTTAAAGGCCCGTGTATTAGGTCGGCGCATTTACGGCCCGTCCGAATTTCGGCCTGTCAAAGATCCGCGTCGTAAATGGGCCACCATTTCGGCCTGCTAAGTCCAGTGGGTTATTTGGCACAATCAGGGCCCAATCTCACTTTCGGTCTATTAAAAGCCCATATTTTTTATGGGCTCAAGATAATTACACCTGTAAACGGCCTATTTTTACTGAGGGCCCAAAATATGTTTAGGCCTGTTAAAAGCCCACTATGGGCACAGGCCTACCAGAAAAATATGAAAGATTATGCTGATTTAGGCCCAGATATTTTTAGTGGGCTACATGTCAATTTCGGCCCGTAATCATTTTTAGCCCAATTGGAATGGGTCCGACGAATGTTGTCATGTTGGGCTCCTGCCTAGCTTTCGGCCGAATACATTACTAAGATAAACCTACACTAAACAAAAATAGCGCCGTAATTACTACAGCCTGGGGCAGCATCATAAATGTTGTATCACAACAAAATAAATTTCAACCATACAACAAAAGGCCTGTTGGCATAAAGTTTACAGTCCTTCCAGATAAAAGCACCATCAGATGTATAGAAGCACAGATCATTTGACCTGAGTGCTAATGTTTCAGGCTGTAGAATCTGATGGAGCAGCATGATCTCCACCTTTTTTCCGCCATTGCTCTTGAACAACGAAGCGAATGTATGATAGTGTGGTTTCAAAACCATTAATATCTTGACGACATTTCTCAATCACTATTCTTGTCTCTGAAACAACGTCCATTAGGGATTGGACTTGTGTCTGGAGCACAGATATATCACTCTGTCTAGCAGGAATATTTTGTTCAGTAGGCGATTTTGACGAGGTTACCTTGGCAACCAACCCAGAATTACGCAGGAAGGTGCTTTTTGCACTGTTAGTGGAGAGATACTGACACACTGCAGGAAGAGGTGACATTGTGCCTGTAGTAGCCTCGTCACCTTCAGGTCGTTGTGGCTGTTCAATCATTTGTTCCATAGCTTCCTGAAAGTTTGAACTTATAGATTAGTGTACCGGATAAGTTACTAATGAGACAAAAGCAAACAAAGTAGGTTAAACGTTTATACATAACTTATTTTGGTGAACTACTGTAATACATTACCATGTATTGTAGTGCCAACTACATAATAAAATCACTTTCAGAACATATGTCCATGTAGCATGCCTACTGTATTGTCTATTTCCTCACATTCGTTGACATCTAAGGACAAAGAGACATGGTTTAAAGTAGGATGAACATAGTATGACATCATTCATATCATGGGCAAACAGATATAAAACAAACACCCTATTTTATCATTATGTGCACACGTAAACATAACAACTAGATCACAGATCAAGACCAAAAGAATATCCTTCATCTCTTTTAAACCATGTAAGGTGAAATGATACGTTAAGACAACTGTGTATAAAAGTGAACAGAGTAACTGACATTGGCTGCAAACCAAGTAGTTAAATGAACACATCACAGTACTAATCAGTTCAAGGCAGGAGGAGTAAGGACTTACAACAGCGGCTTGAACTGGTGTGCTCACGCCCTTCATCTTGCTGGTGTGGCAATCCTTGAAGATTTGCACTGCATTCGGTTCAGGTTCTTTTTGGTCCGCACGGGCTTTCCTCTGTATTTGGAACAAGTCAATATAGATACGATAATATGGCACAAAAAAAGAAGGAAGTAGGAGCTATTTACAAAAGCCTCGCAGTGTGCAATATAGCTATGAGATCCTGTTGTCTGTTGGAATTTTACTTTAGAATGGTTGGTTTTGTTCTTCAAACAGTTAGCCTAGAAGAAGATACACTTGTAAGGCACATACATAAATACAAGTTCAATATGTGGTCTGATCAAATACATATAGCCTACCTGATACTTTGGATCAGACCAGTGTTTAACAAGGGTTGTCCAGTCTTCATCTGTAATATATTCCGCTAGAGATGTTTGGGCGATTTCATTGTTAGCCTTGCCTTCAAAGTGAGATTTTCTAAGGTGGTACTGATACTGTCGCAGAGCAGACTGAAAAACATGAGTGCATGCTTGTTTAGTTGCATCATCTTTCGGATCCAACTTGAACCTCATCTATTGAAAAAAGAATGTGAGTCTTATTAAGAGGAAGCTAGAAAGTATGGGACAAAGCAAGACAATATTACTAATTGCGATGAATAACATTACTTACGGATAAATGGCCAAGGAAGGTGTTAAACTGGGTATTGTCTTTCTCATTCCTGTACTGGATCCACGTTGGGAGGATACGTGCATGACACCTAATGGCAACGGCTTCCTCTGATATTGACTTGGCTGACTCTGTAGCATCACGTGGCCTTTTGAAACCTACCTCAAAATGGATCTCCATTCTTCCTCCTTTAGATTTTGTTAATCTGTCAAACATTATCCCTGATGTCTGTTTCCGCTTGCACCGTGGTGCTAGTTCAATAACGAATATGGAAAGTGTTAGTGTACATCAAACTGTGAGAGTACATATAAAGGAGCATGCAACTGCAACTTGACTCGGTCAGGTACCGCCTTGTAGTGGATGCTCATGAGGTTCATCTCATCTTGCCAAGTCCTGTTGTGTCAGCAGTGCTTCGGAAGTAGTGGTAGGTGTGAAGGCAGCTTGGGAACTGGCCAATTCCGGAGCAAACGAACGAGTAACTGGTTGAGATGCTGGTACAGTTGAAGCGGATGCTGCAGCTGGTGGAGCAGGTGATACTGTGTTTGTAGATTTAGCCGGTGGACTTGGACCTTCTACTGCACTATAAGTACCAGCAGAATCTCGACGGCAGAACCTTTTCCGTTTCACCCGACGAGTAACAACACTCCCTACTATATTATTTTCCTTGCTCTTTTTTGACGTTGCCATGTCAAGCTGTACCCACAACACAAAAGAATAAAATCACTCCTCGGAACTCATTGATGCATGATACAGACAAGCTATACTTTGATGTAAGACAACCGTATGAGGATGGAATATGTAACAAAAAACAGGACGGCATGACACATTCACAGCTACGATGTGCAAACTAAGCAGAAGGATTTTCAAGAAAATAGAAGTAATGCAAGCTAGACACCATATGAAAGATGGAACCAATATTACTCTGCCAAGTTAAAAGTGTCTTGTCATAAGTGGCAATTCGAAAAATTAGAAGCAGTACAACGTAGAAATCAATACAAGATGCAGCCACTATGAAACTGCCATGTTAAAAGCGTCCAATCATGAGTGACTGATGCGGGATACACAACAGCAGTACTTTGATGTAACAACATGGTTTGATAGATAGAAGCAGTGTATTCTAGACACAGAAAGCCATGTCATATGCACATGTATAACGTATAAACTCAGCAGGCGAAATTTAATCAAAATATAATAAATACAGGCTAGAAAACATATGCAACATGAAACCAATTATCACACTGTCAACTTAGAGAAAGCACCTGAGATGGTGGAGTACGGGAGATGAACTCATCATGTAGACTTGGGACTTCAACTTCATTAGCAGTAGCAGGGGCAAATCTAGAGAGTCTCTGTTTGCGTCGGCGCGGAGGACCACCAACATCCCCTAACTTACTCTTTTCCTTCCTATTTTCTGATATTGCCTTATGAAGTCAAAACCACAAGAAGATGAATAAAATTAGCTCTGCATAATTGGTTGATGCATGATACAGACGAACACTACTTTGATGTAAGGCAAGCGCAGGATAGGAGGATGGAATATATACAAAAAAAACACAGCATTTCATATTCACACGTACGATAGGAGGATGGAATATGTATGAAAAAACAGTAAGCGGAAGGCATTTCAACAAAATTAGAAGAAATAAAAGCTAGGCACCATATGAACATGCAACCAATATCACTCTATTAGGTAAAAAGTGTCTCGTCGTAAGTGCCATTTCAAGAAATTAGAAGCGGTACAAGCTAGAAGACAATGCAAGATGCAACCTACATCACAGTCCCAAGTTAAATGCGTCTTATGGGTAAGTGATCGTTGCAGGTATAAGTTGTAAGCTAGCAGATGCAATTCAACATAATCAGAAGCAATACAAACTAGACATCATACGGAAAATGCAACCACGTATAACAGTTCCAAGTAAGAGCAAGCACCTGTGATGGTGGAGTAGGGGAGATGTGCTCATCATGTACACGTATGTTCTAGAAATAGGAACACGTGTCATATTCACAGGCATTATGTGTAAAGTAAGTAGATGCAATTCAAGTTAGAAGCAATACAAGCTAGACATCATACGCAACATGCAACCACATATAATAGTGTCAAGTTAGAGTAAGCACCTGTGATGGTGGAGTAGGGGAGATGTGCTCATCATCTACACAGCTACGTTGACTGTCCAGCCTTGTGTTGTCTTGCGAATCTGTTGGGAGGATGGCGGAGTAGAATCTGTAGAGACCCCCTGTTTGAGTTGCTCCGAAGTACCACCATCATCCACTGCCGGACTAATTTCCTTCAGATGTAATGATTTTGCATTGTGAAGTCAAATCGATAAGAAAAAGGAATAAAATTCGCTCTTCAGAACTCATTCATGCATGATACTGACGAACACTACTCGGATGAAAGTCAAACACATGATGCGAGGATGGAATATGTATGAAAAACAGGATGGTGTGACATATTCACACCTATGATGTGGCAACTAAGCAGAAGGCATTTCAACAAATTAGAAGCACTACAAGCTAGACACCATATGAAAGATGCAACCAATATCACTCTGCCAAGTTCAAACTGTATGGCGTTTCAACAAATTAGAAGCAGTACATGCAAGAAATCATATGCAAGACACAATCAATATCACAGTGGCGACTTAAAGGTGCCTTATCATAAGTGACTGATGCGGGATATGCAAGAATAGTAGTCTGATGTAGAAACAGGAACACATGTCATATTCACAGGCATTATGTGTAAAGTAAGAAGATGCAATTCAACAAAGTTAGAAGCAATACAAGCTAGACATCATACGCAACATGCAACCACATATAATAGTGCCAAGTTAGAGCAAGCACCTGTGATGGTGGAGTAGGGGAGATGTGCTCATCATCTACACAGCTACGTTGACCGTCTAGCCTTGCATTGTCTTGCGAATCTTGTTGGGAGGATGGCGGAGTAGAATCTGTAGAGAACCTCTGTTTCAGTTGCTCGGAAGGACCACCATCATCCAATGCCTTGCCAATTTCCTTCAGCTTTATTGATTTTGCATTGTGAGGTCATACCGACAAGAAAAAGGAATATCATTCGCTCTTCAGAACTCATTCATGCATGATACTGATGAACACTACTCTGATGAAAGGCAAAGTCATGATACGAGGATGGAATATGTACGAAAAAATGGACGGCTTGACATATTCACACCTATGATGTGGTAACTAAGCAGAAGGCACTTCAACAAATTAGAAACACTGCAAGACACCATATGGAAGGTGCAATCAATATCACTCTGCCAAGTTAAAACTGTCTCGTCATAGGTGGCGTTCTTCAAACTAGAAGCAATACATGCTAGAAATCATATTCAAGACGCAAACCAATATCACACTGCCAACTTAAAGGTGTCCCATCATAAGTGACTGATGCAGGATACACAAGAAGAGTAGTTTCATGTAAGAACATGGTGTGATAGACAGATATAGTATGTATCAAAAACAGGAAGGCGTGTCATATTCACATGTATAATGTGTAATCTAAGGAGATGCAATTTAACAAATTAGGAGCATTGATGAGGGATACACAAGAAAAGTACTTTGATGTAAGAACATGGTTAATAGAAAGAAGTAGTATGTACAAAAAACAAGAAGGCATGTCATATTCACAGGTATAATGTGTTAACTAAGCAGATGCAATTTACTCTAATTAGAAGCATTACAAGGTAGACACCATATGCAACATGCAACCACATATCACACTGCCAAGTAAGAGTAAGCACCTGCGATGGTGGTGTGGGGGAATTGCGGTGATCAACTAGAGAGCTACGTTGACTATCTTCATTTAGCCTTGCTGTTTCTTGAGAATCATGTGGGGAGGATGACACTGCATCTTTAAACGAGTAGGGCGTCTCACAGTAACCCACCCGGGTGACTGTCTCATCATAAGTGATAGACGAGGGATACAAAAGAGCATTAGTTTGATGTACGACCATGGTTAATAGACATATGTAGTATGTATCAAAAACAAGAAGGCATGTCATTATCAAAGGTATAATGTGTAAAGTAAGCAAATGCAATTTAACCAAATTGGAAGCAATACAAGATAGACACCATATGCAACATGCAACCACATTTGACATCGCGAAGTTAAAGCAAGCACGTGGGATGGTTGTGTGTGGCAATTGAGATCATCAACTGCAGAGCTACGTTTACTGTCTCCAACTGCTGACACTGCACCCATTAGAGCGCTGAAATGCTTAGTGCTTGTCTTCGAATTACACTGGAGCGACTTCTGTCTTTTCTTTTCTGCATTCATCAACACTGC
>LR880968.1:925560310-925576182 GCA_904067115.1 Aegilops sharonensis
GACACATCCTCGAAGGGGGAAAACTGCTCCTGCAGTGCCACGGGGGCTGTAACCTCAAACGGGGCGTTGACCATCTCAGTAGTGGCCGTGAGCGTATCTGGGGTCAGCTCGGTGGTTGCCTCCATCTTCTTGGAGCTCTCTGTCTCGTGGGGATCAGCCTCCCGCGTCTGCTCCAATATAGGCAGATCTTTGCCTGGTTCTCCTTGGTCCATCATGAAACTGACAAATACTAGGAGACCACTGAAAGGAAAACACAATCGCAATGACAATGAAACAAAAAGGAGAGTGAGGATCGGTTACTGCTTTGCAAAAGTTCTTTTTTTTCTCTGAACGAAAATATACCAACATCACGGATCCGCTTACCTTCCCTTCGTTCGGAGAGAAGAACAGTGGCAGATGCGAGTGTTGCCTTTGTTGAAGACGGTGAGGGAGAAGGGGATTCAGTGAAGAGTGAAATGATGGTTGCTTCGTCCGTCAAACTTAGACTGCGGGGAGGTGGGGTTTTGTGATACGACGGCTCGTTACTGCCGCGCTACGACTGGGGTGACTCTCCACCTGCATACTGCCTTCTAATTTGGTGGGTGGCATTTGGGCCCGCGCGCTGCATGGCCCGCATGTCGGTGAACAAAAGTATAACGGCATTCAGTAGAGGGAGACGTTTCAATGACCTAGGAGGAGCCAGAAGCGGTAGAGTGTCTCCACTGTACCAGTAGTAATTGTTTTTCTGGGTAGCTGTAGAGTGTCTCCACTATACTAGTAGTAATTGCTTCTCTGGGCCCATGACAAAACAGCCCATCCACACTAGTAAATAGTAAAATCAATTCAAAAGCCCATATAGTTACTGAATGAGAGGCGCTACCCACACCCATCCATGTCAGCTCGCTCCACTCGTACCCCCAAATTCCTCACCTCACTCCTACAGAAAACCCCAGCTCCCCTTCTTCCTCACTCCTACAGAAAACCCCCAGCTCCCCTTCTTCTTTGCTCGCACTACAACTAGGCTCCTCATTCGTTACTCTGCTCAAATCCGTGAGCGCGACGCGACGCCCTCGAGGAAAATGGAGTCGGCTGACCCCAGCGCCAAGAAGATGAGGCTCCCGCCAGCGGCGACGCCTGTTGTAGCTCCCGCACCCGGCAGCATGGGGAGAAGCGGCGACCCCGCCCCCATCGGATCCCAGGAACCCGTAGAATCTCGGGTGGACCGCATCAGCGACCTCCCGGACGCCGTCCTTGGGGAGATCATCTCGCTTCTCCCCACCAAGGATTGCTGCCGCACCCAAGTCCTCTCAATTCGGTGGCGCCCTTTATGGCGCGCCGTGCCCTTTAATATCGACTGTCGTCAGCTATGTCTCTTCAATGATTTTGAAATCCCCAGAGCCGTCATCTCCTCCCACCAGGGCTCCGTTCAAAGCCTCTGCATCCCGTCATGCTACCTGAGCAAGCATACCATGCCCTGCACGGTGGACGCCTGGCTGAAATCCCCAGAATTCACAAGACTACAGCTGCTTGAGTTCTACTATTCCCCTGGAAATCACATACCACATACCGAACGCCATGAACTTGTGCCCTCAGCACCGATGTCCATCTCGCGGTTTTCCTCCTCTCTCCACGCCGCCACATTTGCGTTGTGCTACCTACCAGACAATCTGGTACTAAACCTTTGACTCCCATTTCTCAAGAATCTTTCACTTGTGCGGGTTCGTATATCGGAGGCCTCATTGCACAACATCATCCACTCCAGTTGCCCTGCGTTGGAGTGCTTGGTGCTTGTTTTCACAGTTAGAATCGGTTGTCTCCAAATAAAGTCGCCTAACCTTGTAAGAATTGGAATTTCTTTTGACGGAAGGCAGCTCATCATCCAGGATGCCCCTTCAATTCAAAGGTTGATCCTTGATTCTAGTTATTCACCGCTGAAAATAACCGTCCTCTCTGCGCCTAAACTGGAGACCTTGGGTGTAATACATGATCTCTGTGCTCATTTCAATATGGTGTTTGGCTCCACAGTTCTTCAGGTACTTTATATTATCATCTACACTTGTAACCATAAGCTGCATTTTAAATTTCTGCGCATAATTTATATATCATCTTGGAATACACATTTTGTACTAATATTATGTTCTATGCTCAATGAAGAGTTTCTCCATGGATGGCCTATCAATGGTGCTGGATTCTGTCAAGATCTTATATATCCAAATGAATAGTTTTGATCTGAACAAGATTATTGGCTTGCTGCAATGCTTTCCATGTCTGGAGAAGTTGTATATAAAGGTGATAATTTCACGCACATTGGAAGCCCGCATATAGTGTACTAAAATTAACTGTTCAGCTGTAGCTCTTTCGACACTCTTCTTTTAGACCTTAACTATTTTCAATCTTCATGTATATTTAGGCAACAGGACGGGGTAAGAAAGTTATAACCAATCGGTGGATTCGTAAGCATCGGGATTTTCTCACTTCTCATGAGATTCGATTGAAGACAATAACGCTAGAACGATATATAGCCAACCGTGCAAACACAAGATTTGTAACATTCTTCCTGCTGAATGCGAGGTTACTATTGTCCATCAGGCTTAAGTTTATCAGCAGCATGGTTTTGACGGATGGGTATGTCGAAGAGCAAAAAAAGGAGTTTCAGGTGGGCAAAAGAGCTTCTGAACGTGTCGGGCTTCTATTTACAACATATTGTGGTCATAATCCAGTAAATTTTACGACCCAGGATGTTCATTCTATGGACCTAACCTATCCATTTGACTGTGAATGCCGAAAACAGTGCTGGAGTTAGATTTTGTTGCCCTTTTCAATCTGGGTTTTTTTGTAAACCTGATGAACAATTAACCCTCGTGATTTTGTACAGTTTGTAAGCTGGAGTTAGATGTTCCTGCCCTTTTCAACTCGGTTGTGACAGTCATATTTTCTTTGAAACAAGGCAAATGGCTTGCCATTCGTTTAATTTATAATGAAATGTTGTAACAAATCTCAACCAAGGGAAATAACATCACTCTCGCCGGCTGCTTGAGCTCACTGTGCATTACAGAAGCCAAGTGATTAGCCCCCACCAGCACCCACAAACTTATTTCAAACTAGCACATCAAATGGGCTGTAAATTTTCATAGGAAAGGTTGCATGACCGTGACAGATTTGGATTCTGACAGTTGGGACCCGCGAGGAAATAGCCTATCCAAGGTGGTGTCGACTTACTAGCCAGTCAACAAACGATTCTGCCTACCAGCCGTTGGATTGACATCCAACATCTGTCGTGTATCTTCTATCTCTTGTCTTCTTCTTCCTCTAGCCGCCCAAACCAAACCACCCCGTCGGCTCCGCCTGCTCCCGCCTCCCATGGCTGGCTGCGCCTCCGCCGCCCTACCGTACGTACCCTCCAACATTGGCCAGTCCCTCCCTCTATTCCCCCACACGTCCTGTTATTCTCCGGCGACGTCAGCCCCAACACGCACTCGCGCCATAACCAGTCAACCCTCGTACTCCCCTCCGCCTGCTACTGGACCGGCGCATGTTCAACAGCTCCTGTTCGTTCCGTCCGGTGCGCCGCCCTCTTGCGTTGTCAACATCGTCAACAACCGAGAGGAACAAGGAGATGACTGTACGTGGAGAGGATGACAGTAGGGACCCACCAGCGTCATGGCAGTACGCAAGCAAGTGCCTCTATACTACAAGCCCAAAAATATGGTTCCTCCTAATGGTTGGACATCTGGGGCTCACGCCATTGTCAACGTAGTCAATAAACGAGAGAATTACACTACGAGTGGCTGACACCAGGGACCCAGCAAGTCGCGCAGTTTTTTTTTCGAGGAACAAGCAGCTGTTATTTATACTAGTTTTAGCGACGGCTCAGGGTAACAACGGGGTTGTGCGGGGGCTGTGGCCCGTCTAGCCAGGGTTTTATTTATGTTTACCACATCATGATCCCAGTTGTGTTTTTTTCTTGCTGAAAATGGCTAGCCCAGTTCTATTTTTTAAAGAAATACCCAAACAAGGCCTACTTGCTTTATCGACCCTGCTGGGCTGCAAATCTTTCAAGACGAGGAGAGATTCATTCGGTTTGCCCAGAAATGGGATGTACATTTTTAAAACACATCAAACCGGGAATTAGTTTCATTTTTTTTCATTACAAGATCTTAAATTCCAATGATTTTATGCGTGGACAATTATTTGGATTTTATATTTATATAAATTATTTTTCAAAATAGTTTGAATGTGAATCGATATTTCTGGATTAAAAACAGCTGACCGCACCGAAATATGCAAAATTTCGTATACTTTTTAACCGTGGCCACAATATGGGGTGTAATGCTAACAAAAAGAAGATGGGCTCCAAAAAAATTCTTAAGAATTAGCAAATGGGTTGTACATTATTAGAAATAATGGCAGATGGGCTGTATGTTGTTTTCCTCAGATTTGAGGCTGACTTGTGCGCCTACTACAGGTTGACACGTATGCTTTCTTAAAAAAAAGGTTGACGCATACGCAACGCCCTGTCAACTTAGTGAACACACGAGAGGAGTGACTGTTGGATGTCCATCCAACGGCTGTTGTGCTTCTTCAATCTCTGCTCTTCATGCTCCAGCCGCTCAAACAAGCGCCGGCGGGACTGCCTGCTCCCTCCTCCCGCGGCCGGCTATGCTGTCGCGCAGGCCTCACGGCCCCATCGTACTCCCATCGCTGGCCGAGCCATCCCCCTACTCACCCACACATGCTGTTATTCTCCGGCGACAGCAGACGAACCGGTAAACCCTCGTACTCCTCCGCGTGGGAAACAACTGCCGAGTATTCCCTGGCTCCGTGTCGTTCCCTTCCTAGGCCTCGCCGTCGTCCACCGCCTTGGTGCTCTCGGCGCGGCCTGGTCAACATGGTCAACGACCGACGTCCATCGGAAGTGGATTGTACGTGGAGAGGCTGACAGCTGGGTCCACGGCCGCACGCAAGGAAATGCCTCCTTATTAGGCGCAAAATAATGATTCCTCCAGCTGACAGCTAGGACCCACAGGAAGGGCCTCTGTATTTCGGGAAAAAAACGTTCCCCCCGCTGACAGGTCGGACCCACCAGCTATATCTTCGCACGCAAGGAAGTGCCTCCTTATTACGCCCAAAAAATGAATACCCCCCTGCTAGCTGGGACCCACCATATTGTTGCGCTGACTTGTGGGTCTACTAAGTTGACGGGGCCGGAGGGCTTTGTCAACTTAGTCAATACTCCAGTGACCGTATGATGTCCATCCAACGGCCATAGTGCTTCTTCAACCTCTGGTCTTCTTGCTCCAGCCGCCCAAAGCAGCGTCGGTCGTGCCGCCTGCTCCTTCCTCCCGTGGCCGGCTGTGCTACCGCGGAGGCCTCACCGCCCCCATACTACTCCCACCACTGGCCAGGCCATCCTTCCACTCACCCACACCCCCTGTTATTCTGCGGCGACGGCAGCCTCACACCGCAGCCGAACCAGTGAACGCTCATACTCCTCTCCGCGTGGGCATCCACTCTCGCGTCTTCCCCGGCTCCGTGTCGTCCCCTTCCTAGGCCTCTCCGTCGTCCACCGCCGTGGTGCTCTCGGCGCGGCGTGGTCAATGTGGTCAACGACCGACTTCCATCGGAAGAGTACTGTACGTGGAGAGGCTGACAGCTAGGTCCACGGCAGCCGCAAGGAAGTGCCTCCTTATTACGCGGAAAATAATTATTCCTCCACCTGACAGCGGAGACCCACCGGACGGGCCACCAGTATTTTGCAAAAAAAATCGTTTCCCCCTGACTGCTGGGACCCATCGGACGGGCCACCGTATTTCGTGAAAAAAATGTTCCCCCCGCTGTCAGCTCGGACCCATCGGAAGTGCCTCCTTATTACGCACAAAAAAATGAATACTCCCCCGGCTAACTGGGACCCACCTTGGTGGGAGGATGACTTGTAGGCCTACTAAGTTGACGCGGACGAAGGGCTTTGTCAACTTAGTCAATATGAACGATTCTAGCTCCAGTGACCGTACGATGTCCATCCAACGGCCCAAAATGTCACGGATGTGTCTTTTTTTGTAGTGTCATGTTTGGACCTAGGGGAAGGCATTGGGGAGTAATATGTAGATGATGGGTTGTGCGAGTGACAGAAGTTTAAACCGATGTTTATGAGTTATTCTGTAAGGGGCTTATTTGGATCCATATGTTTCATGCTATGGTTAGATTTATCTTAATTCTTATTTCATAGTTGCGGATTCTTGCGAGAGGGGGTAATCATAAAGAGGGTTGCTTTTTCAAATAAGAAAAACACCTGAGCACCGGTCCACTCACATACCAAATTATCAAAGTAGTGAACATGAATCAACTAAGCATAATGAATGTGGCTAGACGTATGTCCTTGAGAATGCTTTGCTTAATATAAGAGAACTTTCTCGCTTGTCCTATGCTAAAAAAGGATTGGGCCACCTTGCTGCGCTCTTGCTACTATTGTGACATGTCACGAATTATCTTGCTATCAAACTACTTGTTATCGCTACTTTCAATACATGTTCTATGCTTGTCATTTCCTTCTACTCGTGGTGTTGGGCACTCTTACTTATTGAAAGGACTATGATTGATCCCAAATACTTCTGGGTCATCAAGGATGTGTGTCCCCGTCTCAGGTACACCACAAAGGGCACATAACCCATTACTTGGGCCATTGCTCTTGAGAAAGTCTGTCCCCGATGGGAGCCGATCTCTCAACAATTGCCACACAAAAGAATTTATCTTCAAGGTAGGGGTGCCTTCCGCAGGGGCGCAACCCAAGCAATATATGGTCCACAACACAACATCTGGTAGTCTAAGGTGGCGGAGAAATCTCCCTAGGGAGTGAGGCTCCAGGAGGCATTGTCTGAAGAGTCTGCAAGCACCGGTGGAAGGGCAGCCCACAAGTTAGCCCATTCCAACATCTCCACTGGCCCAAAAGTGTGATGGAACAGAATGTTCCAATGGCAATTTTGAGCCACAGCTGACATCAGTTGTTACAAATCCACACAAATAGCAAACACGTTTGGAAACCCCGTGTGAGGGAGTCCTGGACTAGGGGGTGTCCGGATAGCCGAACTACCATCGTGGCCGGACTCCAAGACTATGAAGATACAAGATTGAAGACTTCGTCCCGTGTCCGGATGGGACTTTCCTTGGCGTGGAAGGCAAGCTTGGCGATACGGATATGTAGATCTCCTACCATTGTAACCGACTCTATGTAACCCTAACCCTATCCGGTGTCTATATAAACCGGAGGGTTTTAGTTCGTAGGACGAACAACAATCATACCATAGGCTAGCTTCTAGGGTTTAGCCTCCTTGATCTCATGGTAGATCTACTCTTGTACTACCCATATCATCAATATTAATCAAGCAGGAGTAGGGTATTACCTCCATCGAGAGGGCCCGAACTTGGGTAAAAACATCGTGTCCCTTGTCTCCTGTTACCATCCGCCTAGACGCACAGTTCGGGACTTGGGTAAAAACATCGTGTCCCTTGTCTCCTGTTACCATCCGCCTAGACGCACAGTTTGGGACCCCCTACCCGAGATCCGCCGGTTTTGACACCGACATTGGTGCTTTTATTGAGAGTTCCTCTGTGTCGTCACCTATAGGCCCGATGGCTCCTTCGATCATCAACAACGACGCGGTCCAGGGTGAGACTTTTCTCCCCGGACAGATCTTTCTATTCGGCGGCTTTGCACTGCGGGCCAATTCACTTGGCCATCTGGAGCAGATCGAAAGCTACACCACTGGCCATCAGGTCAGATTTGGAAGCTTGAACTATACGGCCGATGTCCGCGGAGACTTGATCTTCGACGGATTCGAGCCACAGCCAAGCGCGCCGCACTGTCTCGATGGGCACGATCTAGCTATGCCGCCGGACAGTGCCCTGGAGGCCGCACCAGCGCCCGCTCCGACCCTTAGCTCGGAGCCGACTCCCCCGATCGAGGACGAGTGGTTGGACACCGCCTTGGGGGCTACGATCTCAACGGCAATTGAGCCGAACTCCATCCCTGTCCTTTGTGAAGACCGTGACTCCAAGGTGCCAGACTCCTCTCCGGACTCCGAACCCTCCGCGCCCCCGCCGATCGAACCCGATTGGGCGTAGGTCATGGAGTTCACTGCCGTGGACATCTTTCAGCACTCGCCCTTTGGCGACATCCTGAAATCACTAAAGTCTCTCTCTTTATCAGGAGAGCCCTGACCGGACTACAGTCAGGAAGGTTGGGATGCGGACGACGAAGAAATTCAATGCCCACCCACCACCCACTTTGTAGCCACTGTCGAAAGCTTACACGACGTGCTCGACTTCGACTCCGAAGACATCGACGGTATGGACGACGATGTAGGAGACAACCATGAACCAGCACCTATAGGATGCTGGACAACCACCTCATCCCATGATGTATAAATGGTGGATACACCTAAAGGAAGCGACGACGAGGAACAACGGGACACTACGAAGGGTAAATCCCTCGAAAAGCAGTCAAAACGGCAACGTAAACGCCGCACAAAGTCCCGCCTCGACAAAGACCCAGCCATAGAGCAGGGCGAACCGGTGGACGACGAACATGCTATCGAGCAACCATCCGAATAGGACAACTCGGATATACAATCCGTCCCCGGCAAAGATAACAGTCTGGACGATCTCACGCTGGAAAAATTGTTGGAGCAGAAGAACCTCCACAAAAGGCTCGTCGCCACTGCGCGTAGCCTGAAAAAGCAGAAGCGGAAGCTCAAAACAGCAGAAGATGCACTCAGAATCAGATGGAGCAAAGTATTCAACACCGCAGACAAATACGGCGACAGTCGCCGAACAAAGAGCTACCCAAAGAGAAAACTACTGCCTGAATTTGATGAGGAGGCCGTAGAGCCCCCACAATCAAAAAGCAAGAAAGCCACCCGGTCGGATGGATGACCCCATGGCAAACAGAGAACGGCAAACGGCGTCGCACACAAGCCGGTACGCGATCCGCATAAGGATTAACATAAAATGATGGCCCAGTTAGGTCCATCTATGGGCCGAGAAAGCAAGCTCTTCAAAGCAATGCAACACGCCAAATATCCGAACATCACGGCACACCCAAATATAGGGGTGCCACACACCCCCTGTGTTTCACCGATGAGGTGCTGGATCACGAATTCCCAGCGGGATTCAAACCCGTAAACATAGAGGCATACGACGGAACAACAGACCCTGGAGTCTGGATTGAGGATTACATCCTCCACATACACATGGCTAGAGGAGATGATCTCCACGCCATAATATACTTACCCCTCAAGCTCAAAGGGCCAGCCCGGCATTGGCTCAAAGGCCTCCCTAAAAATACCATTGGAAGTTGGGAAGAGCTCGAGGATGCTTTTCGGGCAAATTTTCAAGGGACTTATGTCCGTCCTAGGATGCAGACGATTTAAGTCATATAACTCAACAACCCGGAGAGTCAGCCCGCAAATTCTGGAACAGGTTCCTCACCAAAAAGAACCAAATAGTCGACTGTCCGGACGCCGAAGCCTTAGCAGCTTTCAAACACAACGTCCGAGACGAATGGCTCGCCAGACACCTCGGCCAGGCGAAGCCTAGAACCATGGCTGCATTAACAAGCCTCATGACCCGCTTTTGCGCGGGAGAGGATAGCTGGCTAGCAAGATGCAGCACCAGCGACCCAAGTACATCCAAGGTCAGGGATGGAAATGGGAAGCCACGACGCAACAAGGACCAGCGCCGAATTAAGGGGAACGGTCCAAAGAGCGCGGCAGTCAACGCCGGATTCAAAAGCTCACGGCAGAACAATAAAAAACTGCCCCTTAAGGACAATAGCGATGAGCTATCCAACTTAAACAAAATCTTGGACAAGATATGCCAAATCCACAGTACTCCTGGAAGCCTGCAAACCATACCCACAGAGATTGTTGGGTCTTCAAGCAGTCCGGCAGACTCAATGCCGAACACAAGGGGCTCGACACACCAAGCGAAGACGATGACGAACCCCACAAGCAGAGCACCGGAAAACAAAAGAATTTCCCACAAGAGGTTAAAACAGTAAACTCACTTCACGTGATAAAAGGAAAAAGCAGAGCGGCGCCCATTAAGATGCGCGCCGCACAAACTACCCTAGCGGAGTACCAACACTGGTTGTCAAAACCAATCACCTTCGACCATCAGGACTATTCCGAAAGTATCCGGAACGCAGGATGGACTGCCTTGATATTGGATCCTAGAATCGACGGATTCCAATTTACACAAGTCCTCATGGATGGCGGCAGTGACATAAACCTGATATATCAGGACACAATCCGCAGAATGGGGATAGACCCAACCAAACTTCGCCATAGCAACACCTCCTTCAAAGGGGTAATGCCAGGCCTGTATGCCCATTGTACGGGCTCCCTACTGCTAGAAGTTGTGTTCGGCTCATCCGACAACTTCTGCCGCAAAAAGTTAACCTTCCACATCGCCCCATTCGAAAGTAGCTATCAAGCACTATTGGGGCGCGAAGCTTTTGCCCGCTTTAACGCAAAACCGCATTATGCATCTCTTACACTTAAAATGCCCGGTCCACGCGGCATCATCTCATTAAAAGGGAGTATTAAGTGTTACTCGAGCACGGAAGAACGTGAGACTGCCTTGACAGCCCCACACCTATCCGGCTCCGCTAATCAAAGCACCTGAATAGGTCATTTGAACCCCGGACACGGCTAGACGAGTCCGGTGCCTACAAGCGGCATACCCCCGTACAAGGGGCTCTACGCATGTACAACAAGAGACAATAAAGCTCAATTTATTCACCTTCCAAACTGTACTCTGTTTATTTAATATAAAGTACATTTTTCACATGATCTTTTTTCTTTTCAACTAAGTTCCTCTCTTTTACAGATGAACAACGTGCTACACCCGTCCAGGATACGGCACAACGGAGACACAGGCGCAGACGTGCAGTAGGGATCCGTTGCAAGGATTCTTTTCAGATTAAGACCCTACGTAAACCTTTTTTACTGTCTCTTGTTGATATACATCCCTTGGTTTCTTACTATAACCGAGGAGGAGGCTGGCGTTTTGGCATCGGCCGCACCAGAATTTTTGCGCGTACCTGGACACCAGGGGCTTAGGGCATTATTCTGCCCGTTTTTATAAAGATCGAATACCTTAGGGAGTGTTCGGTGTCTCGAGTTAGGCCTTATATGCATCAGCTCCGAATCATGTCTTTGGTCAAATGTTGGGTTTGCCCGGCTCCTGTGTTTTGCCGCCTTACGTTCCGTTCTATCGGCTAACGCGGCACCAGGAGAACTACTGCGATTGTGCCCCGGTTCGGCCGGGCGAGCACCTCAGTAGAGAAAGCCGAAAACTGACTGTCATGATATAGCGAGAGACTGGTCAACCACTCGATGACTCACCGGAATGTTTAGAATTCCTCCGCATTAACGAAGGACCGTTTTTCGGTCAGGCACATATGCATCCCGAATTCGGGAGAGTGCGGTGCCCCCAGGGGCTATATAGTAGCCCCACCCTCGAACTCCTATGGCTAAGTGAAAGTGATAAAGCATTATAGTCTGGTTGCCTAGTTTGCTACGCTACCACCTCCTTAATAGGACCAAGACGTTGGATTAAGTGTGAAAAAGCGCCTTCTTTGCAAACACCCCTGCACTATGTGCGTGGGGGCTGAAGCTAAGGACTGCCATCTTTCAGGTTATATATACATATACATCAACGGCCGCACAGGGAGTAGTTTACTACTTGAATGCACAAGTATAAAAAGCCCTTATATGATATTAAACCATTTTCTTCACAAATCATACATGTCATTTAAACATAATATCCTTCGAGCACTGCGTCTCTATTAAAAGAGCGCCCTGCAGGACTTCCTCAAAATAGTGCTCGGCAGGTACTCGGCTTCTGTCCGAATCTTGGGACGCAACGTCGGTGGCCTTCATCTCCGCCCAGTATGTATTGACACGGGCAAGAGCCATCCGCACTCCCTCAATACACGCCGACCGCTTCATTGCGTCGATACGCGGTACCGCACCAAGGAACTGCTGCACTAAGCCAAAATAACTCTTCGGCTGGGGTCCGCCTGGCCACAAATGAGTCATGACATGCTTCATGGCAAGTCCGGATAATCGATTCAGCTCGGCCCATTCGGCCAACCGATCGGTCAATGGAAGAGGACGCTCCGGACTATTGAATTGCGACAATTATAGCTCTTCCCTTTTGTGCCCCTTCTAGCCTCGGAAGTGCTCAATCGCATCCGCAGCGCTCGCCGCTAAGTCTAGATAAGCATCCTCCGAACTCCACAACTTGTCCAACTGAGCATACTTCGGATCCGTATATTTCCTCCGCAGCAGAAACGGTTTTCCAGCCACAATAGCCCCGGCCTGACTCAGCTCTCAAAGAGGAACGGGCATCCTTGGATTCGGTGGTAGCCTTTTTCAAGCCCTCTTGCCCCGCTTGACGTTCTTTTTCAAGAAACCTCGCAGCGGTCGGTAGTATTCTTTAACTTTCTGGCCATATCGGCCATTTCCTCTTTGCTTTGGCAGTGAGCAGCCCGTTCGGCTTTTAGCTCTTCGGCCGCCCTTAAAGCGGCCGCATTACTATTTCTGGCTTGCTCTTTCGCTCGGGCGAGTTCCGCCCGCAGCTCCTCCACAGTAGCGGCACCACCTGCATTAAGCATACAAGTAGTAAGGCATGGGCGTCAAGCTCCCTTACCAGGTGTCCGCGTAGAAGTCGCATACCTTGTGACTCGTCAAACCGTTTATTGACCAGCGCGATGTCTGCATCCGCCTCGTCAAGTTGCCGCTTTAGTTTGGCATATTCATCAGTCCGGCTGACCACCGGATGCCCCGCCACCTATTTAGGAGCGGCGATATGTTATAACTGAGATTATGATCCTCGGCATGCTGTCAACTTTGACAACATACCGAGTCTCAGGGGCTACTATCTATACAGGGCGCATTCTATATGCATAACTGTCAGAAGGTACATCATTTTTGCGTACCTCGAACCCCGGCAGTAAGCTTCTGACGGCTTCATGCAATCCGCTCTCCCCGGATGCAATTCTTTCAATCATCGTACCCATTAGCGCACGGTGATCTTCTGAGATAGCCGCTCGCCCGAGCAGATCCTTCAGCTCCTCCGACCGCGCACCACTTGGCGCCGGACCTTCCGGCCCCGCCGGACTTGGGGAAACCCTCCGCGACGACACCTCAGGGTCGTCCGCCTCGTATGAGGGCGCGACAGGTGGAGGCGTTTCGCTCTCCATCATCTCCGGAAGAAGATCCCCCGAAGACGAGCTCTGCTGAGAAGGGCTGAGATCCGAACTACAAGATACAATTTCGGTTATCTTCAGAAATAAATACAGGGATGTTCCTTACTTACAAGACCCCTTCTTTTTACTTACGGCTCGCTGGAGGGCTGATCCCCTTGGGGAAATAGTGCGGCTGGGATACTTCCCAGCGCCGGACTCTCTGACGAAGATTTCTTTCCCCTCTTTGAGGCCTTGACCTCCGGATCTTCCGAAGCGGTCCTCTTCTCTCCTTGTAGGGTGGGACTTTTGATCTCTCGTTCCTCAGAAGCCTCCTTCGTGGAGGCAGTTGCTTCCCTGCTCCCCCCTTCGCCTTCTTTAAAAGGCGCGGCCTTCAACATCTTGGTCAGCATGGGATCCGACATGGTCTCTGGGAGGGGAGCCGGACACCTTATCAACTTTGCCTTCGCTATCCACTCCTGTTGAAGAAACAGCTCCTTTAAGGGCAAGTTTATGATAAATAAACGGACAGCCTGTCCAGGTACATGACTACTTACTTGAGTATCTGGGCGATTGCAGCTTAGTCCTGCGTCCTCAGTCAGGTCCGGACACTTCTCTTGTGATCCTAAGAACAGTTTATACATCTCCACGGGTGTCGTACCCATAAAATGTTGGAGAGCTCGTGGTCCCTCCGGATTATTTCCCACAGACGGAGGGGGCGACGTTTGCAGGGCAGAAGGCGCCGAATCAACATAACCTGCGCCATTGCGACCAGATTGATCTCTCTTTCTTGGAGGTCTCTAATACGGCCCTGCAACAGAGGAACGTCCTTGGACGGCCCCCAGTCGAGCCCCTTGTTGACCCATGACGCCAGCCGCTGTGGTGGACCTGAGCGGAAGGCGGGAAGCGCCACCCATTTGGTAGCCCTAGGAGCGGTAATATAAAACCACTCCCGTTGCCACAAACCAAGCTCCTCTTGAAAAGAGCCCTCGGGCCACGGAGGATCAGCACACTTGCTTATGACTGCCCCTCCGCACTCTGCTTGTTGCCCCTCGATCATCTTTGGCTCCACCTTGAAGGTCTTGAGCCACAATCCAAAGTGAGGGGTGATATGGAGGAAGGCCTCACATACGACAATGAATGACGAGATATGGAGGATGGACTCCGGATTCAAGTCATGGAAATCCAGCCCATAATAAAACATGAGCCCCCGCACAAAGGGATCCGTCGGGAAGCCTAAACCCTGAAGGAAGTGAGACACGAACACCACGCTCTCGCCGGGCTCGGGAGTGGGAATGACCTGCCCTGGAGCAGGCAGCCTATGCGAGATCTCGCCGGTTAGATACCTGGCGTCTCGCAGCTTTAGCACATCTTCTTCTGTGACAGAAGAAGACATCCATCGGCCGAGCTGGTCGGAGCCGGACATCGTCGAAGGTCCGAAGCGCCTAAATCTGAAGCTTTGGGTGTTAGAACTTGAAGCGTGAGGCGAACTCGATGGAGGGTGGAAAAAAGAAGAGGGCCTTGGTCTCATTATAAAGAGGTTGAATACCAAGAGCCCTCCCCGTGGTCGATTAGGACTCGCCTTCGATAGAGGAGGCATGCCAACGGGCACGGTTGGGTTACCCACGTCCGTATTGATGAGAATCCCGGAATAAGGGGGCACGATCTCCGTTTTGATAAGACGTGCCAAGGAAACCGCCTCGCTAAATGCGCTAAGTTTGAACAGTAAAAAAAAAACAATTCGTATAAAGGCCTGGCCGTGGTGTGATGTCACGCCGCGGAATACGTCAGCGGATCTGTGCAAAAATTATTCTCTCTACCGTGGTATGTGGAACTTGTTTTGCAGAGCGGACACTATCCTTGTGTTCAAAACCTTCTATGAAGTATTCGGAGGAGGAACCCGCCTTGCAATGCCGAAGACAATATGCGCGCCGGACTCATCGTCATTGAAGACTGGTTCAGGGGCTACTGAGGGAGTCCTGGACTAGGGGGTGTCCGGATAACCGAACTACCATCGCGGCCGGACTCCAAGACTATGAAGATACAAGATTGAATACTTCGTCCCGTGCCCGGATGGGACTTTCCTTGGCGTGGAAGGCAAGCTTGGCGATACGGATATGTAGATCTCCTACCATTGTAACCGACTCTGTGTAACCCTAACCCTATCCGGTGTCTATATAAACCGGAGGGTTTTAGTCCGTAGGACGAACAAAAATCATACCATAGGCTAGCTTCTAGGGTTTAGCCTCCTTGATCTCGTGGTAGATCTACTCTTGTACTACCCATATCATCAATATTAATCAAGCAGGAGTATGGTATTACCTCCATCAAGAGGGCCCGAACCTTGGTAAAAACATCGTGTCCCTTGTCTCCTGTTACCATCCGCCTAGACGCGCAGTTCGGGACCCCCTACCCGAGATCCGCCGGTTTTGACACCGACACCGTGCATAATGAGGCTCCAACAACCCAATGGTCAAGCCAAAACATGGATCCTTGGCCATTACCAATAGAGAAGGACAACCCCAGGCGAATCTAATGTTTGATCTTCCGGATGAACTTCTAAAAATGAGAACCCTCCGAGCAAGAGTAGACAAAAGAGCGGACAACCCAAAGGTACTTTGATTAAAGAGCTACAATGAAACGCCCC
>LR880968.1:925576464-925588899 GCA_904067115.1 Aegilops sharonensis
GTATGATCCTTCATACCCATCTAAGCATGAGGGAGACCTTCATACGATGGGAGGCAAGGATGCCTAACCCTCCCAAGTCCTTTGGCAAGCGTGTGGTTTTCCTGGCTGTCGTTCATTACTTACCAGGAGAAGCATGAGGGGTGTTTATCGAATGTTCTATGCACTCCATCTAGTAGGATATACAACACCATCATATACATGGGGAGGCTAGAGAGATTGGAGTCAATCAGGACCGTCTTACTTCCCTTAGAAGTAAACCACCCGCACCACGGTTTTGCCCGAGCAGTGAACCTCCCCATAAGAGGGTCGAACCCGCTTAGTAGAACCCTCGAGTCAGAAAGCGGCAACTCCAAATACTCTATGGGGAAGACGGCCAACCTGCAATTCGGGTTTTCCGCAATCCACTGTTGCTCTGCTTCAGAATAGCCTAAAACGACCACCTCGCTCCTCTCGAAATTTATCTTCAGCCCTCAATGGCTTCGAAGCAGAGGAGGAGGAACTTAAGGTTAACAATATCCATGTCCAAACCCTCTACCATAATTATGGTATCATCCTCATATTGAAGATGTGTGACCCCACCCCAAGGGACTACGTGCCCTACCACACCTGTGAGGTGTCCGATGACCCTAGCTTTATCCAATATGGTCTGAGGATGTCCATCGTAAAGTTGAATAGGAGGTGGGAATAGGATCCCCCTACCTCACCCCCCTCGATGAACGAAGAAGTAGCCAACCTCCCCATTAATGTTAACGGTCGTGCTCGCGGTCCGTACTAGCTGCATGATCCAAGCGCATCATCGGTCATCGACCCCCGCTCCCCCCCCCCCCCCCCCCCCCGCACTCAAGCACCAAGCTTAGGAAGGAGTAATAAAGGCGATCGGATGCCGTCTGAAAGTCAAGTTTAAGGAAGATGCCTCTTATGACGGCTCCTACGAACCTCAGGCGAGAGTTTAATTGGCGACAAAGATGGTACCCACTACCCTTCCCATCCCTTCCCGCCCCACGCCACCCCCCCCCCGGCCCCCCCCCCCCCCCCCCCCGCACTCAAGCACCAAGCTTAGGAAGGAGTAATAAAGGCGATCGGATGCCGTCTGAAAGTCAAGTTTAAGGAAGATGCCTCTTATGACGGCTCCTACGAACCTCAGGCGAGAGTTTAATTGGCGACAAAGATGGTACCCACTACCCTTCCCATCCCTTCCCGCCCCACGCCACCCCCCCCCCGGCCCCCCCCCCCCCCCCCCAAATTACATTTGCATGTTTCTTTGATGATCGTCCTTCAGCAAGTATGGAATGTTCTCATCTTCGAATCACCCCCATTACATCTGCATGTTGCATTGATGCTTGATACTCTTTGTCGTGCCATGGCCAAGATGGTTCTGGTATTCTTTGAATGTAACCCCCTCCTTCTCATTAGTTTTTCCTCTTTCTCATTACTCATACTTTGAGTTTCCTTGTAATGGCCCAGCTTCAAAGATTGCAGTATGCCATATTGATCACATTTGAATTAATGAATCAAACCGTGGGGATTCTGTCTCCCTTGATTCCTCAAAAAAAGCCCTTTACACCACAAGAGCCTATACATGAGTTGCCATTGTATGAGCACTTATACAGTTGGCTAGAATTTGATCACCTGACACTAATAATTTATTTTGTTTGCTCTACAAAGTATTTTTACCATTACAAGCTAGTGTTCAGGCATTTAAAAAATGTATATCAAATTTTTCAAAAAAAATTGTACAATTAAATATTCATGTAATTCAAAAGAAAATGGTTTGTACCATTCCAAAAAATTTATGTTACATATTAAAAATATTCACACATTTCAAAACAAAATAACCTATGTAACATTTTTAAACTATTTATACAAAGAAAAAAAGGTTTGTGTAGTTATTTTCGTTTTCATTTATTAAAATGAGGAAATTTTTTAACACGTATTCAAACACATGTTCGAAAGTGATACTGACAAATATTTAAAGTATACAAAAAATATTTTAGATGTATACACAAAATGTACAGTGTGTATGAAAAATAGACATCGAATTATATATTTGAAAAATATTAAACGTGTAAAAATATTCATATTAATATGATAAATGTATAATATTTATAAATAAATTAGAGATGTGTTTAAAAATTGGGAAAACGGGAAAAATGAAAATAAATGAAAATAACAAACCTGAAGAAAAACAAAGAAAACTGATGAAACCCGAAGAAAGACCAAAGATTTAAAGGAGAAAAAGAAAAAGGAAAAGAAAAAGGAAAAGAAAAGAAAGAGGAAAAATGAAAAACGAAAGAAAGGCCTTGAAAAACCAAAGACACCTTGAACAAAACCGATGCGAAATAGTAAGCCGAATAAAAAAACTCACGTGCTACTAGGTTATTGGCCCTGGCCAGTAGTACCGCATTGTATGTGATATCTATTACAACTCGCATTGAGCGTGAAATAGCTTTTGCGGTAAAAAGTAAGTTTTTTTTAACGCTTGGTAGAAAGTAAGTTGCCAACGCTGGAAGACGATCATAAATGAGCTAGCACAGAGACAGACCGTAACGTAATACTATTTGCTCGATTTTATTGGACAAAAACCACTTTCCTATTTTAAAATAATAATATTGCCAAAATTACTTTAATAGGTCAAGAAAAGAATATTTTCACTATTTTAATTTGGTTCATATAGTATGGAATTTTGCTAGTCTATATTGTATTAAAAATAAATTTTACTGATTCTTCACATGACCCCTCAATGATTTCTTAAAGAATGAAGAAGCGGTTTGCCACACAATTTAAATTAAAGATAGTAGAGTCCTTCCTTTTCGACTTTCAGCCTCTCCTTTTGCCTTGCCCTGTGTAAATATAGTTTTCTTGCTTAATTTGTAAATTTTGCATTGGGGATTTTCCCATTTTTACACATTTTTTATTTCGAAAAATTGCAAAATGCTAAATCACTTATTGTTATACTGAAGACATTATACAAATTAAAATTATTTATTTATTTAAAAAAGTCTGCATGGCTATAAAGATACATTTCTCATCTCAAAACAGATGTTTATATGTTTTTAAACATACATCAATGTATTTGAAAAACGAATATGCATGAAGATAAATGAATGTGTTCAAGAACAGTAGAAATGTTCATGTATTACCACAAAAGAAAAGTAAAAGAATGGAAAAACATAATTAATTAATAAATCAATGATGTTCAAAAAAGAAATGGAAAAAATAACAAGGTAATAGTAGGGTGAAATGGGAGGGGGTGAGAAATATAGCCAATATATCATATATATCATAAGTAATAAAAAATTAAAAAGACAAAATATTAGAAAAAGAAAAAACAGAAAAATTAAGAAAATAAACACAATTATTGGGCCTGATTTCCGAACCAATATTCGTTTGCTTTAGGCAATGCTCCCTTTGGTCCGAGAAAGCATATGATAAATCTATACCTAATAAAAAAAAATATTGCTTCTGGCCGTTCGTCGTAAGATTGTCCCTGAAGTTACCAATAATTAGCCGCCATGCCACCCATAAGTGAAGATAAAACAATTCATTTTTTCTCTTCACAAGTCGCTGTAGACTTTACGTTATTTGGAGCGAGCCCTTTATGTGTCACAAGCATCCAAGTAGCACAGTGGTTTGAGCTTTGCTGCTCGACACTAGAGACCCAGGTTTGAATCCCGGGGGTCAAGAATACCCCTAGGAAATTAAGTTAGGGGGGTGCAACGGAGCAAGGCTCGTCCAATGAATAAATGTAGAGTCCTTTCAGTTTCGCTTTGCTTAGTTTCGATGCAAACGATATTCATTTGATGCATGCTCACGTGCAAGAAAGACTAAACAAAGATGTGCACATTGATCGACACCAAACAAATTAATAACGTGTCTCTCTCTATCTCTCTCTCCGATACAACCATGCGTGTGTTTTATTTTTCTGCAGCCACAACCAAACCAAGAACCTTTTTTATTTCGAAAGCAAAATTCCCCCGCTGATGTTTTATTTGGAAAGCAATTTTTTCTGCAAGCATTGAAGCAAAATCTCATGCACGTACGTCGTACGTCCATCCTGTTGATGCATGTACACGATAGCTTATCAACAACGCGCTTGCATGCGCATCTACGTACTCTGACCAATTCAAATCAATACGCATCACGAGCTAATGGTACTCCTACACCGAGTACGTACTGCCGGAGATGTACTGGCCGAGGCACGGATCGATCGGTTTATTTATTAGTCGCCGGAAATGGTGGCTGGGACTAGCTACACTTAGCTCTAATTAATGCTGGCTGGTGACAGCTGACATATGCATGCACATATGTGACCACCCAAAAAGAGCAACGAATTTTAAAGACTTCTCCACGGAGTGTCTTAACATTGCTGACCAACTTTTATACATTTTAGGCGATCGTGTTTTTTCTGGAAAATATGCGCCCTACTCCACCACACACTATATGCTTTGATTGAGGAGACTCTTGAGTTGGCCCCTTTAAACACAATCAGACATCAGACACAATCAGTTGTTGTCGATTACTGGCTGGCGCGTCCCGCTTTATAGTTAAAGTACAGATCAAAGTATATGGCCAAACAACAAGATAGTTAGGAAGCCCTTTTATAAAATGGATCACGGGATAACCGGGCAACATGAACATACGCGACTACGCTGACGAGAGACGCACGGGTAGGATGGAATACAATGCCACATCACGGCGTAGGACACTTAAACTCTACGACAACGTCCTAAGTAGGGAATACGGTGCGAAGCGGCGCCGCTGCCAAATCCGAGATGGACAAAGGTCTTCACTTGAAACCTTTTCATGGACAGGAACCACAACAACGTCCTCAAGGGAAGAGTGGCACCCGCGCGTTGGCGCCAAGGCGCAGAGCTTTCATTCGGCAGGTCACCCATATGCTACCACGAGGCACAGCCACACCGGTATCCACGCAACCCGCCGATGCACCCCTCGCAGCCCACCCAATAAAGAGGCATAGTCACCACCACCGCCATGCTGCCTGCTGAAGAGACAACCATGTGGAACGCCATCAAGGAGCGGTGCCACCACTGTTCAAGAAATCTTCCGATTCACTAATTAATCTTCCGATTCACTAATTAATCTTCCGATTCATCGCTAATCGGGGGGTGACTGATAAGATTATGCCTTATATTTGCCGTTTATCTTTTGGACCGATCTATCGTTCTGACAAGTGATTTATCGGGAATCTACCGATAAATCAGACCTATTCGTAAAATGATGTTTGCAAAAACTATGTTTATTTATGTTTTGTGGACCTTGTTACAGAATATATACTGTTGTCCTATTTTGTTTGCCTTTATACGAGGATTCAAAGGCTAGAAATCAAGGTAACACTTCTGTCAAATATTGTTTTGGTGTTAATATAGCGTATTTTAGTGTTGGGAACCTAAGATTTGCACACAAAAAAATCCGATTAATAGTCGATCGATAAAATCGATTAATCGGCTGATTTCTAATTAATCTCTAATCCCTAGCTGACCGAGACGATAACGATAAGTGATTAATCCTCAGCATTCTCACCTAGTCCCGGTGGACAAAGGAAACACAACCCTGAGACTGCCGACGGTCGCCGCTGAGCAGGCCCAACCAAACCATCATCATATATATATCCAATTATCATACACGTATATACTTGTCAGTTGCCAGGACACTGCGCTGTAAGTATTAATTAACTGGGTCCTGCGGACAAGTAAAACATACTCATTGTCTAATATATTTTACTTCCTTCGTCCTATAATATAAGATGTTTTTGCAAGCTCTATATATAAAAATGCTAGACGTACGGGAAGCTTTTACAAGAGTTAACGGACTAACCCTCTCCCCTCACTAATCTCTCCCCCCTGATTTTCAGGGTGGGGCCCGCTTCATCTTAACAACCAATCAACACACCCCACCTTAGCCTAGCCTGTAAAGCTCCTGTAAAACCCCTGTAGATGTAGCATTGCTGCTCTATATAAGACGGAGGGAGTACTTTGCCCACATTCTTCACACTTCACAGCAGCAGGACACAATTACATATGCATGCATAGTAGCCAACCCCTCTAGCTAACCATGCAAACAACTCAAAGTGTATGCTACTAGTACGACCATACAACCAACGTGTAGGTACTGTATGTAAGTATCATCTACCTATATTACTTCCACGCTAGCGGCCGATGGGTCTATATATTAGAGTAGTTGCTCACTGCAGTAGCTTGCTGGCACATCGATCGGTACCTGCTGCACGCAGTCACTCCACCTTGTACGATAGATATGGATACACTCATCCGTTTGATTCAATCTGACGTGCAAGCAAGCTGCTAGTCGCCGGAGAATGAAGCCTGGGCGGTTGGAAAAGGGTAAGAGCATCAACGCCCGGCCTCATCGATCGTTTAGAGGACACGAGGAGGAATGTGCCTTGATCTAGCCGATCATCGGTGCATGCATGTCGTTCTTGTAAATAGGCCGTCTGGAATGCAATAATTTTACGCAATTTTAATAAAACAGTTCGCCGATTATTGTTGGAGTGTAATGTTCATTCGCCCTACTCTCTCAGCTTGGATTTTGAGCGAACTGGTTGGTGCATATATGCAATTCTATAATTACTGGAGAAATCGAGAAGACTACATGCCTACCAGGATTCATACATACTCCGTCTGATCCCTACTATTTGTCGCTGGTTTAGTACAAAGTAATATGGATAGGAGGGGGTATTAAAGTTGCAAGTATTTCATATTTTGTTGGCTTTTGAAAGTGCAAAAATAAAAGGCATTATATGTTCGATTTTCACAAAAACTCATATTTAATTTAATTTTCAAATCATGACAGTCAATTGAAAACAGACTCCCTCGCAATTTTTTTTTAAAATAGACTACAAATCCTAATAACATTTCTGATGTGCTGGAAATTTTGTTGATCCAATACAAATTAATCTAGAAATAAAGCACTACATTCAAATTACATTCACGTGTGTAGTCCCAAGTTCTTTGGGATATTTTTGCCTGAGACCTAAAATAATTTTACCTTAACTTTCAAAGATTTTTGTTTGTTTTATTTAATATTTCAGTTTAAAATTTACTGATTTTAGTCGGATGCAATACAAAGATAAACTGTCCTACTAGTAATTAGTCTGCCCGGTACAAGACCTTTTTTTCCCTCGACTTTGTTGTTGCGGAGTACATGATTTATGACATCTTCAAAGCGGACCCTCAAACCTCCCGCAATCGTCTATACCCAGTTTGCCATCCAACGTATTTCCGCATCTGTCCGTGGCTAGTCCGGATGTCCTTTTTTCCGCAAACTAGAACTAGACAAAGGGAGCTTTGTGATAGTCCGCACAACCACATGAACCAAAAGCAGCCACGTGTCCACGCACTGCATGCTCTCCTATCTTCCTCCCTCCCTCCATACACCAAATGGGGAAAGGTGTGTATTAGAGCATCTCCAGCCGCGCCCCCAACACGGCCCCCAGGCGATTTTTTCGTGTTGTCGCCGAAAAAACGGCCCAGTCGCGCCCCCAGGAGCCTGTTTTTCAGCGGCTTGGGCCGAAATTAGCGCCGCCGGACCCAGGCCGAACCCGGCTCGCTGGGGGGCGCCCGGGGGCGCCGGGGCGAGGGGTTTTGGCGCGAAAGAGCCGCGGGCCCGCCGAGTCAGCGACGCGCGCCTCGTCGTCATCGGAACGCCTCGGTTTCCCGCGTGAAATCAATGGCAAGGCTGCCGCCGGTCAGCCTTGCCATTAATTCCTCACCATGGGCGGTGCGCCACGGGCGGCGCGGCGACGCCTCCCCTCCCGCCACGCGTACACACGGCGCGGGGCTATATAAACCAATGGCCTCCCTCGCCTCTAGCCACACCAGCCCACAGCCGCCCGCCGACCGCCGCCGAGCTCTGCCTCTCTCCCTGTGCGCACCCGCCAGCCGACACTTCTTCCCTTCCCTCTCTCCCAAGCCTTCCCGATGGCCGCGCGGTTCCCCGGCGACGCGGCGGCGGCCAACGGCTTCGGCCGCCGCTCGCTCCATGAGTGGGAGGCCTGGCTGCTCTTCGAGGAAAACATCCCGGCGCCACCGGACATGTGCGCCGGGCCGACGGGGTGGAGGCTCAGCAACGGGGGCGTCCCCATTCCCCCGGTGCCCGACATCGAAGCGCGCCCCACCATCTTCGCCGCCGAGGTCGACCGCGTGCAAGCATCCCTGACGGAGGAGCAGCGCGCCCTCCCCCAGTATGCCGCCGACAACCACGCGTCGTCGGCGGCGTACTTCCTACACCGCCAGGCGCAGAGGCTGGCGTCCACCAACGGGGTGCTTGTGGTGGGCGGCTCGAGAACAGCGAGGGGCGCCGCGTATGGTGGGGCGCCCCCGGCCGCACGCTCCACGACGTGCTGGAATACCTCGAGGGCGGCAATGACCCGCCGCTGGCATACCCTACCGCGGCGACCGCCCCGGTCCCTCGCCGGAGCGCCGGACAATGGATGCCCAGGAGGCTCGGCTCCTCCTCGACTTCCTCCTCTCACTCCTCATCCCGCTCTTCTTCCCATTCTTCTGGCTTGCCGGCGGTGTTCGGCGCCAAGGTCGAGCCCACAGCGGAGATGCCACTCGGCCGGCGCACCCACAACGCCGGCATCATCATCAATGAGGGCTGCCGGCGCGCCTCCTCCTCGGCTCCTCCGCGCTACGTCAGACCGAAGATGGAGCCGGGGCTCGCCGCCGTGAAAACGGAGCCGGCCACGCCGCCGTGAAGACGGAGCCCGGGATCGCAGGCGGGGAGCTCAGCGACGTGGTGGCGCTGAAATGGGCGCACGATGACTGGGCGCGCATGGAAATGGAGCGCCAGCACCGCGCCCTAGAGCAGTTCGAAGCTCGGCACCGGGGCCGTGACGAGGGAGGCTTCGTCGTTCTCGACGACAGCGATGACGACGCGCCACTGCCGCCACCAGTCCGCCAGGGCGACGCCGGGCAAGGGTCCAGCAGGGGCGGCCGCGTCAAGGAGGAGAAGGCCAACGACGACGGCGGCGGCGAGGATGGCGGCGACGTCAGCGACTTCGCCGCGCTCAGCGACTTCTTCGGCCCTTAAGTTGTAGTTGCGGCCTTTCTTTTTAAATAACTTTGCTATGTAATGTCGAACATGTCGAATATATGCTCAGGTTGCCGAATTTTGGCCCAATAGTTTGCCTAATTTGCCAAACTTTGCTGAATACATTTTTTCTAAAACATAAACGGCGTCTGGGGGGCGGTCCGGTGGTCGGCGGCTGGGAACCCACTCGTTCCCACGACGATTTTTAGCGCCGGCTCGTCCCCAAGCAGCGATTTTACGTGCCCCTTGAGAGGCCAACGGCTGGAGATGCTCTTAGCGATGGCTGAAGGTGTAGCTCAATTGCGGAAGGTGTAGCTAAAATGGGGAAGCTAGCTGGCTCTTCTTTTTGAAATACATACACACGAGCTAGCTTCGGCCAAAAATGGTGCAACATGATATAGTAAACTTGTTCGGCGGAAAGTTTGGCTCTCTTTTCTTTATTTACATGTACATACGTACATGTACACTGAATTGGAATGATAATCTGCAATTGTTTGGACATATGTTTTGCGGAAGGCACTACTAACCGTGCTAGCTACTTGACGGAACGTTGTTGTTTGACGCGGATTTAAGATATAAGGTTGGATGGTCGGCTCCTGTAGCAGTGGGACATCGGTCCGTATACTACAAGCGTTGGAGATGCCCTTACTACACAATACCAAGTTCTTCTCAGCCAACTTAGTAGACACCTCTCTGACCACAAGAGTACATGACACAAATGGTAGCGATCCACGATTTGACGTCGCGGTCCAACCCTATCCTGAAGCTAAAATGTCCATCGTCTTCATTAGTTAAGTCGGGCAATTAACTTCGTCACATGTCCATCGATCAACTACCGATCGATCACGTCCCTCTTACGCTTACGCTACACTCCATTATAAATACATGCACCCCATGCTTTGCATCATCATCCAGTCAGCCTCAGCTACTTCACCACACAGCTAACGAACTACTAACACCACACCAACAAACCAGTAGCCAATTAAGGAACACTTGACCATGGCGCCCAAGCAGCTCCCTACCGTCCTCCTCGCCGTCTGCTCCACCCTCCTGGCCCTCGCCGCGCCATTGCTCGCCGGCGACCCCGACATGCTCCAGGACTTCTGCGTCGCCGACTACAAATCCCTCGACGGCCGTAAGTTGTGCTAGCCCTTCCGTACATACTCTCATGCTGTCTTGCGGACACATATAGATCATGCGGGAAACAGAGAGTAATGCATCCATGCATGCGTACGTGCAGCACTGCGTCTGAACGGGTTCCCGTGCAAGAGGCCGGAGAACGTGACGGCGGACGACTTCTTCTCCGCCGCGCTGGCATTCCCGGGAAACACCGGCAACCCAGTCGGCTCAGCCGTGACGGCGGCGAACGTGGAGAAGCTCCCGGGGCTGAACACGTTGGGGATCTCCATGTCCCGCGTGGACTACGCGCCGTGGGGCGTGAACCCGCCACACACCCACCCGCGAGCCACCGAGATCGTCTACGTGCTCGAGGGCTCCCTCGATGTCGGCTTCGTCACCACCGCCGGCAAGCTCTTCGCCCGCACCGTCTGCAAGGGCGAGCTCTTCGTCTTCCCCCGTGGCCTCGTTCACTACCAGAAGAACAACGGAGGCGCGCCAGCCGCCGCCATCTCGGCCTTCAACAGCCAGCTTCCGGGCACGCAGTCCCTCGCCCTAGCGATGTTCGCGGCCTCACCACCGGTTCCTACCGACGTGCTGGCCAGGGCGCTCCAGATCGACGGCGGCCTGGTGGAGGCCATCAAGTCCAAGTTCCCGCAAAAGTAACCAGCATGCATGCATGTTGGTTGGGTCTGCTCTACGTGCGTATGTGCTGCCAATAATGACGAAGGACCATGTAAAAGTGCAGTTTTAATTCATTTGCTTGACAAATCTTGTGTCGGTGCATGTTTAGTGAAGGGCCTCGTCGGTTTTACTCTTAATTGTTGCTTTTTCTTCACGAACCTACTGGTTATTAATTTGTATGTCTCCATTATTGGTGAATGAATGTGCCTGATTGCTTGAATTGTCATAATACGTTTAGGCAATGAACAAGATATAGTCTGTCACCCTGTCTCACTCTCTTTGCATATCCATTCCCAAGACTTCATTTGAAAGTTTCGCTGTGTTGCCATGAGTTGGGCTCGCAATATTCAGCCTTAGTCTTTGGTCTAACAGAAATATTATTCGGGTGCGTTTTTGCCCCATGTACACCTTAGTTCAAAATAACTCTCAGTGGATCGATCCTTTCTTATGTACGTCATAGCACATCGAGTATAACTGGTGTTATTTCGGTGGAGTTCCGTATTAGCGTTTAGTACCAAAACATACTTTTCACGTCTCTACCCAATATCTAGAAAAGGTTTTGAAATGTGTCAAACTCCAAGTATAAGTTATGATAGTTAATATATTGACGTAAGATTGTATGCAAAATTATGACCATATGTGTCCTCCAACAAAAAACAACTAGATGCATCTTAAACATGTACACTATATTGTAAGTACCGGTTGGCTGGAGGGTTTCTGAGCTGTTGGTTGTAGCATGTATTCCCAATAGATATTAAGCTCTTTGGCCTTAATTTGGCCCTTTCTCTAAAAGTATATGTGAGTACCTATTCGTTTCTTTCCGTCCATGGCATTTTGTTTCTAAACATTGTGAAGCAGAAGCAAAATACATTTTAACTATCGAGCGGACATTAACGTGAAGGCCAAAATTCCTTCTTATGCACATTCATCTGGGCCGTTATGTGATCAGGAATATTTGATTAATAAATTTTTTACATTGCTCAGTTGACCAAAATTTTCATAAGGCAATCGGCCGAGTTTTTGTCTTGCGGTTCTTGCTTTATTTCTCTCTGATGGCTCAGGTAATTCTTGTGCTGACCATACGTGAGAATTAGTTGATATTTCGTTATATCTTAACCGTCTAGGTAATATACGGCCCCTATAAACCCGATTACATTGAGAAAAAAGAATTACCATTATGTTCCTCAGAAATTATGTTGTTTATACAGTAGTGGCAGAGCTCGCTGAGAATGACAGGGGTCAAAAATGAGAACATAAAATGTTTGCGGGGCGGGGGTGGGGTAGGCAAATGAGTGTAGTTTCATAAATATTGAGCTTGCACGTCACCGTGTAGGTGGCCAGAGCCGCGGAGAAGAGTGTGAAGAGAAGATATGGCTGCAGCATCGCGATAAGGCGGTAGTACCCTGGCGTGGAGTGAAAATTACGGGCCACTGGCAACTAAACAGTTGAGGTTAAACAAGGAAAGAAGATCTGGACCCGAAGCTTGTACCTTTTTTTTGCAAAAAAGATTCAAATGACTATAGTTTCCAAAATACGAGGACCCAAGTTATTTTTCTTCAATGAATA
>LR880968.1:925589166-925624219 GCA_904067115.1 Aegilops sharonensis
GCAATACATGTTGGTAGAAAAATTATAACTTTTGGATTGTGGAAATAGTTTTCATGGTTTCTCTGGTAGTAATCCATTTTGTGAGGCTTTTATTTTGATCTTACTGGCCGAGGGGGCTGAGCTTGCACATAGGTGGCCAGAGCCGTGGAGAAGAGCGTGAAGAGAAGATATGGTTGGCTCAGCTCTACGTGTGTACGTGCTGCTAATAATGACGAAGGAGCATGAAAAAGTGTTGTTTTAGTTCATTTGCTGGAAACTATCTTTTGTATATTTGATTATTTTATGTCGGTGCATGTTTTGAGATGGGCCTCGTCGGTTTTACTGTTAATTTTTGCTTTTTCTTCATTAGCCTATTGGTGATTAATTTTTATGTGTGTCCATTATTGGTGAATTAATGCGCCTCATTGCTTAAATTTTCATGATATTTTTAGGCAATGAACAAGATATAGTCAATTTCCCACGCTTTGTCGATCTCCCAAGACTTTATTTCAAAGTTTCACTGTGTTGCCACGAGTCGGGACCTCAAGGTTCAGCCTTCATCTTTCGGCTGATAGAAATATTGTTTGGGTGGGTTTTTGTCCCATGTACAAATTTGAAAAAAAATCTCAGTGGATCAAAAATTTCGTATATTCATTGTAGCACATCGAGTATAGCTAGTGTTATTTCGGTGGAGTTCCACATTTGCATATAGTTCCAAAGCATACTTTTCACGTGTCTACCCAATATCTAAAAAAGGCTTTGTAATGTGTCAAAAACTTCAAGTATAAATTATGTTAGTTAATATATTGACGTAAGATTGTATGCGAAATTATAACCATATGTGTCCACATAACAACAACTTGATGCATCTTGAACATGTACACTATATTGGAAGTACCGGATAGCTGGAAGATTTTGGAGTTGACCGAGGTTGTAGCTTGTATCCCCAATAAATATTAAGCTCTCTGGCCTTTGGCCCCTTCTCTAAAAGTATATGTAAGTGGCCATTCATTTATTTTTGTCCATGATATTTTGTTTCTAAACAATGTGAAGCGGAAATAAAATGCATTTTAACTACCAAGGGAGCATTAACGTGCAGGCTAAAATCCTTCTTATGCTTAGTTCCAACCTCAGTTGTATAACAACATTCCAGTGGGCCGTTATGTATTCAGGAATATTTGTTTAAGAAAATTGTCTATTTCTTAGTTGACCGAGATTTTCATAAGGCAATCGCCTAAGATTTTGTCTTGTGATTCGTCCTTCACTTCTCTCTTAGGGCAAAGGTAATTCTTGTGATGAACATACGAGAGAATTGGTTGATATTTTGATATATCTCAAATAACTAGGTAATAGTTTGGCTTGTGGAAATATTTTTCATGGTTTTTTGGCTAGAATTTGTATCCTTTTTGCGAGGGTTGAATTTTGATCTTACTAGTATAAATCATGTCATACTCCCATCATTCCTTTTTATTAGGTGTATTTGGCTTTTGAAATTGAACTTGTTCATGTTTGCTCAAATTTACAGGAAAAACTATCAACAAATACAATACTAAATAAATAAAATATGAAAATATATTTTATGATAACCGTAATGATCCTAAGTTAGATAGTAGATGATGATAGTTTTTCTAATACTTGATCAAAGATAAAGAAAAAGTTCAACATTTTACAAAAACTTATAAACTTTACAAAACATAAGATACAGGGAGAACCTATTTCGAAATCAAGCTTGGCTCCCGGGTGCACGTGCACCTGTGCATGAAAATGATTTTTGAAATGACAAAAAAATTTCCAACAAAAATTCTAAGTGTTCATAGTCACACCCAAGTGCTACCTAAATTTTTTTAGGCAAAATGGTAAGCATTTTGGACTGTGAAAAAAAAAACAAATTAAACACCAACTGTTACCCCCAAATGTCACCCCAAAATTTTTTTTTTCACTAACGAAGCATTGTTGCTCCTTTCGCATGAAAAATGTCAAGGATGCTTGCGACACTAACACGAACATCTGCCGAAAAATCAGTTTTTTTTAAATAATTACTATTTTCTCTAGTTACTGTTCACGCGGGAGCCATGCTCCTGGGAGCCAAAATGCCTCCCCTGAACCTGTTAGTCTTCATAATACAAAGGTTTGAGTACACACACTTTCTAGAATGTTACTATTTATGTACCTAGGGTGTAATTGATAAGATTTCTGCATAGTTCATGGGGCATAAAACTTTTTGTTTTTGTTTTTGAGGATTTCAGTCAGGTGACGTGCTACATTCACATACCCTCCAAACCATTTAAGGCCTGGAGTGGAAAATATGAGGCACCGGCAAGTAAACAGTTGAGGTTAAACAAGAACAATAGATCCGGGCCCGAAGCTTGAATTTTTTTAATTTGTTTTTGCGAAAAGATTCAGATCTAAGTTTGAAATGCCGAAGGAGAACAATAAAACAACATCTAGCTTACCAAGCGGCCACCTTGGTAAGCTAGCAACACAAAATTACAATCAATGGTTCCCGCAAAAAAAATTACAATCAATGGGAAAAAAACAACAACAGCTGGGGCTTATTTGGTTGTTGGAGATGGACAACCCTGGGCAGTAAACCCCCACGGGGATTTCCCCTGCGCACAAGAGATCCTCTCCCACCATGGAAAAGTATCTGTTGCCATTTGGAGAACAAAAGGAAGGGAATGGAAGGAACGGAAGGGAAGTTGCAAAAGATGGACGGATTGCTACGGCATGAGGGAAGCAGCTCTTTGGGCACCACCACCGGGCCGTCGTCGTCGCCGGACGGGACAGCAGGTCGAGCGGAGCAGATCTTGATGCAGTAGAAGAACGACCATCGCCCATGGGAAGAGGCCGGAGAGGGAAAGGAGGAAGAAGTAAGACCAGCGGAGAGGGGTCAATTGCCGGAGATCGGTAGGCCGAGGCGTCGCACCCAGCGCCGCCGGCTCCTTGACGCGTGCGAGAGAGAGCGAGCGAGCCGAGGATTTCTTCCCTGACCTCTCGAGTACGGGACGGTTCTCCCGGGGAAAGGCCGTGGAAAGGCTGAGGTCCATTCCCCCAATGGACCACCAAATGGCCAGGTGGGCTCACCCAAGAGCAAGTTGGCCCGCGGTTCCTTCCCCCGGGGAAAAGGCCGGGATCCTTCCGGGATACCCTGCAACCAAACGAGCCCCTAGGGTGGCTGAAAAGCCATCGATGGGCTGGCTTCACGTCCACCTCAGATATTTATGTTTATGCGAAATAGCTATGCAAAATAATATGTACAGTATCGTAAATTGCATGATAAAGAAAAGAAAATGCATGCAGTCGAACAATTAAATTGCATGCATGCTAGTTTGCATGCATAATATGATCATGATTCGGCCCGACAGTTAACGTATCAAGCAACACTGTTTGGCCCGAAAAAGAAGTAACACTGCTCACTGTCGCGCCTCTCATCGTACATCACTTGGGTAGCTGGCTCTACCAACCTCTTACGTACACCAAGCTGAGAGCCTTCCTCTTCCCACACCTAATTGGTTAGCCAACTTGGTCAGGTGATCAACCGGTCCGGCCATCGATCATGTCATCATCAAGTTAATTAAAGTAGGAGTACCTACTACGGGGTCTTTACATCTACTACTCTCCGTCTCATGATATAAGATATTTTGGATATTTCAATATGGACTACATACCCACTGAAATGAGTGAACAAATATAGTAAAATATGTCTATATATATCCAAGTCAGAAAAAATATAGTTAGAACTTCTTATAATTTGAGGAGGAGGGTGTAGTAACTGTGTACATGCAATGCTCATTAGGCAGCGTGGAGATATCAGGTACTGTCTAGGGCACATCTAGATGTGCACTAGTTATTGCACATCTAAGTGACCCAATCACAATACAAAGAAAAAGAAAAAAATACGAAAGAAATTGTTTGCTCGAATCTTCATGTAAAATCAATGGTATATGACTTAGATGTGCAATATTTAGTGCACATCTAGATGTGCTTTAGAAAAACTGAGTATATGATAGTTAATATTAGGCAGTATATTAATTGCAAGTATATATTTGGTAGGATACTATTTCCGCATTAATTATATGATTATCATTGGCATTGATATCTGTTACGATATTAATTGCATGTAAAAATGTTAAGCATTCGCCATTGGAGCAGTCTCGGTCGTTGGATTGACCTGCTTTGATGGTCGAGATTAGTTGGATCTGCTTCTTTGGTCTTTTTTTATGTTGGTACATATACAAATATAAATATAAATATAGATACATAGCCACCTCCCAAAGCTCCTCCTCTTCATCAAACCAAAATTTCCTGACAGTACTTATGAGGAAGAGAAACAGATTATTAACACAAACAAATGAACTATTTTATGAGGAAGAGATGTTTTCGAAGCAATGGGCAAGGGTGGAGTGATCAAAATAAGGAGATAGAACACGACTTATTTCCACCTGAAAGCCTCTTGGCAACAAATAAAGTAATACCACGTCTCTTCAGAATCATAATGTCAAATGACAGAAAATGTGCCCAAACTCACTACTTCAAAATATGTATACTTCAACTCAAGGATAATGTATACTTCTGATGAAAAATGTTGCTCAATCTTGCACCATGTTCAGACAAAATTGGATGAATATATGCACGTGTTGCTTTGTATACATTTAAATAATAATTAAATTAGTGATGCCATATTCCAAGTTGGCTTGCTAAAGGCGTCGAGTACATATGTCTTTTTGGCGATGCTCTCTCAACTGGGAGGTGCGGGGGAGGGCATTATTTGTGCAGTAAAGCAGTTTTACCTATGTTAATATGTCGGAGGGAGTTCATGACACTGCCATCGGCTTAATTCAAAAATAGAAGTCTAGTGGAGCTTAAAGATTCTAGGCTCATTAGTTCATGCATTGTCCTATAAAAACGGATGAAAGTATACGGTGGACAATCTATACATGTTTTGTATGATACAATATCTCTTACTCGAACTCATTGCCTTTTAGTGATTTTATGCTCTCCATTCCACTAGAGTTCCAAGATGAATAGATGATAGACTGTAGTTTTGTGCTTACAAACCTGGCATGATGAGGTATGAGTGTCATGATTGTTTATTTAGATGAATACTTACTATTTTGTGTTTGTCTACTATCTTGGTGATCATGCAATGTGTTACGTATGTCAAGTTTTTCATGCATTTTAATAGCCAAATGTTCGACTTTCTTTCCTTCACATGAGGGATTTCCCAAATTAATTCATTTATCACTCTATCCTTCTCTCTCTGTACCTGATGTTTTTGCAAGGTACTCGCTTCAAAAGTTTAAGATTTGCACACAAGCTCTAGTGATTTCTCACCATCTCTCTAGGAACAAGTAATGAGGATGCATGCAACTAAAACTTGATAACAACTTTCAAGATATGTGTTTAGTTTTGCCTAGTAGCAGATGCAGTGTCAATAACCAGCTTTTTTTTCACTTTAGCTCTTCAAAGCGTGACTCCAAGTTTTGCGGATTAGTACTTGGGCTTACCTTCTCTGGAGAGAAATATGAAAGTGGAGAAGTTTCGGTGCATAAAAGGCAAGTTTAAGAAGCGGTTAGCTAGTTGCATAGAGAAATACTTATCTTCTGGAGGCAAACAAGTTTTGATCAAATAAGTTCTTCATTCCTCTAATATATGCGCGGGGTTTTTAAAATCACCTGCATGCCTTTGTGTTGACCTGGTATATATTGTTAATGACTTCTAATGTGGAGTGATAAAGAGCGTGGGAAATCTCATTGGCTATCTTGGGACAAGATAACTAGACCAAAGGGGCATGCCGGAATTTGCTTTTGGGATTTGTGAGTTTTCAATAAATCCCGATAGGAAAGATAAGTATGGTGCTTCAAAGAGTTCCCAAGCAGTTTACGTGCTATTCTCCTAAAGGCTCATATTTTTGCAATTTGGCAACCTATGGCAGTTGTACCACCTGACAGACAACGTAGACCAGTGATAGATCAGTCCACTAAAACCGTCATGCTGAACCGCCTGACACAGAGTGCATCTCTAGATGTTCATCTCCTTTACCTGCCAGAAATAAGTATTCTATATATGTCATTTGTAATATTAACTTCAAGAGCTATAAATTTATATGAGGCGGATGAATCTCCAGTGGACTAGGATTCAGGGTACATGAAAATTGTCAAACTGTAGCAATATCCTCTGCACATACCACTATAAATACAATTGCATGTCACATTCACATCATCATTTCACATTGATCATTGGACACACATGACAAAGACAACATTATTGTGAGTTTGTGACTCTAACATCGATGTTAGTCAAGAGATACACTGAAGTCTTAGAAAGAAAGACAATTAAATTTAGGTCGCCCATTACACTATTCTCTGCCGGTTTCTTGGTTATGTTGTTGCCTTCTCTTTGTTCTCATCTTTATCAAAGTGGACACATGCCTATATCAACATAATGCTTAAGAAAAGAAGATTCAAGAGAACATGGTTACAATGCAAAATGTGATGTATACTCTGCAGTAAAAGAGCATTTAACAAATTATGACTGATAGGCAACAAAAATTTCAGCCACCACTGGTAATAAAACCACTGATGATGTGTGCCATAGTGCGATTGCCACAATCATAAGTCACTCCACTTACGGGTACATTGGCCAGCTTGAGCGGTAAGGCCTTAGCACTAACTGGTGGGGTACCCCTGAGTGAATCACCGACCACTACTGGCCTTTCATTGGTGAATTGTCACTGGTAACAATTCTTCCACAAACCCTTGATCTGTGACATATATACCTTTCTCCCAACTTAGAAACTTGGCATGCATTGTCATGTCCAAACTGTACGTCCAACCTCCACATGCATGTTATCGTTCGTACGGTCGTATTACACTGACACGATGGTTGCATTTAGTTATACATGCTTTGCTTAATTTGGATGCAAAAGGTTGCCATGGATCGAAGCCACATTAAAACCGTACGTACGTCGACCAAATAATTTCGCCATACATCCGTCGGTCGCGTCTCCGTTACGCTGCGCGGCACTATATGTGCATGCGCGCTGCATGCTTCCATTCTCATAGATCCTCATCTCCACTCTCACTAGTCGAGCTAGTATTATTCACCACACCAACTATTCAAGCAGTACTTACAATGGCGAGCAACCAGCTCCCGGCTGTCCTCCTCGCTGCCTACACCGCGCTCCTGGCCCTCGCCGCGCCCTTGCTCGCAGGCGACCCCGACATGCTCCAGGACCTGTGCGTTGCCGACTACAAATCACTCGACGGCCGTAAGTGTGATCGTCCATGTACACTATCTGTCCAATACTTGCTTCTTATGGATAATAGACGGATCCAAATTTGCGTACGTACGTGCTTGTGTGCAGCACTGCGGCTGAACGGGTACGCGTGCAAGAGGCCGGAGAGCACGGTGGCGAACGACTTCTTCTCCGACGTGCTGTCCGTCCCGGGCAACACGGGCGGCAACCCATCCGGCGCCGTGATGACGGTGGCGAACGTAGACAAGGTCCCGGGGCTCAACACGCTGGGCGTGTCCATGTCTCGCGTCGACTACGCACCGTGGGGAGCGAACCTGCCGCACACCCACCAGCGGGCCAGCGAGCTCCTCTTCGTTCTTGAGGGCTCCCTCGACGTCGGCTTCTTCACCAGCTCCGGCAAGTTTGTCGGTCGCACCGTCTGCAAAGGGGAAATGTTTGTCTTCCCACGCGGCCTCGTCCACTTTCAGAGAAACAACAATGGTTCTCCCGCCGCCGCCATATCGGCCTTCAACAGCCAGCTTCCGGGCACGCAGAAGTTGGCTGAGGCATTGTACACTGCCTCGCCGCCGGTTCCAGCCGACGTGCTGGCCAGGGCGCTCGATGTCGACGACGACTGCATGGTCGAGCCGTGCGTAATTTAACAACTTAATCTCGTGCGCAGCACTTGAATTCGCTCGTCACCTTTTTGTATACTTTATGATGTTTATTATGCCAATTTTTGTCATTTCGCTGTTTACTGTTGCTTTTTCTTCATGGCTTGCTGGTGATATATATGTATGCATGGTTTTGGTTTATATATATGTACTGCCCCAGATTTTATTAATTGTTATTTTTGAAATTATTGTGTCGAGAGTTCGACCAAAGTGTAACTTTATGAAACATAGGTAGCATGGAAAATCATAGAGTATGCTTGACTAAACAGTTTTTTTAGAAACACAATACAAACGCAGATCCCATGCTTATAAGACATACACTCACGCCATGAACGCATGCTCACACATCCTATCCCTATATCCCTATGAGCATCTTCAAGAGACTAAACCGGTAAATCTTTAGTTCATTGAGTTGGTAAGAGAAAAAACTCTAAATGTGTTTGAACTGGAGCTGGACAATTTTGTCTGTCTATTTGGGTTTATCCTTTGTACTAAACTTTAGAGAACCCTACAATAAATACAGGCTATCTACTCGTGAAGATCCAATGGCCCAAAGCGATGTATACGGTTAGAATTGGGTTAGATCTTAGAAGCACAGGGTGCACAGCTCATTCAACTTGAGTGAATAGGTGATTTGAGAGAAGTTTTGGAAGATCTTATGTTTCCAGTCTGCCAAACAGATCATGGTGACCCACACATTCTCTTTCTATACTGACAGCGTAGACCGCCTCCTTTTGTCCGCATGCCTGTTTTCCCCTTCTCCCTTCGTGCTCGTAGAACGACTCCACTACGGTTCTAGCCTCCGCACCCAACGCTCACCCACGTTCTCTTCCTCTGCAGGCTCACCCTCCGCCTTGTCATGTAATGAATTGAAGTTGACTGAAATTGATAAAATTGAGAAAATTTGAATTTGGCACACCCATAATGAATACGCGTCTGAGTTAACATATCATACTAATAACTAGATCTGTCTTTTCATTTTTGGATAATAGAAAAAGAAATAAAAGTTCCACGGTGAAATGAGGCATTCTGTTTGAAATGGCATGACATTGTCACAACTAGATAGAGACTACACGCCTTTGTTGCGGAAAGCTTGTTATAAGAAATGCATAAATATGTACCTAAAATAAGTATAGCTAGTGCAAAAGCAACTGTGGACAATGGTTCTCGGTTTTTTTTAAATATACGTAGTATGTGACCAAATAATTATAAGAAAATAAAGCTTTTGGACTGAACTTCAATGAAAGGCCATGTTATATAAAAATGTGAAGCATCAAGTACTACATAGATTTTCTCCAAGCTTGTGACTCACATTCATGACTTGTTTCCCGACAGGAAACGCATGCTTGAATTGATGAGGTGGCATTTGTTTGCATGGGTAGATCAATGCAATAAATGTAACTTATGAATGCATGCATGACTTCCTGATGTGGTATGACTGCGGGGAGATGAAAATTAGGTCATGAGTTACAACTATTTAGAGAAAATATATGATATCACAAGTCTGAGGCATATGGTTGCATTGAACCTTATTTTTCGGTTCCCTAGGAGCTTGGTGGTTTTGTCTATAAAATCAAGAAATCGTTTTTTTACCAAAATAGTAATCACAAAGTTGCTAATCATGGTATCTATTTGGCAAAAACAACTGTTTCTTTAACAAAAAAAATGTGGCGTCGTTCTTCGACTATCGATCTGTAATCTTGTACCATTCTCCCAATTAGCAATTGTGCATTCATTATCATCTCCAAAATGAGGGGAAAATTAGAATGTATGGTTGCTGACTGTCTAACCTCCACATGTTATCATCCGTGTATATGGTCACATTACACTGACATAAATTTCTAATCGATGTTTGCTTTGCTTAATTTGTATAAAACAGATTGCCATGGATCAAAGCCAGATACACAAAGCGTACATCCAACTAACTTTTCGCCACCAACTAACTTTTCGTCACATGTCCATCGATTGATCGCGTCTCCATCACGCTGCACGGCACTATAGGTACTAGTGGTTGGGGTCCGCTATTGCGGGCCTCCTGAGAAGAAGTTTGGGCGGTGCTAGGTAGGTGGCGAGCTCTTCATAAACAACAAGTAGATGAGATATGTTACATAGTAGCACTGAGCTTAAGAGCCGGCTAGATGATACATGACATTATGGCAGCTAGTTCAAAAATGAGGGAAGGGGATCACAGCATACATGCCAAAAGAGGATCTTGATGCAGAAACTATGCTAGGCGGGCTATGTATATGCTATTTGTGGCTGGTCCTCAACGGGTTCGCACCGTTGGCGCCCTGGCTCCTCAGCTGCGCGTACTTCTTGTACTATAGCCAGATGTGCACTACTGCCTGCAAATGCGTTTCATTTTATAACTTTGGCTGCAAATGTGTTCCGCTTTACTTTAGCTCACCCGGTTATCTTTTTGTCGTACGATGGCATCACTTTTTCTTATCGTCAACAAAATTAGAACTGAATAGCCTAGTAGGAGAGTACTTTCACAGTTAAAACCAAACAAATAACAAATTTCAAATTAAAATTTCCCGAATATATAAAATATCAATTTGTAGAGTAAAGCATAACGATGGGGAACTACAATAACTTGTGTTACTACCACTCCAAGTAATACCAATACATCCCATTACCGAAAGTATTTTTTCCTGAGAACCTTTTCAACTAATGTCACTACTAATCGCTTATTATTCCAAAGTGGAACTAACTGCAAGCATGTCAAATATTAAAGTCCCAGAAACCCATATGCAATGAGATTTAAACTCACCCTCCGCAGATGATACATAAATCATGATAGAGCTATCTGGTAAATACCTCAAGCTGCTCATGGAGCGCGTTTGAAGTTCTAACTGGAGATGTAATGCTTCAGTGAGATCAACATTCTTACAGGGATATAAGAACTAATGCTCAAAATCCAGTAGGAACAACTAAAAAAATTGTGGAGAGATGTCAATCAGCTTAGCAAAAACAGTAAGCTATTCGATATATACAGTAAGAATTCAGCAAGGTACGTAGTTAAAAAGGATAGCAATTGGAAGAAAGTTTAAAGGCCAAATACATGTCACATGAAGAAACCACAGATAGAACACGATCATCCAAGAAGCATTATGAGAGCACCAATATTTGTTAATCAATTGATTTCAGCATCGAATATAGTGTTGAAACTTGTGATTGATAGTAATGGCCTAACCGGAGTGCAAGTATTACTAGTCAACCAAATGGCATCTATGTTACTACAAACTGTTTGCTCTTTTTTCTTGCAAACAACACCTTTTTCATTATCCTGAATCACCAGGTCAGTTTTGCTGACGGTATGATGGGATACGAGTTTCCAGTTCATAAATTTATGTAAAAGAAAATGCATGAAACCATTCAGTTTTCTCGTCTTATGTGACATCAGTATCATCAACATAAGTTAATTGAATTTCATATAGCTTGCAAACTTATCCTTTAAGAAACTCATTGCGCAGATGGTACGACACATGGATCACCATGACACAACCTTCCTTTTCCCAACAACATTCATCTGACTGCGAACACATAACAATTGTATCATTATCTCGTACATTGATACCAAATAGATCGACATGCACAATAGATCAGGATGATCTGGATATAGCAGAAGGCGACTTACATTGTAATGTTGATGTAGAGATCCTTAACGTCGCTCTTGAGCTCCTGGTTGCCATCCTCTAGGTCAAAGAACACCTAAAGATATATTAACCACCACAACCATTTCAAATCTTGACAAACCAAAACGACAGAGCAATCCTATATATAGGAAGAAAACACATGAATGGCACAAAACCGGCAATGATTCTTTGTTATAGAAACTAATATGCGCACTCATTTTCTATTTGGATCATATTTTGTTGAACAAATCGTTGTTTCAGTTCAGTACGAGTGCCACATCGACGTGTTTCACCTGATCAATACTACATGGTCTATCTTTGTGCAAAAAACTATAACGATGCTATGAACTTGTCGCTCTGCACCGGCTCAAAGGGCAAACACGTTCCTGTCGAGGTCTGGTCCTCGGCCAGCCATTGCAGATTTTTTGTCCAAAAAGACTACCTGCCCAACAAAATTGATAAAAAAGACTATCTCTAGAATGAATTGACAGAAAGGACCAGCTGCTCCGTGGCGGCAGGCGTGACAGCCGACACGTGGCGCCTGCCGCCACGTGCGGAGGCGGCAGGGGCTGCCGTCGCTGACCCAGGCGGCAGGTGCTGCGACACAGAAAACAGCGCCCAGCTGCGAGCCACGGCGGAAAGGAGTGGGTCGTGGGGCCCGGCTCTTAGTCCACGTGAAGGCTGCCGCCACTCCATCCGGCGGCATGCATTGTTTTCCTTGAAATACCTTGACCCTGCTGGATCCCTCTACACAATTTTATCTTGTCATGTCATGCTCTCCATGTACCCGGAAGCCTTTTTTTCAGCAATAAATCTCACTTGCATGCTATGCTCACGTGCTTGAACAGCTCAGCTCCCACTATGCCTGCGCGCGTTCGCAGTGTCATGCACGCCTGGCCGTCGCGCACTCCAGCCGCCTGCCTTGTAGCGCTCCAGCACAGCAACCCGCCTCGTAGAACTGAAACATATGAAAAAAATAGTGCATGCCGCCTGGTGGAGTGGCGGCACCCTCCACGTGGGCTGAAAGCCAAGCCCCACGGCCCCACTCCGTTCCGTCGCGGCTCACAGCTAGCGTCTATTTCTGTTTCACGGCACCTGCCGCCTGGGCCTTTGGCGGCAGGGGCTGCCGCCTTCCCATGTGGCGGCAGGCGCCACGTGTCGACTGCCGCGCATGCCGTCACGTCCCAGCTGGTCTTTTTTGTCAATCTGATCTAAAAATGGTCTTTTCTATCATTTGCATTGAGCAGGTGGTCTTTTTGAACAAAAAATCGCCATTGCATGTGGAGCTGTCGCAGCTCCCAGCCGACGCCGTCCAGGTGGAGCTTTGGCGACTCCCAGCCGGCGCCGGCCGCTTGATTGAGATGAGTTGATCCAGGTCCAACGCCGCTCCGACCTCCTCTTTGACGGGCTCCATGCCCTTATTGATGTGCCCATGCCAGTCTAAGGAGGCTGGGAGCTCAGCTATTGCCTGAATTACATGCCTGCTCACAAATTTAAAAATAGCTTGGCTAAAATCTCATATCACTTCGAGAATAGAACTTGATGAAACAGAGTTATGATAACAAAACCATGCAATGAACCAGGAGTTTTGATAAATAAAATCAAAAGTACATGTTTTACTCCAACAAGTTGTACTGCAATATTTCAGCTGACTCGGTTCTACCAGCACACTGATGACATAATAGATGCATTGTTCTAAGAAATAGGTACTTAGAACTGGAAATATTACCTATTTGGTAAGTGCAAGCTTCTGCCTATGGAAGTATGGATGCTTTCTATCCATCACCACAAATGAACAGAGAAACAGGGAGCAGAAGAACCCAAAATCGAGACGCTAAATGAGAGGGATAAGGATCACAGAAAGGGTCTTCTCATTGCAGCACCATCGACACTTGCTCAAGCCAAATCTCTCTAGAGTTGCCCACGCCTTACTCTTCAACCGAACGGACCTCCTCCAATGGTTGGCGTCAGCTCTCGCATCCTCATGCACCCCCCTGTATTTTGTGCTTCAGCACTGAACACAAACAGAAGATTCAGCTAGTGATACTATAGACCTAACAATTGGAGAATCATATAAGTGAACTTACATCCATGCTTGACAGATGAAACCATTTCGTACCTCCTAGCAACAGTACCAAGCATCCCAAAAACCTTGTATATCATGTATGGAAGAAGAGTAAAACAGACAAAGATTTCATGACTATGTAGCATTGGCAAGTCCCTTTTCCATGACTTCATCAATAACCGCTTCATATGTGTGCAATCCTTTGAAGTAAGTGTACTTCCATCCTACATCGTCACCAAGAAAACATCACTTCAAGCAACAGAACGTCAACGCACCCGGATTCAGAATACACATACACTTTGTTCTAGCTGTAGAAATCTAATAGCACACTGATCAAAATTAGTGCAAGGACATATCAAACAGGTAAAAAAGATATGACAGACTAACTTTATCCAAACAAACAGGAAGAGGAGCAATATAAAATGATGGGCCAGATCAAAGGGAGTTGGTTGTGGGAGAGAAGTGTTGATGATTACCACGATTCAGTTGCTAATCACCGTCGAGGATCCCAACATCGACAAACCATATCGATTCAGGAAGAGCTGGAACAATTCATGATAGTGCTGCATCAGCCTCCCCGCTGGGTGTTTTTCAGTGGGAAAATACAGTATAATATGTATATCTAGTCCAGCCTAATTCTCTAGTTAATGACCTCCTTCGTTTTGTTTTTTCAGATTCTATTTTAATTCAGACGATTCTATTTTACATTCAGACTGTAGTTAATTGCCTCCTTTCTCCCTCTGCCCACACCATTGACAAGGATGCACTACTAGCTTTAGCGGCCAAAATGTGGATCTATTGAATCAGCTTCATCACCCAGATTTTCTGAAAAGGAACACAAAATCATAATACCATTATACAACAGTTGTAAAAATCGTACTGGGCATGGGCCGTCTATTATCTTTGCTAAGTATGGTGCCGTCCATTAGGCTGGCTTGATTAAGAAACTTCATACATACTACTATATATTAGTAGATGAGATGGGTGTTGTATCTTGTAAGAAAACTAAGTTACAGGAATTGAAATCCACCACCGTAACTGTACATGTATATAATAGATGAGGCTTAGACATAAAACAACATTAATTTTATGTCAACAGGGAGGTTCACAGGTCATCTGGATTTCTTTCATTTTTGTGAATTGGCACGTCAAGTGGTCAGACCCTTCCCCGGACCCTGCGCAAGCGAGAGCGATGTGCACCGGGCTGCCCTTTGTGAATTGGCATGTCAAGCAGGAGTGACATGACAAACTAATAAACATGTTCAGTGACGTATCACAAATGCACGGTAAGAAAACAGAAAAAATTACTAACCAAGTTTACTAACTATCATTCGAGTTTGCTGCACTGGAGGAAATGTTGCAGTATGATTCCTTGAGTTAGAAGCAGATAAAGATAATTGATTATCCACTACAAAATCTCTAGCCACTGCACACATGCAATGATGGTTAGTAGGAATACCGAATTTTATGACCTGTAACATTACTACAAGGTTCATTGGTCAATGTCCTTCCAGAATATGAACTTGAATTGTGTGGGTGCATATTATGACCTGCTTTTTGATTTTCGGCCGAAAAAAACAATTTTCGGCCGTCTTGCCTGGGCACGACATATGGGCCTTTCGACCGAACAATTCAACCCAATTTGAATTTATCTGGCCTGACCCAGCTTCCAGAGCCTTCATGTTATGCTTATAAAACAACGAAACCAATCGCCCTAACCCTAGTTCGTGATTTCCTCTGGCTCCTCTCGTGTGCGGCGTCGCCGCTGCACATCGAGCAGACACATCTCACTCGAGCGCTGCTTCTCCCGCATCTCACTCGTCGGCGCTCACTAGCCTCCTGCCCCCCTCCACGTCTCCTCGCATCCACCCCATCCACTCCCTGTCCATTGCTTCTTCAAGACGGCGGCATGGTGCTCGGCGGCTGCGGCAACGGAGGTGATGGTGCACGAGCCAACCAGTTCAACGGAGGCAGGAGCACGGGGCAGCAGCAGCATGAAGGGCGTCCTCTTGGTTGGGAAGGTACAGATGTTCTTGATGCCTTTATATCTTCCTACTTGAAGCAGCAATCTGTACAAAGCTAGCTAGCTATTACAAGCAGCTTGATTAATTGTACGTACTTGATTAATTGTACGTACAATATGAGTAGCTTCCTGCTTGTTGCTGCATCGGACTGCTTGCTTGCTAGTTGGGTTCGCCCTCTACTTGTTGCATCTGCTGGCATTAGACAGATTTTCCGTCTACTTGCTAATGCATGGAATACGACGAGTCGGCAACCAACAATTAATGAGCCTGACTGCCAAAGGATGGAAGAAGCAAGATGTGCTCTATTACCATGTAATTTTGTATGATTCACATCTGTTTTCATGCATATTTTGCTTTTAGTCACCAAGGATGCTCACCATCTCGTAATATTTATTTTGGTCCAAAATAAAACTGGGTTACAAACCTTGTTATTAACATCCTCAAATATACAATCGTTCCATAAATCTGGGTTGTGTGCTTGTGTTTTGAGCTATTGAGATGATTCTTTTGCGCAATGTTATAGTGTCTTTTATCACATCCAACCACTGGCTTGTATATTTGAAGAAGCATCCGATGTTTGAATCGATCATTTACTTAGATCCACAGCACGTCCAATAAAAAGGCAGTTGTGTTACGTGTGTATTTAAGTAAGTAGATGTTGACCCAATGATTAATTTCAATGTTCAGCAATACCATTAAGTAAGCAAGTGACATCCTAGTAGATCAGGCTGTACTGTTTTTGTTTATCATTCATATGGGGACACCCTAGTAAGCAAGTGTGGCTTCCTTCGTTGCCTGCTCTTCATAACTGACCGTTGTTCTTTTGTCATGTGATTTTCAGGTAATGGAAATGCAAATAGGAGTGGTAGTGGCAACCATGATTCAAATGCAAGTGATTCCCAAAGATCTTGGAAAGGTATTACTATGCTTTGCTTGTTCACACGATGCAAATGGAACCATGATCTTGATTTTTTAGCTTCAATTGAAGTGATGTTGTTTGGAATTTTTTTCAAAACTATCATGTTTTTTGTAGCAATTTCAGAAACTATAGTGTAGAATGAAAAAACGCAAAACTAGTAGCCCGTCGGCCAGGAGTGGGCCGAAAAGGGAGTTTTCGGCCAGGCCATGGCCGAAGTAGGCTTTTCGGCCGCACTTGGGCCGAAAACACGCTGTTGGCTGGGGCCCGACCGAAAATAGTAGCTTCGGCTACTGGGCGGCCGAACTGGGCCGTTTTCGGCCCACCGGTGACCGAAGCAGAGCTTTTCGGCCAGGCTACGGCCGAAAAGGTGCGGATAAGCACCCGTTCGCCCCTGCGAGCGCTTTGTTCTTCGTTTCCCTTTCTCTCTCTCAGTTCTTCTCTGTACCTCGCCCCCCCGCGCCGATCTCCTCCATTTGCCACTCATTTGCAAATCCAACCCACAGAATCGGTAGATCATAGCAATCTCCACCGGCCTATGGTGTTATTTTTTGCTATGGGATAGTTTTTGATGTGTTTGGGGAGGAGCAGCCATGGTGGGGAGGAGGAGCCATGGTGGAGAGGAGGACGGGTAGTAGGTGGTGGTGACTAGTAGAAGCTGCTGCAGAGGAGGAGGTGGTGAGGAGGAGGAGCAGGTTAGGGGCTGACCGGAGTTGAACCTCCGGTCGTCGGGGGCGGCGTTGTCGTTCTCCGGTGGTGCAAGAAGCGTACACACACTTCGAAGGTATAATCACGTCGTCACAAATATTATGTAAATTGTATAGTTTAGTTAGTGTATATAAGTCATATTGTGAATTTTAGTGTCAATATATTTTTGGAGGCATTTTAGCGCATAGTTCGTGTAGCGGATAATATTAGTGTTCGTTGTGAATTTCAGTGTTAATATAATTTTGGAGGCATTTTAGCGCATAGTTCGTGTAGCGGATAATATTAGTGTATATTGTGAATTTTAGTGTTAATATATTTTTGGAGGCATTTTAGCGCATAGTCCGTGTAGCGGATAATATTAGTGTATATTGTGATTAATGAGAAGATGGCAATGTCTGACAGGTGAAAATGTCTGAATCAGTAAATCTGAATGTTTACTACGGCGCTGGTAATGTTCGATATAATGAGTTGGGGGTTGATCTTAGCGAGTTTAAAAATGGCGTCATGACACTAGCTGACCCGGACAGACTGGACATTAGACAGTTGAAGTACTGGTTGACAACTAGTTTCGGTCTGGATCCTGAAGTATGTTCTGTCAGTATTCATGCATTGTGGAACAAATCCTGTAAAAATGTCAAGTGGGAGTTGATGCCGGTAGATAGGAGCCAGCATTGGTTGTCCCTGTTAAGACGCTGTCGAGACCGAAGAATCCACCCATATGCAATTGTGCAACCTGTGCCGAAGGAGGAGAATACCGTAGAACTCCACAGGGGGTATGAACCCGGCCAAGGCAGTGAAGTGGCTAACGAGATTGTTTTATCCGGGTCACAGCCACAAGATGTGGATGCTAGCCAACCCGAGAAAGAGTCAGACTACGTGCCACACAATGTTTGTGGTCCTGATACTGGGCAGAGTAGCCAGTCGATAATATTAGCTGGTTCAGGTTTTGCTGATGGGGATGAGGAAGGGGATGAAATGCAGAGGGTGATGGAGGAAGAGGACGAGGATGGATTGGTGGATGAACTGGATTCTGAAAATTCTGAGGATGAAGTTGAGGTACCGATTCCTTCTGCATGGGAGCAGGACATATCCACCGGCCTTACGGTGAACGATGGCCATGAGACTCCATGGCAGTATAATCTGAACCAAGTACAAATAGGGGCTATGTTTGATACAAAGAAAAAATTGAAGTATGCGGTGATAAAGTGGGCTATGTCTACGCAGAGGGTTTTTAAGACACACATATCAAGTCCAACAAACTATACCGTGAAATGTGTTGAAAAAGGTTGTCCAGGGAAGGTGCACGGGCACGTGCCGAAGTACGACATCCACTGGGTTGTCACCATTGTCATCCCACATAATTGTGTGAGGAAGAACCTGCTGGTGAAGCATCCGAACCTGACTTCAAGTCTCATTGCGCAACTCATGTATACTGAGATAGTAGAGAAGAAAGATATGGAAGCAAAACACATCCAGACAGCAGTGAAGGTCAGATGGAAGTATGTCATTCCTTATGGGAAGGCTTGGAGGGCTAAGCAGAAGGCTATGGAGGAAAGGTTTGGGACGTTCTTCGACTCATATGATAATGTTGTCCGTCTCCTGGGCATACTGAAGGAGAGGAATCCCGGCACTTATGTGAACGTACAACACATGAGGTTGCTGAGTATACCAGATTTCAAGGTGTTGAAACGAGTGTTCTTCTCTTTTGGTATGTGCATCTAAGCTTTCCGGCATTGTCCTCCTGTTCTGTTTGTGGATGGTACATTCCTGACCGGTCAGTATAGAGGGCAAATCCTGACTGCTATTGGTGTGGACGGGAACAATCAAATCATCCCACTTGCCATGGCATTTGTGGAGGGTGAGAACTTTCTCAGCTGGGTATGGTTCTTCCGCCAAGTGAAAATTGCCATTGTGAAGGACCGACCAAACGTGTGTGTCATTCATGACAGACATGCTGGTATATTGAAGGCCGTGAAGACACTTCGTAATCCANTTAGCTGGTTCAGGTTTTGCTGATGGGGATGAGGAAGGGGATGAAATGCAGAGGGTGATGGAGGAAGAGGACGAGGATGGATTGGTGGAGGAACTGGATTCTGAAAATTCTGAGGATGAAGTTGAGGTACCGATTCCTTCTGCATGGGAGCAGGACATATCCACCGGCCTTACGGTGAACGATGGCCATGAGACTCCATGGCAGTATAATCTGAACCAAGTACAAATAGGGGCTATGTTTGATACAAAGAAAAAATTGAAGTATGCGGTGATAAAGTGGGCTATGTCTACGCAGAGGGTTTTCAAGACACACATATCAAGTCCAACAAACTATACCGTGAAATGTGTTGAAAAAGGTTGTCCAGGGAAGGTGCACGGGCACGTGCCGAAGTACGACATCCACTGGGTTGTCACCATTGTCATCCCACATAATTGTGTGAGGAAGAACCTGCTGGTGAAGCATCCGAACCTGACTTCAAGTCTCATTGCGCAACTCATGTATACTGAGATAGTAGAGAAGAAAGATATGGAAGCAAAACACATCCAGACAGCAGTGAAGGTCAGATGGAAGTATGTCATTCCTTATGGGAAGGCTTGGAGGGCTAAGCAGAAGGCTATGGAGGAAAGGTTTGGGACGTTCTTCGACTCATATGATAATGTTGTCCGTCTCCTGGGCATACTGAAGGAGAGGAATCCCGGCACTTATGTGAACGTACAACACATGAGGTTGCTGAGTATACCAGATTTCAAGGTGTTGAAACGAGTGTTCTTCTCTTTTGGTATGTGCATCGAAGCTTTCCGGCATTGTCCTCCTGTTCTGTTTGTGGATGGTACATTCCTGACCGGTCAGTATAGAGGGCAAATCCTGACTGCTATTGGTGTGGACGGGAACAATCAAATCATCCCACTTGCCATGGCATTTGTGGAGGGTGAGAACTTTCTCAGCTGGGTATGGTTCTTCCGCCAAGTGAAAATTGCCATTGTGAAGGACCGACCAAACGTGTGTGTCATTCATGACAGACATGCTGGTATATTGAAGGCCGTGAAGACACTTCGTAATCCAACAGATGACGAACGAACACCTTGGAGGGACTTGCAGAGCCGGTGGTGCATGCGCCATCTTGGGGCTAATTTTTTCTCACAGTTCAAGAACAAGCGGTTGATGAACTTGTTCAAAAAATTATGCAAGCAGAGCCAGCAGCGCAAATACGAATTTATTTGGTCAAAACTAGATGAGTTTACTAAGAAGCAGGTCCGTGCGAGGAAGAAAATGGAAGAAGATCAAGTTAAATTAGCAGCACTCATCGCGGAGCTAGAGGAGCCAGTAGGTCTTTGTGACTTGCCAGGAATTGACCCTCCTAATACTACGAGAAAGAAGGGAAGGGCAATAAAGAATTTTTCTGAGTGGATAGAGAAAGAGCCTCCAGTGAATTGGTCTTTGCTGCATGACACACATGGAGCTAGGTATGGCCACATGACAACCAATCTTGCAGAGGTGTATAACTTTGTGCTGAGAGGGAACAGAGCATTGCCACTCACAGCTATTGTGGAGGCTGTATTCCATGGCACTTTGAGATATTTCAGAGAAAGGCACGAGTTAGCACAGAAGCATATTGAAGATAATCAGAACACACCTTATTGTAGCCGTGTCATGGAATACATGGCAAAGAAGATAGAGAAAGCAAAGAAGCACACTGTCAGACTCATAGGGAATCAAGAAAGGAGGTATGAGGTTCAGCTTCCTACCGATGGTTTTGGTTCTGGAAATGAGGTGAAGACACACGAGGTAAAAATTGGAACGGAATTTTATCCAACGTGTGAGTGTACATGCAACAAACCGAAGTTGTTGCACCTACCTTGCTCTCATGTGTTGGCTGCCTGTGGGCAGATTGAGTTGGATGCTATCTCCTTCGTGTCCCCATACTATTTAAAAGAGGCAGTGCTCAACACCTGGACAGGCGAGATGACAGGGTTTAGAGTCGTCGGCAATTTCAACAAGGTAAACGACGGTGAGAGAGTATATATCCCGCATCCAGACCTTCGGCGAACAAGTAGGGGCAGACGGAAGGCCCGTCGCATCCGGAACGATATGGACCAGTCTGAAGCTGGTGGAGCAACCAGGCAATGTTTGTTATGCGCGGCTTATGGGCATAGGATGAAATATTGTCCCGACCTGAACAAAGATGGTGCTTCCGCATCGACGAGTGCTTCCACATCGACGGCTGCGACAACAAGAGGAAGAGGCGGACGTGGTCGTGGCAGTCGAGGCCGAAGGGGCGGACGAGGAAGAAATAACTCACAAGCTATATAATGTGTCGTAGTGGGTTTTAATATGTCAGGACTATGTTTTAATTTGTAATATGTCAGGACTATGTTTTAATTTGTAATATGTCAGGACTATGTTTTAATATGTAAATCCTCATGGACTATGTTTTAATTCGTACTATGTCAGGACTATGTTTTAATTTGTAATATGTCAGATCTATGTTTTTATTTGCGCCTGAGATTTGTTGTTTGAATTGCAGATATGTCTTTGTATCCGTTGCTTATTGGCAACATCGATAGAAAGCACCGGGGAGCCCTATTGGAAGCGGGCAACAACTTAGACGTGTTGGTCACTCGTACCCCAAAGACTAACTGGCTGATACACCATTCATGGGTTGATAGGTATGTGTGCATATAATGGAGTCCATATAATGACTTACTATGTTTTACATACTTTTTATAGCCGCTAACAATCTTTTTATTTTGTAGGTTAAGTTGGGCTGGACTTCTACCCTTGGCACGGCTGGTTCAGGGTACATTGGATGAGTGGATTGATGGNTGAAAATTGCCATTGTGAAGGACCGACCAAACGTGTGTGTCATTCATGACAGACATGCTGGTATATTGAAGGCCGTGAAGACACTTCGTAATCCAACAGATGACGAACGAACACCTTGGAGGGACTTGCAGAGCCGGTGGTGCATGCGCCATCTTGGGGCTAATTTTTTCTCACAGTTCAAGAACAAGCGGTTGATGAACTTGTTCAAAAAATTATGCAAGCAGAGCCAGCAGCGCAAATACGAATTTATTTGGTCAAAACTAGATGAGTTTACTAAGAAGCAGGTCCGTGCGAGGAAGAAAATGGAAGAAGATCAAGTTAAATTAGCAGCACTCATCGCGGAGCTAGAGGAGCCAGTAGGTCTTTGTGACTTTCCAGGAATTGACCCTCCTAATACTACGAGAAAGAAGGGAAGGGCAATAAAGAATTTTTCTGAGTGGATAGAGAAAGAGCCTCCAGTGAATTGGTCTTTGCTGCATGACACACATGGAGCTAGGTATGGCCACATGACAACCAATCTTGCAGAGGTGTATAACTTTGTGCTGAGAGGGAACAGAGCATTGCCACTCACAGCTATTGTGGAGGCTGTATTCCATGGCACTTNTGTGTCGTAGTGGGTTTTAATATGTCAGGACTATGTTTTAATTTGTAATATGTCAGGACTATGTTTTAATTTGTAATATGTCAGGACTATGTTTTAATATGTAAATCCTCATGGACTATGTTTTAATTCGTACTATGTCAGGACTATGTTTTAATTTGTAATATGTCAGATCTATGTTTTTATTTGCACCTGAGATTTGTTGTTTGAATTGCAGATATGTCTTTGTATCCGTTGCTTAATGGCAACATCGATAGAAAGCACCGGGGCGCCCTATTGGAAGCGGGCAACAACTTAGACGTGTTGGTCACTCGTACCCCAAAGACTAACTGGCTGATACACGATTCATGGGTTGATAGGTATGTGTGCATATAATGGAGTCCATATAATGACTTACTATGTTTTACATACTTTTCATAGCCGCTAACAATCTTTTTATTTTGTAGGTTAAGTTGGGCTGGACTTCTACCCTTGGCACGGCTGGTTCAGGGTACATTGGATGAGTGGATTGATGGTCCGGACTTAGATGAGGCAGGTGAACCAGTGCAGTTACACAAGAGGCAAGTGAAACGTTTCTCTTACGACAAGTCACTCCTTACCTGCTTAGTAGATAGATGGAGGCCAGAGACACATACGTTTCACTTTCCATGGGGAGAGATGGCGCCTACTTTACAGGATGTGTCGTACTTGTTGGGATTACCTCTGGCCGGTGCTGCCATAGGTCCCTTAGAGGCAGAATCAGGGTGGCAAACAGCGATGCAGACCCGTTTTTTGGCTGCGGTCCCGACTGCTAGGGCCATAGACAACGATCCTCATGGACCTCTTTTTAGATGGTTGATCCAGTTTCAGGTAACCATCACGGCCACTTAAACAAATGTTGTTTTTTAGTTGCCCGATTTTCATACAATTATTACGTTTCTATGTAGATTGTCTCGTTAGGACATCCCGATGTTGAGTTGTCGGAGGCACAGATTGACCGGTCCCTAGAGGCATATATTCTTTGGCTGTTCGGCAAGACGATGTTTACGGAGAACCACGTGACCACTGTCGATGCACGACTCATCGGTATTGCACGAGAGATAGCTGACGCACGTTGCCCCGCGGATATTCTATAGAGGAGTTTTGGTTCTGCTGTGTTAGCGGCTACGTACAGAGGCCTGTGCAAAGCTTGCTTGTTGAAGTCTAGAAAATCTGGTGTTGTTGGATGTCCATTATTATTGGACGACCCTATGTCTACATTGATAAACCTTTTGGTTTGGAGGACTTAGCTGGGGCTTATGTGCCTGCTATCGGCGACTTACCTACTATGGGTTCTGTTTGGGCACGGCGAGAGGTACTTTTATATTAAGTAACAATTAATTTAATTATTTTTTGCCATTCATTAGTATTACTAATGCTTATTTGTTGTCATGCACAGAGACAGTTTGCGCATAGTCAGGTTAGGGGATGCTACCCGTCCTTCACGGCGCAGTTTGATAGTTTGCACGAGGATCAAGTTATCTGGGAGCCATACTCGGCTGAGGCTATATCATCGAGGTACCCAGTTGGGATTTCTGGATTGTGCACTAGAGATCGGCATTTTTGGATGACCAAGGCCAAGTTGGTGTTCGATGTGACGGTTGAGGAGATGTCTCTTCATAGAGTAATGAGACAGTTCGGTNTGTTTTTTAGTTGCCCGATTTTCATACAATTATTACGTTTCTATGTAGATTGTCTCGTTAGGACATCCCGATGTTGAGTTGTCGGAGGCACAGATTGACCGGTCCTTAGAGGCATATATTCTTTGGCTGTTCGGCAAGACGATGTTTACGGAGAACCACGTGACCACTGTCGATGCACGACTCATCGGTATTGCACGAGAGATAGCTGACGCACGTTGCCCCGCGGATATTCTACAGAGGAGTTTTGGTTCTGCTGTGTTAGCGGCTACGTACAGAGGCCTGTGCAAAGCTTGCTTGTTGAAGTCTAGAAAATCTGGTGTTGTTGGATGTCCATTATTGTTGCAGCTCTGGTCATACGAGAGATTCCCTATTGGACGACCCTATGTCTACATTGATAAACCTTTTGGTTTGGAGGACTTAGCTGGGGCTTATGTGCCTGCTATCGGCGACTTACCTACTATGGGTTCTGTTTGGGCACGGCGAGAGGTACTTTTATATTAAGTAACAATTAATTTAATTATTTTTTGCCATTCATTAGTATTACTAATGCTTATTTGTTGTCATGCACAGAGACAGTTTGCGCATAGTCAGGTTAGGGGATGCTACCCGTCCTTCACGGCGCAGTTTGATAGTTTGCACGAGGATCAAGTTATCTGGGAGCCATACTCGGCTGAGGCTATATCATCGAGGTACCCAGTTGGGATTTCTGGATTGTGCACTAGAGATCGGCATTTTTGGATGACCAAGGCCAAGTTGGTGTTCGATGTGACGATTGAGGAGATGTCTCTTCATAGAGTAATGAGACAGTTCGGTCTATATCAAGAGCCTGAGATTCCAAAAATTCCCCAGTTGCCAGAGCACGTGCACAAGTAAGTACTAATACTATTTTAGTTGTCAGCTATACATTCATAATATACCTAATTATGTATCGCGCATGTCAATATCAGGGACAGTCGCCTAGGAGGAAACAAGTCCATGGATTACTGGCTTAAGAGCATTACCCCTTACGTTCATGAATGGACTACCGCTGCGACAAATACCTGGGGTGAGGGTCGGGCCTTTAACTGGCAAATGTTCGGGTTGTATCTGCAGCGTTACCGGCATACAACAAGGATCTACTTGGTTCCATCAGCTGCTCCTGATCAGATCGAAGCCCCTCTCACCAGCGATATGTACCCAACTGCCTCTGTTGTGGGAACCAGACACCACGCGGTAAATGCCTTGGTTCTTATATGTTGAGTCTTTTGTTAATCTGGACATATTCGCTTGGGTGTCTATTCGTGGTGTCTATCATACAACGAGGATATAATTGGTTAACTCTTCATCTACAGGGTGACTTGACAGTACAGGCGCGAGAGGAGGTTTCCGCTTTAATGCGGCGCTTTCAGAGGGGAGAAACTATCCCACCGCGAGAGGGCGTCTCATGGTTGAGGCGTCTTGATGACAAGCTACGCGGGATTTACGCTGCTGTTACGTGTAGACGGTCTTCGGATGTTGCACTTCCTCCTCCAGCACATCGTCCGCCACGTCCCTCTGTACAGCATTCAGAACCACGACCCTCTGTGCAACGTTCACAACCACGACCTTCTGTGCACCGTGCAGAACCTCATCCTTCACAGCCAGGGAGCTCTTCCAGGCATGAGCCACCTCCTTCACAACCAGGGAGCTCTTCCTGGCATGATCCACCTCCTTCACAGCCAGGGAGCTCTTCCTGGAATGAGCCACCGTCTTCACGGCCAGGGAGCTCTTCCTGGAATGAGCCACCTCCTTCACAGCCAGGGAGCTCTTACTGGCATCAGCCACCTCCTTCACAGTCAGGGAGCTCTTACTGGCATCAGCAGATGGAACTAGGTAACCCTACTCACTACATTCTTTTGAACAGAGTAGTAATCGTTCATGCATTTGTATCAATTTTACAAGTTTTTTACTTTACCGCAGGCGGCAACCTGTCGCAACCGTTCATGCATTCAGAGCAGTCACCCATCCTTAGTGGTGGTGCTGATTACTTTGAGGGCGACCGCGAGGATGATGACCATGCTACAAACATTTATGGCTTCTCGCAGACAGTGTTTCACACTCCACCACCACCACCGACGCAGGAGACACAGACCGTGACAGACGAGGTTAACTATGGTCGTGGTTATCGCGAGCCTCGTCCACCGCCTCAGCGCTTATTGCCTTCCGGTTCTCGCCCGAGGAAGACCCAGACTCGTCGCCGTCCCCCGCAGTGATATGCTTATTATCTATGTATGACTCATTATTTATGTTAGTTTCAGACTATTCGCATATGCGTGTCAGTATTTATGTACGAGACATGCTTCATGTATGTGTTACTATCGCACTTCCTTCTATCTGATCAGGAGACATATATTGTTTTATGTATGCGAGAGACATATTACTATTAATTCGCATTCTTATTCCAGTTACATTTCCAAATAGATTACAACCGATAATTAAGATACAAGTACATCTGAATTAAACGGTGCGGCTGANTCTATCTGATCAGGAGACATATATTGTTTTATGTATGCGAGAGACATATTACTATTAATTCGCATTCTTATTCCAGTTACATTTCCAAATAGATTACAACCGATAATTAAGATACAAGTACATCTGAATTAAACGGTGCGGCTGAACTTGTGCAATACATCTTACATACTACAAAATGAAATTCAGATAGAACATAATGCCCTACAATAATACAATACAAACTGGAATACATCTTACATACTACATGAAGTCATCATCGTCATCCTCCGTTGATGCAGCCCTCTTGCCCTTCGACGATGCGGTCCTCTTGCCCTCCGTCGATGCAGAACTCTTGCCCTTGCTGGATGCAGCACTCTTGCCCTTCGAGGATGCAGAAGTCTTGCCTTTGGACAATGCAGAACTCTTGCCCTTCGACGATGCAGAACCCGGAAGCGGCGGCATGAAGATATCTTCGTCGTCCTCGCTCTCCTCAGTCCATAAAAATGTATTCTTTGCTGCAGTCCTTCTGAAAGTTTCACTCTTCGGCTCCACTACCTTCTTCCACCTTTCATGCAACCTAAGAAGTTCTTGACGTACCTCCTCATAGGTCCTTTCAGGCCACCCAGACCTACGTAATTGGTGAGCCAACTCATTCATTATGGTGTCACTACCGGTGAGTTCGTCCCATGGAACTATCTTATTGTCCATCCTGAAATCGGTAACTAGACTCAGAAGAGTGCTGCTCATCCCAGGGTGAAAACTACGATCGAATGGATAATGGGACATCTCGACTACACTACACTGGAATGCTTATCCACCTTCGCCTGAAGGGGGTTTTATAGATACAGAGGAGAAAATAAGGCGGGAAAGAGTTGGCGGGAAACGGGTGGCGGGAACATATGGCGGGAAGGGGTTGGCGGGAAACGGGTGGCGGGAACATATGGCGGGAAGGGGTTGGCGGGAAACGGGTGGCGGGAAGGGGTTGGCGGGAAACGGGTGGCGGGAACATATGGCGGGAAGGGGTTGGCGGGAAACGGGTGGCGGGAAGGGGTTGGCGGGAAACGGGTGGCGGGAAGGGGTGGCGGGAACATTTCAGCACGAGCCATGCAACTTCGGCCTACATGAGACCGAAGTAGTACTTTTCGGCCTAGACTTGACCAAAAAGTCTATTTCGGCCTAGCTTTGGCCGAAAAGCTCTACTTCGGCCTAATGATGGCCGAAATCACCTACTTCGGCCTAGTTTGGCCGAAAAGCCCTACTTCGGCCTAGCTTTGGCCGAAAACTCCTACTTCGGCCAGAAGATGGCCGACGGGCTACTAGTTGTGGTTTTTTTGCATTACGTCATATAGTTTCCGAAAATGCTATAAAATATATGACAGCTTTGAAAAAAATTCTGTTGTTTGTAACTTTGCAATGCAGGAATTAAAGATAATAACTTGTATGATCCTTGGAACCATGCATGGCCACATTATGGGGTTTTTGATTGTGTGTATTGCAGCCTAAAGCACAAAGGTGGAGGTGCAACCTGTGTCGCGGAGCACCTTGGTGGTATTGTAGGTAGTGTGAGGAGCTGCCCCAATGTGCCAAGAAATATGAGAGATGCAATGAGAGAGTGCCAGGATGAATCAAAGAGGAAGAAAAGAGACAAACAAAATAGCAGGCTGAGAAAGGGTTGTATCAAAAAGGAAGGGTGATTAACATACCAGATGATGATGAAGAAGAAATTCAGATGAATATTAGAGAGGCCTTGCGTGACCCGAATGTCTCCCGCTAGTTTCTGCCTGCTACAACCTAAAGGTATAAACGAACTCATTTTACTTTCTTTGTCAACCTTGTGTTGTCCTTGCATGTCATATAATTTACTTGGTTTACTATTCAAACTTTGAAGATACGTGCTGAAGAAGATCAAGAGAAAGACATAGATAATGAAGTTGATCCAAGTGCACTGCTGATGGACACAACAATGTTTGATGAAAATAATCCAATAATGGAGTGGCTGAAGGAGGATGAAAAGGATACAATTGTGGATGGAGCTGATGCAGCCAGTGCTGTTTTTGAGAAAACAAGGCGTCTCAACTCAAGCAGGAAGGATTCTTATGTTGGTACAAAGGGTAATCAGAAGAAAAGAAAGAGGAGTCATGATGAGGAGAATGAGTATGTCGAAACTGAGAGTGAGGATGACGATGGAGAGAATGAGTATGTTGATAATGAGAGTGAGGATGATGATGGGGTGAGTGAGGATGATCAACAAGATCAGCAAGAGACACAAATGCAAGTGGAAGAAGAGACACAAGTACAAGCTGAAAAGGAGACAACAGCAAGTGTTGGCAATTTGGAGACTCGTAGATCTGGACGACTAGTTAGGAAGAAGACCAAGGAAGTGAACAACCTCTACTCGTAGATTTGGTAAGTCTCTTATATTCGGCGTTTCCGCTTCAAAAATTTAGCTTGATGTTTTATATGTTTGAAGCAAATAGCTTGATGTGCATTGCTTTCTTTAAGTAGGTTGATCTTTAATTGTTATGGTGCTCTAATGTTTATGCTCACTGTGTATGATCAGTACTGCCGCTCTAATTGCTACTTGTCAATTATCACCTAGTAGTGTTGTTGTAATTGCCACTTATCTTCTTGTATTGCTTTTGTAGTTGCTACTTATCACCTATCAGTGTTGTTATAATTGCTACCAATCACCTAGTAGTGATGTTCTCTATTAGTCATTTTATTTGATTATGCACAAAGCGGAAGAAGAAAATTCTGATGTTGAACTACATCCATCCTGATCCTTCCTTTGTTTTCTCTAAGCCAGAAATGCCACATGAAGAACTAAGGATATCAAGATGCTTTGGATGTATGCAAGCTTGGAGCTGCTGTTTTATAGGTATGTTAACCACTATATTTATCCTGCAATACCTTGAGCTTATGCATGATTTTTTATTCACATTTTGCACCGTGGATTTTCCTTCTGTGTGATAATTGACAAATGGCTAGTCCAAGACAACAGCGGGCTATTTGTGTCTATGTTGCTTTCATTGTATCCTTCGAGTTTTGTTGTGCTGGAGTACAAACTATAAACTAAAATTCATCATTCTAGTATATGGAGCCATAACCTTTGCTCCTGAAGCTTTTTTGTGAATAAAAACTATATTGCTGTAGTAGATTTGTTATTTCATTCATGAGCACGGATAGCATTTGAATATTGTCCTACTAGCTATTTCTCCTGATAGTCCATTTTATTTTTTGTTGCACAAAGTGGCAGAAGATAAATCCGATGCAGAACTACCTCCATCCTGACCCTTCCTCTGTTTTCTCTAAACCAGTAATGGCATGTGAAGAATATCCAGGGATATCTAGAAGCTTTTGGATGTAGGCAAGCTTGGAGTTGTTGTTTCAGTGTCATGCTTTGATGGTTGTCTTATGGAGTTGTTGTTTCTATGTGCAATCCTTTAAATCTGTTGGTTGTACCGGACTATTTAAACTCTGAACTACGCTGTGATGGTTGAATGATGTTGGACTGTTAAGGGTTATGTTGGAGGCAACTTTATAACTAATGTGTGTTTGTTATGTTGGACAGATGCAGTTCTATTAATCCCTAGAGCTTATTTGTTGAAGTTTATTTGATCCATCCTGATGGTTGTTGCGCTGCTATGTTTATGCTTTGTTTTATTTCAAATTTTGTTTAAATTTCGGCCAAATGTTAGTCAAATTTTGGTTAAATTTTCAAATTTTGATTTTGCAATTTCGTCTGATATTTTGCCAAAAAATTTAAAATTCCCGAAATTCAGCCATTTCACCCAAGGACGGAAAAAACACAAACCGAAAATCAAAATGCAGATTATGCCCTGTAAAAGAATGACACTGATCATCCACCATATAGATATCCATACATCTACCTGGATCCATTTATGACTGACTACGAAAGTAAATGTCACATAAAGGACAAGGAGCAGTACACAAAAACCTTGTCAACAAGTATATGTATTTAAAATAGGTGTATATTAAGTTATTAACTGCAGAGCAACTTGGTAGCTAAGTAGCTATGCTAACTTGCTAACTTAAGTTTCTGTTAGCAAATGTTCGTACAGCTTCAGAAAAACTTGGGAGTAGTTGATAGGAGTTCATCTTGCTAATTACAAACATTCCAAACTACATTGCGAAAGGTGAAACTTGAATTACTAATACACTGGCAATCCTTTCAGTAAGATATGAATGAATAAGAAAAAAACAAATATTTCCTTGTATCAAGATAGCAGACTCATGACTTACCATGGTACAGAACAAGAAAGTTGTCAGCGTTAATTTTAAGTTAATAGGCAAAGCTCACAAGTCATCAAGATTTTATTTCTTTGTATGTTCACCTTATAAGTATGTTCGCCTTATAACTATCAAGAAACTTGTTTGCTAACCTGAATATAATTCTCAACTGATGGCTAAAATGGCAGGCAGAGAAAGATCATATCTGAACAAAATACCTGGTAGAGCACCCTACAACAAACCTCCAAAATGATTAGTGACATTCGATCATTTCACAGCGCCTGCAGAAATAAATTCGAAATAGTAATCAGGACAAAATCTTTTTTGCAGAAGTGCACTCCAAATTCAGATATAACATTTTCAAAAATAAAGTGATGCCAAAGAGGACATATCTTGCACATATTTGAAGAAGCCACCATCATCCCGCATTGGTCATGGGAGTGAAAAACAATCAGAAGTCCTAAAACAGAGTAGGATCTATTAGAGAAAATTTGAAAATGTGTGTTAGTATGTGACCGTAAATAAGGTTGTAAACAGTACTCGTTTAGATCATCATAATTATACCATGTTGAATGTGTTGTTTTTCCATGCTGGATTTTTTCTGCCTCCTACCAAATATAAGAGAACCATCTCCATTACCAAGAAGCTTCTTCCTTTCTTTCAAGAGTATGTGTTCGACCCAAAGGCCTTTTTTTCGCATCATTATCGGAATCCACTCCCCTAATCGCCTTTCTCTGTATCTATCTTTAACATATTTGCTAGCCCTGAAATCTATAGGGAAATTAGACGCAAACTATGACAGAAAAGTGTGACACAGTGATAACAGAATTAGCTCACCCCTTCATACTGCTATAGAGTAGAGTATTTATATATGATCTCTGGTTAGTGTAGTAAGCTGATCTTTAATTCCAAAGGCAAGTGCACCATCGGCATGTGGTTCTACAAAAATCATCACTGAAGCAATCACATCAGAAATCCATGAACTGTCGTGTGTATAAGAAAACAAGGAAAAAAGGACCACAAATGGGTATCCAACTCGGCCAGCAGTGGCGACCTTATACATTGTTCAAATCAACCTGCATATATAATAAACAACAATATAATTTATTTATAAACAAAATTATTAGCAGCCAATAGACACTTAATCTTTTTAGAGACAGGAAAGTTTGATTTCATGACATAAGTGTGTTCTTTCATAAGGCACAAAATCTGAAGCATTTCAATCTATACTCCGAATAAGCCAACACCATGACTAATAGTATATCAGGGAAGAACATTAGGTTCATTTTTTTCTTGAGGCAACAAAAATATAAGATAAATATCATCCTGCGTATTAGCAACAGGAGGGATATAAATAAGCATACACGGTTTACTCTACCTTAGATTGCACCATACACCTCCATTAGTCATAAAATTTAGGAATAGTGCAACCTGTTTTGACGATGGAAAATACAAAATGTTTGTAGTCAATAACATCAATATATAGAGTGAAAAACGAGGCACACTCATTCTATAACTTCTTAAGCTTCAGTAAAGTGAAAGGTAATCAAAACAAGACTTTGGACAATCGAAATAAGAACTCATTCTCGTGAACTTAAGGTCCTATTCTTATCATGAGCTGCAGGGATAAGTTCATGCCTACCATATGCAAGGGTTTAAAAACATGATATAATTACCTAAAATATGCAGGTGGTATTTCCAGTTTGCTCCTTTACATTAGTAGCCCTGCCCAATGAAAATTTGAGACATGTCAGCCACGAAGATCAGGAACGGACAAATCACAGGGGAGACAAATTGGGGTTGGGTAAGGATGAGCTATGGCCCGTGAAGCAAGCCAGAAAATTTTCCCTTGTGGTAAATAAATAGCTCCACATGGGCATCAAATTAGCAAGTACAAATATCATGCCGCTAGGCCATCACACGCCGCATTCTTCCTCGCTCGGAAGCAACGAATCGAACAGCACAATCATCAATGCATCTTGAGATCGATATGGGGAGGACGGGGTGAGAAAGCGACCATACGTACCTTGACACCGTTGATCTCGACGTGCTTCTCCTCCACCACGTCCACCACCACCATCAGGTACTTCTCCGCCAGCCACCGGTAGGGACACCCATCTCGTGTAACATCCCAAATTTTCAATTTGGAATGTTATACATTAGATCATCACTGCATATCATATTTTTATTGCATTTTGGTTGATCCTAGAAATTCTACACAACTCAAGGACCCACGGAGAGAGTTGGGGATTTCGTTATTTTCACATTCGAGTTTTCTCGAATTTTGAAAAGATGATCGTTTGATTTTAATTATTTTTCTCTGAAATATTTCTTTGATTAAAAATAAAAGAGAGAGAGAGGATAAAATGACTTCCTCAAAATAAAAAAATATCAGAGATTTAATATTAAAATCAAATAAGATTTTTATTCGGAGTTTTGTAGCTATTTTTATTTGAATTAGGAAAAATATGTGTTTTTCGAAATTGCACGTTGGTCCCAAATAAATGTTCAGCTTTTCCGGCCTAGTTTTAGAGGACAGGGAAAATTTATTTCGGGATTTTTGGAGTTTGTTTAGTATTTCTTTTCTTTCTTTTTCTGTAGGTCGAAATTATTAAAAAAAGTCAAACCGACTTCGGGCCGTACCCGGCCAGGAGACCTCGGGCCGGCCCCTTTATAAGCCGCCCCCCGCACCCCGCAGCCCAACCAGCCCTGTCGCCGCCCGAAACCCTAGCCCCGCCGATCCGCTGCAGCCGCCGCGACCCGCCGCCACCTCCTCGCCTCGCGCGCAACGCCGCAGCCGCCCGCGCCGCCACCCCGCGCCGCCCCGCCGCCCGTCGCCGCCGACCACCGTCGCCGGAGCCGCCGCGCCGCCGCTCGCCGGAGTTCGAGGTAGCCGCCGGGTTTTTTTTAAACGATCGGTTTTATTTGGTAAACCCTAGTTTTCGTTTTTATTTAGATCGGTTCGGTTTATTTTATCGGTTTATTTATTTAGCGGACGTTCGACCGAACGTTCATTTTAACGATCGGTTTTCACCGTTTAGCCGCAGACAGTGAATGTTCGTTCGTTAGCCTGTTCGTCAGTTTTTTCTTTTTCTCGGATTTTCCGCGATTATTTTCGATCGCGATTTCTGATCCGATTTTCGTTCTAGTATAAATTTTCGCTCGTTTATCAGAATCGTGCGATTCAAACGCCTAGAGTTTCGTCTCGAAACCCTCTTTCTGTTTAACTAACTTAAACAAGTTTTGCTACTGTAAAAATTGACTTAAGTCCAGATTAGTAAACGAAGCTTGTTTCTTTCGTCGTTTGAGTTTTGTTTCTTCGTTTGATTTGATTCTTTTTGCAAACCGGAGTTCTTAAGTTAAACTTTCTGGTTAGATCTCTTATTTGAGTTTTACTCGTGCCTTTGCTTGATTGCTTATTGTATGCTTGTTTGTTTGCGATAGAGTACGCGGAGTGTGAAGCGTGCTACTACGAGTCTCTAGGTTTCGCGGATTATCAGCAAGGCAAGTAACACTTTGATCATACCTCTTACTACCCAGTTTTATTGCATTAGATCAATCTTCAAACAATTGCATGGTTAGGATCTGATTTAAATTGTGGGTATTGGGAAGTAAATGAGGTAGTACCTATTTACCTGTTATTATTAAACTATGGGAGTTACTTCTACGTTATGCTTATATTGCTATGCTATGCTCGTAGACGTGGTTTGGGTTTGAGTGTATTCATGACAGATGTGAGTATTCTTAATTGATGGTTAACTTAAGGTGGTAACTTAAATACACATCTGGGTGGATTGAGGCACCTGGGGAATTCCAGTGATTGCCTGTATTTTTGGAAATCCCGGGATACCGCGTGATTCCCCTATGGACCGCCACCCAGGCTCAAAGGGATCATAAGATTATTCATGCTAGAAACTTCTGTGTGCAGCCACAAGCTATTATGGGCTCTAGCATAGTTGATTAAGTTGTGTGAACTCTTACAGTGGTAGACTAGCAGATGTAGGGGATGTA
>LR880968.1:925634737-925648080 GCA_904067115.1 Aegilops sharonensis
CGTGATTCCTATTACAAGAACATGATCTCATACATCACATATATCATTCATCATTCATCACAACTTTGGCCATATCATATCACAAAACACTTGCTGCAAAAACAAGTTAGACGTCCTCTAATTGTTGTTGCAAGTTTTACGTGGCTGCAATAGGGTTCTAGCAAGAACGTTTTCTTACCTACGTGAAAGCCACAACGTGATTTGTCAACTTCTATTTACCCTTCATAAGGACCCTTTTCATCGAATCCGCTCCAACTAAAGTGGGAGAGACAGACACCCGCTAGCCACCTTATGCAACTAGTGCATGTCAGTCGGTGGAACCAGTCTCACGTAAGCGTACGTGTAAGGTCGGTCCGGGCCGCTTCATCCCACAATGCCGCTGAAGCAAGATAAGACTAGTAGCGGCAAGAAAGTTTACAACATCTACGCCCACAACAAATTGTGTTCTACTCGTGCAATAGAGAACTACGCATAGACCTAGCTCATGATGCCACTGTTGGGGAACGTTGCAGAAAATTAAAAAATTTCCTACGGTTTCACCAAGATCCATCTATGAGTTCATCTAGCAACGAGTCATGGGAGAGTGATTGCATCTACATACCACTTGTAGATCGCGTGCGGAAGCGTTCAATGGAACGGGGATGATGGAGTCGTACTCGCCGTGATTCAGATCACCGATGACCTAGTGCTGAACGAACATCACCTCCGCGTTCAACACAAGTACGGAGCGGATGACGTCTCCTCCTTCTTGATCCAGCAAGGGGGAAGGAGAGGTTGATGATGATCCAGCAGCACGACGGCGTGGTGGTGGATGCAGCAGAACTCCGGCAGGGCTTCGCTAAGTAACTACTTGAGGAGGAGGAGGTGTTGCAGGGAGGAGGGAGGCGCCAGGGCTTATGGGTGCGGCCACCCCTCCCTCCCCTCCCTTTATATAGGTGCAAGAGAGGGGGGGAGGGCGCAGCCTTGCCCCTTCCTCCAAGGTAGGGGTGCGGCCAAGAGGGGGGGAGGAGTCCATCCTCCCCAAGGCACCTCGGAGGTGCCTTCCCCCTTTAGGACTCTCCCTTTTTTCTTATATCTTGGCGCATGGGCCTCTTGGGGCTGGTGCCCTTGGCCCATATAGGCCAAGGCGCACCCCCTAGAGCCCATGTGGCCCCCCGGGGCAGGTGGACCCCCCCGGTGGACCCCCGGACCCCTTTCGGCACTCCTGGTTCAATACCGATAACGCGCGAAACTTTTCCGGCGACCAAAATAAGACTTCCTATATATAAATCTTTACCTCCGGACCATTCCGGAACTCCTCGTGACGTCCGGGATCTCATCCGGGACTCCGAACAACATTTGGTTTGCTGCATACTCATATTCATACAACCCTAGCGTCACCGAACCTTAAGTGTGTAGACCCTACGGGTTCGGGAGACATGCAGACATGACTGAGACGGCTCTCGGGCAATAACCAACAGCGGGATCTGGATACCCATGTTGGCTCCCACATGCTCCTCGATGATATCATCGGATGAACCACGATATCGATGATTCAATCAACCCCGTATACTATTCCCTTTGTCAATCGGTATTTTACTTGCCCGAGATTCGATCGTCGGTATTCCAATACCTCGTTCAATCTCGTTGCCGGCAAGTTACTTTACTCATACCGTAATGCATGATCCCGTGACCAAACACTTGGTCACTTTGAGCTCATTATGATGATGCACTACCGAGTGGGCCCAGTGATACCTCTCCGTCATACGGAGTGACAAATCCCAGTCTCGATCCGTGTCAACCCAACAGACACTTTTGGAGATACCTGTAATGCACCTTTATAGTCAACCAATTACGTTGTGACGTTTGGTACACCCAAAGCACTCCTACGTTATCCGGGAGTTACATGATCTCATGGTCTAAGGAAGAGATACTTGACATTGGAAAAGCTCTAGCAAAACGAACTACACAATCTTGTGCTATGCTTAGGATTGGGTCTTGTCCATCACATCATTCTCCTAATGATGTGATCCCGTTATCAATGATATCCAATGTCCATAGTCAGGAAACCATGACTGTCTGTGTATCAACGAGCTAGTCAACTAGAGGCTCACTAGGGACATATTGTTGTCTATGTATTCACACGTGTATTACGATTTCCGGATAATACAATTATAGCATGAATAAAAGACAATTATCATGAACAAGGAAATATAATAATAATACTTTTATTATTGCCTCTAGGGCATATTTCCAACAGCCACTTGAAGGAAGTCACTAGGTACCTGAACATTGGAATACCAAGCTTCACCGGGACCTACAACGCCACTTTACCAGAAGAGGAGCGCTGGATGATTCAAGTTCAAGTTCCAGGAAGGACGTTCACGACAGTCACTGAGCCCATAGAGTTTTCCTTCGATGCACCAACCTGGAGTCTAGGAAAGAGTATGGCAGCTCACATTACCATGGGACACATTGGAGAAGTTTACCACAATGATCTCAAGGACGATATCTACCAGAATTGGTGGGCGCCGAGATGAGCAATGGGAGATGATCAGCACCAGGAAGGATAGATCGATTGCCTCTTTCATCCAGGAGTTAAACCAGCACATTTGACGCTAGGAGAACCAGATGTGCGCAGGCATGACAGACTTGAAGAAGGAAATGACAAGGATCACGGAACTGGAGGAAGAACTTAAGGCTACACGCGAGGATTATATGTAGGAAATCGTTGAACTAGTGGAGAAGAATGGCGACCTGACAAGGAAGCTAGGAGTTTTCATGGGAGATCCCGCGCCAGGAGGAGAAGGTGACGATTCCACTTGCCCGGAGAACTACATCATCATCGATGACACTGACTCGGACCCCGACGATAGCGATGATGACTATGTTGATGAAGCTGGGGCAGATATCATGGAGTCTTCGACCGAGCAATTTTTTCTAGTAGACCACCAAATCGGTAGTAGTATTCCACCATGTATATAGTATAGTCCAGGCACTTTTGTAACGATAGTTCTAGACCGATTGTATGCCCTTTGTTTGAATGATTGAGTGATATGTTTGTGTTTGTCTCATGTGCATATGGGTAGTGTTTTCCCCCTAGACCTCATTCTATTCTGTTTTCTCATCTTTTCTAAACCCAGCAGATGCATGCGACAATGGGTTTGCCTTCCCACCGGAGCTCACTCAGTTGATCCAGCAGCAGAATGCTTTGATGCAGATACTAGTCCAGAATCAAAACCAGGGGAACAACAACAACAACAACAACAGCCCACCACCACCACCAGTTGATCACTTAGCCCGTTTTCTTAGGCTGAATGTGCCGGTGTTCTCCATTAGCACCGAGCCGATTGTTGCAGATGATTGGCTCCGCAAGATTGAGAGGGAGTTGACTACTGCAGGATGCACGGATGCGGAGAGAGTGCGTTTTGCCGCACATCAGCTTGATGGACCCGCAGCATCATGGTGGGAGAATTTCATAGCCACTTACCCCATTGACACTGTGACATGGGACCAGTTCCAGCAGGCTTTTCGCACTGCCCATGTTTCAACAGGAGCTATGGCCATGAAGAAGCGTGAGTTTCGCAACTTACGCCAAGGAGGGCGCACTGTTGGCCAATATGTGGATGAGTTTCGTAAGTTAGCATGTTATGCCCCAGATGACGTTGCTACTGATGCAGCTAAAAAGGAGAGTTTTTGGAAGGACTAAATGAAGAGCTGAGCATGCAGTTGAAGGTGGCAAATTTCAATAACTATCAGGAGTTGGTGGATTGAGCTCTCATGCTTGAAGGGAAGCAGCAGCAGATTGACAGCCGCAAGAGGAAGTATGGACAAGGCAAGTATAATTCTGGAGCTCAGCAGAGACCCCGTTACACCCAGAACTCGGGAGGACTCGTTCATAACCATGGAGGCCACACTCATAATGGAGGAAGTTCGCACAATCATAGTGGCCCCAAGAATGGTAATGGTAATGGAGGAAGTTGCGGACAGAACCGTTCCAACCCGGCAACACCCGCCAAGAAGGATCTAAGCCATGTTACTTGCTACAAGTGCCAGAAGACCTGACATTACGCCAATGAGTGTCCTGAAGCCAAGAATGGAAATGGCAATGGAAGCTCTGGGAAGAAGCCCAACCCTTTCAACAGGGGACAAGTGAACCACGTTAACGTGGAGGAGGTTGAAGCCCAGCCAGATGCAGTAATAGGTAAGTTTCTGGTCAAGTCATTTACTGCAGTCGTACTTTTTGATACTTGTGCATCGCATTCATACATACCAATGGGATTTGTGGATAAGTATAAGTTGCCCACTAGAGTTCTTAAGACACCCATGCTAGTAACCTCACCCGAAGCAAAGTATATGGCAAGCCATGGATGTTTTCAGATGCCATTGACCATAGGTAGGCATGTTTTTCCCTCAGATCTGATAATATTGGAGTCGCAAGGTTTGGATGTGATACTGGGTATGGATTGGCTATCGAAGTATGGAGGGAACATTGACTGCGCCAGTCAGTCGATTTTGCTTACCACCCCAGAAGGAAGAAGGATCAAGTATGTATCTCAGCATGTCCGAATAGGACTCAAGTAAATTCCTTATCAGGAGTTGTACTGGAGGAAGTACCAGTGGTGAATGATTTTCCAGATGTAATTCCAGAAGAGTTGCCAGGCATGCCACCGGATAGAGACATTGAGTTTTTGATTGAGCTTTTGCCAGGCACAGGGCCAATATCTAAGAGACCGTACAGAATGCCCGCAAAGGATTTGGAGGAAATTAAGAAGCAGATTAAATAGTTACTGGATAAAGGTTATATACGCCCAAGTTCATCACCTTGGAGATCACCAGTACTTCTAGTGGAGAAGAAGGATGGATCGTTAAGGATGGTTGTTGATTATCGAGGACTGAATGATGTGCCCATGCCAGTCTAAGGAGGATGGGAGCTCAGCTATTGCCTGAATTACATGCATGCTCACAAATTTAAAAATGGCTTGGCTAAAATCTCATATCACTTTCAGAATAGAACTTGATGAAACAGAGTTATGATAACAAAACCACGCAATGAACCAGGATTTTTGATAAATAAAATCAAAAGTACATGTTTTACTCCAACAAGCTCTACTGCAATATTTCAGCTGACTAGGTTCTACCAGCACACTGATGACATAATAGATGCATTGTTCTAAGAAATAGGTACTTAGAACTGGAAATATTACCTATTTGGTAAGTGCAAGCTTCTGCCTATGGAAGTATGGATGCTTTCTATCCATCACCACAAATGAACAGAGAAACATGGTGCAGAAGAACCCAGAATCGAGACGCTAAATGAGAGGGATAGGGCTCACATAAAGGGTCTTCTCATTGCAGCAACATCAACATTTGCTCAATACAAAACTCTCCGGAGTTGCCCACGCCTTACTCTTCGACTGACCAGACCACCTCCAATGGTTGTCGTCAGCTCTCGCCTCCTCATGCAAGGGGTTGTATTTTGTGCTTCAGCACTAAACACGAACAGATGATTCAGCTAGTGATACTATAGACCTAACAATTGGGGAATCATATAAGTGAACTTACATCCATGCTTGACAGACCAAACCATTTCGTACCTCCTGGCAACTGTACCGAGCATCCCAAGAACCTTGTATATCATGTATGAAAGAAGAGTGGAACAGACAAAGATTTCATGACTGTGTAGCATTGGCAAGTCCCTTTTCCATGACTTCATCAATAACCGCTTCATATGTGTGCAATCCTTTGAAGTAAAGTGTACTTCCATCCTACATCGTAACCAAGTAAACATCACTTCAAGCAACAGAGCGTCAATGCACCCAGATTCAGGATACACATACACTTTGTTCTAGCTGTAGAAATCTAATAGCACACTGATCAAAATTAGTGCAAGGACATATCACACAGGTAAAAAGATATGGAACAATAACTTTATCCAAACAAACAGGAAGAGGAGCAATACAAAATGATGGGCCAGATCAAAGGGAGTTTGCTGTGGGAGAGAAGTGTTGATGATTACCACGATTCAGTTGCTAATCACCGTCGAGGATCCCAACATCGACAAACCATATTGATTCAGGAAGAGCTGGAACAATTCGTGATAGTTCTGCATCAGCCTCCCCGTTGGGTGATTTTCAGTGGGAAAATACAATATAATATGTATATCAAGTCCAGCCTAATTCTCTAGTTAATGACCTCCTTTGTTTTGTTTTATCAGATTCTATTTTAATTCAGACGATTCTATTTTACATTCGGACTGTAGTTAATTGCCTCCTTTCTCCCTCTGTCCACACCATAGACAAGGATGCACTACCAGATTTAGCGGCCAAAATCTGGATCTATTTAGTCAGCTTCATCACCCAGATTTTCTGAAAAAGAGCACGAAATCATAATACCATTATACAACAGTTGAAAAAATCGTACTGGGCATGGGCCGTCTATTAGCTTTGCTAAGTATGGTGTCATCCATTAGGCTGGCTTGATTAAGAAACTTTATACATACTACTATATATTAGTAGATGAGATGGGTGTTGTATCTCATAAGAAAACTATGTTACAGGAATTGAAATCCACCACCGTAACTGTACATGTATATAATAGATGAGGCTTAGACATAAAACAACATTAATTTTATGTCAACAGGGAGGTTCACAGGTCATTTGGATTTCTTTCATTTTTGTGAATTGGCATGTCAAGTGGTCGGACCCTTCCCCGGACCTTGCGCAAGCGAGAGCGATGTGCACCGGGCTGCCCTTTGTGGATTGGCATGTCAAGCAGGAGTGACATGACAAACTAATAAACATGTTCAGTGACGTATCACAAATGCAGGGTAAGAAAACAGAAAATATTACTAACCAAGTTTACTAACTATCATTCGAGTTTGCCTGCACTGGAGGAAATGTTGCAGTATGATTCCTTGAGTTAGAAGCAGATAAAGATAATTGATTATCCACTACAAAATCTCTAACCACTGCACACATGCAATGATGGTTAGTAGGAATACATAATTTTATGACCTGTAACATTACTACAAGGTTCGTTGGTCAATGTCCTTCCAGAATATGAACTTGAATTGTGTGGGTGCATATTACGACCTGTAAAAGAATGACACGGATCATCCACCATATAGATATCCATACATCTACCTGGATCCATTTATGACTGACTACGAAAGTAAATGTCACATAAAGGACAAGGAGCAGTACACAAAAACCTTGTCAACAAATATATGTATTTAACATAGGTGTATATTAAGTTATTAACTGCAGAGCAACTTGGTAGCTAAGCAGCTATGCTAACTTGCTAACTTAAGTTTCTGTTAGCAAATGTTCGTACAATTTTAGAAAACCTTGGGAGTAGTTGATAGGAGTTCATCTTGCTAATTACAAACATTCCAGACTACACTGCAAAAGGTGAAACTTGACTTACTAATACACTGGCAATCCTTTCAGTAATAAGATATGAACGAATAAGCAGAAAACTAATATTTCTTTATTTCCTTGTATCAAGATAGCAGACTCATGACTTACCATGGTACAGAACAAGAAAGTTGTCAGCGTTAATTTTAAGTTAATAGGCAAAGCTCGCAAATCATCAAGATTTTATTTCTTTGTGTGTTCACCTTATAAGTATCAAGAAACTTGTTTTCTAACCTGAATATAATTTCAACTAATGGCTAAAATGGCAGGCAGAGAAAGAGCATATCTGAACAAAATACGTGGTAGAGCACCCTACAACAAACCTCCAAAATGATTAGTGGCATTCGATCATTTCACAGTGCCTGCAGAAATAAAATTGAAATAGTAATCAGGACAAAATCTTTTTTGTAGAAGTGCACTCTAAATTCAGATATAATGTTTTCAAAAATCCAGTGATGCTAAAGAGGACATATCTTGCACATATTTGAAGAAGCCACCATCATCCCGCATTGGTCATGGCAGTGAGAAACAACCAGAAGTCCTAAAACGGAGTAGGATCTGTTAGAGAAAATTTGAAAAGGCGTGTTAGCATGTGACCATAAAATAAGGTTGTAAACAGACCAGGAATACTCGTTTAGATCATCATAATTACACCATGTTGACTATGGTGTTTTTCCATGCTGGATTTTTTCTGCCTCCTACCAAATATGAACCATCTCCATTACCAAGAAGCTTCTTCCTTTCTTTCAAGAGTATGTGTTCGGCCCAAAGGCATTTTTTTCCGCATCATTATCGGAATCCACTCCCCTAATCGCCTTTCTCTGTATCTATCTTTAACACATTTGCTATCCCTGAAATCAATAGGGAAATTAGACGCAAACAATGACAGAAAAGTGTGAAACACAGTGACAACAGAATTAGCTCACCCCTTCATACTGCTGTAGAGTAGAGTATTTATACATGATCTCTGGTTAGTGTAGTAAGCTGATCTTTAATTCCAAAGGCAAGTGCACTATCGGCATGTGGTTCTGCAAAAATCATCACTGAAGCAATCATATCAGAAATCCATGAACTGTCATGTGAACAACAAGAACAAGGAAAAAAGGACCACAAATGGGTATCCAACTCGGCCAGCAGTGGCGACCTTATACATTGTTCAAATCAACCTGCATATATAATAAACAACAATATAATTTATTTATAAATCAAATTATTAGCAGCCAACAAACACTTAATCTTTTTAGAAACAGGAAAGTTTGATTTCATAACATAAGTGTGTTCTTTCATAAGGCACAAAATCTGAAGCATTTCAATCTATACTCCAAATAACAATAGCCAACACCATGACTAATAGTATATCAGGGAAGAACATTAGGTTTATTTTTTCTTGAGGCAACAAAAATATATGATAAATATCTTCATGCGTATTAGCAACAGGAGGGATATAAATAAACATACAAGTTGTACTGCAGCTTAGATTGCACCATACACCTCCATTAGTCGTAAAATTCAGGAATAGTGCAGCCTGTTTTGACGATGGAAAATACAAAATGTTTGTAGTCAATAAAATCAATATGTAGAGTGAAAAACGAGGCACACTCATTCTATAACTTCTTAAGCTTCAGCTTCCCAGATTTATTTTCTTACAGTAAAGTGAAAGGTAATCAAAACAAGACTTTGGATAATCAAAATAAGAACTCATTCTCGTGAACTTAAGGTCCTACTCTTATCATGAGCTGCAGGGACAAGTTCATGTCTACCATATGCAAGGGTTTAAAAACATGATATAATTACCTAAAATATGCAGGTGGTATTTCCAGTTTGCTCCTTTACATTAGTAGCCCTGCCCAATGAAAATTTGAGACATGTCAGCCACGAACATCAGGAACAGACAAATCACAGGGGAGACAAATTGGGGTTGGGTAAGGATGAGCTATGGCCCGTGAAGCAAGCCAGAAAATTTCCCCTTGGGGTAAATAAATAGCTCCACATGGGCATCAAATTAGCAAGCACAAATCTCACACCGCTAGGCCATCACACGCCGCATTCTTCCTCGCTCGGAAGCACCGAATCGAACAGCCCAATCATCAACGCATCCTGAGATCGATATGGGGAGGACGGGGTGAGCAAGCGACCGTACGTACCTTGACACCCTCGATCTCGACGTGCTTCTCCTCCACCACGTCCGCCACCACCATCGGGTACTTCTCCGCCAGCTACCGGTAGGGACACCCATCTCCGCCGCTAACCATGAGGTCAAGGCTCTAGGATTGGCTGTAGGCCGACAGGCGCGTTGTCGACCTTGGCGATCCCAGCAGCAGCGACCTTCCGTGAGCGCAACGTCGACGACTGGGACACGGGCTCCTTGGACTATCCCCTCTGGGTGCGGCTGCTCCTCGGCGGCGCGGGCTCGCTGGCCCTCTTCAGCGGCGGGCCGGCGTGGGCGAGGGGACGTGATGGCATGGGAGCTCCGGGCGTGAGCTCGGGGAGGGCGGCGGCGGCTATAACCCTAACCGTCGGAGGGAGTGAGGCTGGGAGGAGAGGGGCGCTGAGCGTGAGGGGGGGAAGCGGCTCGCTGCCCAGTCCACCACTCATGAATGAGCCTTGTTTCTGGCTTTGTTCGGTACAGTAAAACCTGCGCAGTAAAACTGGAAAGGTGTACCGCGCGAGCGACTGCCCTTGATGCACACTTTTATTGTTTTGGATATGTGCTGCATGCTTCCATCCTCATCGATCATCTGCAAGAGCTAAGAACCAACCGCGAGTTCTTGAGAGCAGTACTTTACCATGGTGCCCATGCAACTCCCAGCCGTCCTACTAGCCGCCTGCACCGTCCTCTTGTCCCTCGCCGCGCCATGGCTCGCTGGCGACTCTGACATGCTCCAGGACGTCTGCGTCGCCAACTACAAATCCCTCGACGGACGTAAGTGTGATTGCGGAGGCGATGTTCGCCGCCTCACAACTGATACCCATGGAAATGCTGGTCAGGGCACTCCATGTCGACGGTGGGGTGGCGGAGTCCATCAGGTCCAAGTTCCCAAAGTAGTAGCCGGCCGGCCAGGCTTGCATGTCATTGGTGTTGTACTTTTTTTTGTGGGATAAACTTCCGTTCTATTCATATTCGATCATGGTAGTACAACGAACACTAGAAATAATAAAATTTACATCCAGATCCGTAGACCACCTAGCGATGATTATAAACACTAAAGTGAGCCGAAGGCATGTCGCTGTCATCGCCCCTCCCTCATCGGAGCCGGGCAAGCCTTGTTGTAGTAGACAGTCGGGAAGTAGTCGTGCTAAAGCCCCATATAACCAAAGCACCAGAACAGCAACCGCCACCGATGAGAATAGATAAGAAGGATCCAACCTGAAGACACACAAACAAAGACGAACAACGAACAGATCCAAGAAAATTCATTAAAGACAAATCCACCGAAGACACACCTTCACACACCAACCGACGATGCTAGAGGCATCACTGGAACGGGGGCTAAGCGGGGAGACCTTTATTTCATCACCGAGGAGGCACCGCCGTCTCGCCTTCCCGAGTAGGACATAAACCCTAACAAATATTTAAAAAAGATCCAAGAGCGGAGCCCTTCCACCGATAAGGGCTGGGATCCACTCCGCCTCCATTGGCCCTAAGGCCACGTGAGACGAGGCGAACCGACGCCGGCGCTGGCGGGAGGCAGAGGAACGCACCATCAGTTTCGAGTTTTTTTTGGTAGAAGTTATCTACCTGGCTTGTTCGTGTTGTACTAATAAAGTAATAATGATGATCAAGGACCCCGTAAAAGTGTGATTTTAATTGTTCTGGATGCAGTACACTCGCTTTTATTCGTTGGTTCCCTTCATTGTGTCGGTGGGTGTTAATTTCGTGAATGCATTGAGCCTTGTCAGTTTCACTAGCTAGTAGTCTAACTGTCAGAATCACTGAAAATCTTACGTCAGAATTTTAGCTGTTGGGATCGAACGTATCCTGGACCATTGGATCCAACGTGAATCTTGGAGCATGTGAGAGCAGCCACGTCATCGATCTTTTCGCTCAGAAAATCAAGGGGTTGTCGCGTACGCTTCCATCTCCCCGCGACACACGTGTCTTATCCATTTCTCCTCACACCCAGCCCCATTCCCAAGGCAAACCAGGAAGAGATAGTGGTGCCTCTTTCTCCACACAAATTTTAAATTCTCCGCACATAATTTAATTCCACTCTAATTAAACATGCTACATGTGGTACCTCTTTTTCTATGGCTTCATGCAACATTTGCATTAATAAACATCGTCGTACGAAGTAGAAAACTAATTAATTCTTCTCAAGAAGAGATAGTGGCATCATATCGATGCACATTATATTTTTGATAGTGACCTTGTACTAACGGGAGAAATTTAAAGTTCTCTAAGTTTAAGAAACTATAGATAAAAGTACCATATATACGATATCCAATTTATATTATGAAAATATATGGCGGATGATTTGGTATTGTGGATGATATTTTTTTCTATGTGTTTGGTCAAATTTAGAATCTTAATAGCGTTGATGTGGTAGTAAGAGATTAGGACGGAGTGGTGCTCCCTTCATTTTGGGACTTCCTGCGTGGTCCACATCTGTGGAGGAAGCGGAGAACCAGACTTGTATTGCAGGATTGTACATTTCAGTTACTTTGCATAAGCCTTCCGTTCTGAAGAATGCCTGCCGGTTCATGAATATTACTTGTCAATAATGCCTTAGATGGGCCGGCTCTTGTTGACCCGAAGAAGGAAGCACTAGAAGCGTTAGGAGTTCTTGCTCCAAGTCCTCAATGCACTACACGAGAAATCAACCAAGAGAAGAACAAGGTGGCCTATGAGATTGCTAGGTTTTGTTTAAATCATAGTGGATCGGTAAATGGGGATGAACCGTCATGCGTTACAAAATTTGTAACGAACGATCGTAATCTTTTATCTTAATTAATATATGCAGTGTTAAAAAACAAGTGCTGGCAATGCTACACCTATGGACTTTTACGAAGCGGATTTGTGTAACTGACCTTCTAAGATATTTCCCATAAGATTGATATATTTGCTTAGTATTGAACAACACAAAGTCAGAAAGAACTAACAAAACATTAAGTCTTTAGGAAATTGAACGCAAAATAAAAACAGCAAAAACAAACACAAAACAGAAAACATAGTTTGAATGTGAGCAGTAAATTAATGTTGTACACCATACACTAAACACTTTCATATACACAATTAGCTTCACTTCTTATAGCAACTCTACTAGAGCCGCCATATTTGTAATCACCATCCATCATTTATGAAGCACACTTGATATGGGTATGGAGCATGCCAGGCTCATGCACAAACGTGGAGTCACCAAAACGACTGCCTCTATCTATTTTTCTCTTGTTGCATTAACTCAATAGTAAATCCCTCAATTGAATGGATCAAAAACATCATTTTAAGATAATATTGCATTACATAGGGGTAGAGAAGTTGATCAGTAATTTTACATTCATAAAACTAAATTAACTATACTAGACTATTTGTAGCCATGGCGATGATGAAGGGATTGGTTGTTTGTGCTTTGTCGGGGACGTTCGGGAATGCTTCAACAAGGGCATGTATGGCCTGGAATTCTTCCTCGACAACCGGATTTCATGCCATGGGGCTGGGCACGGGCGTGGAGATGGAGACGAGCGCGGTTACGGGGTCCTCGTCCATCGCCTCGAGGAGGCCCTGTTGGAAATATGCCCTAAAGGCAATAATAAATTAGTTATTATTATGTTTCCTTGTTCATGATAATCGTTTATTATCCATGCTATAATTGTATTGATAGGAAACTCAGATACATGTGTGGGTACATAGACAACACCATGTCCCTAGTAAGCCTCTAGTTGACTAGCTCGTTGATCAATAGATGGTTACAGTTTCCTGACCATGGACATTGGATGTCGTTGATAACG
>LR880968.1:925660364-925674085 GCA_904067115.1 Aegilops sharonensis
GGGGGGGGCAAGTTTCCCCTCTCCACCCCCCTTGGCCGCCACCCTTAGATGGGATTGGGGCTGCCGCACCCCTTGGGGTGGAAACCCTAGAGGGGGCGCACCCCCCTCCCTCTCCCCTATATATAGTTGAGGTCTTGAGGGCTGCCAACACATGAGTTTCTCTCCCTTTTGGCGCAGCCCTACCTCTCTCCCTTCTCCTCTCTCGCAGTGCTTGGCGAAGCCCTGCAGGATTGCCACGCTCCTCCATCACCACCACGCTGTTGTGCTGCTGCTGGACGGAGTCTTCCTCAACCTCTCCCTCTCTCCTTGCTGGATCAAGGCGTGGGAGACGTCACCGGGCTGTACGTGTGTTGAACACGGAGGTGCCATCCGTTCGGCACTAGGATCTCCGGTGATTTGGATCACGACGAGTACGACTCCTTCAACCCCGTTCTCTTGAACGCTTCCGCTTAGCGATCTACAAGGGTATGTAGATGCACTCTCCTTCCCCTCGTTGCTGGTTTCTCCATAGATAGATCTTGGTGACACGTAGGAAATTTTTGAATTTCTGCTACGTTCCCCAACAGGCCCAGTGCGACAACAGGAGATCTGGTTCACCTGGCTCGGATGATTTATCCCCAAAGCTGGAGGTAAGGGGCAGTTCGTACTGCTGCACCATGGGTGAAGGTGGCCTGGAATTGAGGAGAGAGTGGATTGGGATGGACCGGTGGGTGGGTTCGAGTAAGGGAGAGAAGGGAGGGTGGCAACCTTCTATAGGCCACTGCGGGCACCTTCAAGGGGCACTCTTCCAAGTAAGAAACTTTTCCATCCGACGGGCCACCAAGAAAATCCGATGGAGCGAGTGTGGCATTAACAACTAGGTGGCTGCTCGCCTATGGTGTATCGCAGGCCGCACAACTCAAAATTTGGTCGTGGCGCAAGGAGGAAGTTGAAACTTCCCACCGACGGTTGGGATTTTGAGCGAGCTTCATACCTAACCTTCACATTCTCCAAATATAGAGGTTACGAGGTTGTTTATAGAGCGTCTTCCATAAATTCTGATGATCCAGAGGCATATAGCGACTTTGCGGGTGCCGATTCAGCCCCAAATTTTTTTGATGGTTTTTTTTTGGTTATTAGGACGATTGGTCCAATATTACAACTCTGTTAGACTTGAGTACATACTGAACGTTTTGCGTTTACGTGAATAGGCATGTACACAAAAATACATGTGAACGTGCACACAAATATAGCGTGCACGCCATCATATAATAAAAAGAAAGAGACATGCATGCGAGTTGAGTATTATATAATTAAAGATGTGTGCCATGTGCTGACACTTATGCACAAGATGCATGCATGCGTGGGGGTTTTGCATGGATAGTTCGTACGTACGATATGGTTTGCACCGTCAAAAAACGTGACAAGCAACGGTGTTTGTCCTGAAAAGGAAGCATTAAGCACTGCTCACCGTCGCACCTCCCACGTATTAACATCCCTAACAAACACCGCCAACCCATACGATCGATCAAGCTCGTAGTACGTACGTTGCCTCCTCTTCTACTCCAGCTCACAGTTGATTGGTCATTAACTGTACTGATCACATGAGACATGTCAGATAGACCCTTCGTTCACGCGTCTTCATTAGGGCCTAACCTGCTACTATCACACCTATAAATACCACCTCCCAAGCACCCCCTCTTCATCACCAAACCGAAAGTTCCTCATCTATAACTACCCACAGCTCACTAGCTGATCACGAGCGAGCCAGATCCAAGGACAGAGGGAGCAACTAGCTCTACTACTCGTCATGGCCAAGCTCTGCGCCGTCCTCCTCGCCGCCTACGCCGCCCTCCTGGCGCTCGGTGCCGCGCCTTCGACCCTCGCCGGTGACCCCAACATGCTCCAGGACATCTGCGTCGCCGACTACATGTCCCTTCAGGGCCGTGAGTAACCCAGCAATTCTCATTTCATCGTGCATGCAATATTTGAACGATCGACCACTGATCGGAATGCATGCGTGTGTGTGCGTGCAGCGCTGAGGGTGAACGGGTACCCGTGCAAGCGGGCGGAGAACGTGACGGCGGATGACTTCTTCTACGGCGGGCTGGCTAGCGCGGTCGATGTGTACGGCGGCGGTAACCCGATGGGCTCCGTGGTGACCGCGGCCGACGTGGAGAGGCTCCCGGGGCTCAACACGCTGGGCGTCTCCATGTCCCGCATTGACTACGCGCCCTGGGGCGGCACGAACCCGCCGCACTCGCACCCGCGCGCCACCGAGATCCTCTTCGTCGCCGAGGGGAACCTGGAGGTGGGGTTCGTCACGACCGCCGGCAGGCACATCACCCGGGGCGTGCCCAAGGGCGGGGTCTTCGTGTTCCCGCGCGGCATGATGCACTACGAGCGCAGCGTCGGCGAGGCGCCTGCCGTGGCGATCTCCGCGTTCGACAGCCAGCTCCCCGGCACGCAGAGGTTCGGCGAGGCGATGTTCGGGGCGGCGCCGGGGGTGCCGACGGACGTGCTGGCCCGGGCGCTGCAGACCGACGACGGCGTGGTGGAGAGCATCAGGTCCAAGTTCCAGCCAAAGTAGGCCACGAGCGCGTACGTGCGCCAAGCGTAACACACACATTAAGGCGCGTAAAAAAAAGTGTGCGTACGTGATCTAGCGTGCGTACGTAAATCATCGCCACACGTCCTATATGTCTTCTCATCTTGTCTGTCTTTTTAGGTGAAAAAGCGTCTTGTTATTTGTTCGTTGTTGAGCTGTATGCGATGGTTTTTCCTACGACGTCCTAAGTTTGTTGTAATATTTGCAATCTTATATCTTATATCTTATCTTATATTTACTAATTGGAGGCACCTTTCAAGCCTTCTAAGTAATCCACATCATCGAAATTAATTACACCGTTGGATTATAAAATTTACGCTCAAGATAAAGAGAAGATATGCGTAACATAGATGGTCCACTCCAAAAAAAACAATGGCATCTGACACGTGCCATGTTTTGTGACAAAGAAAAAAAACATCCATCTTTACTTCAAAAAAATAGAGCCTCCTTCCATAACAGATCTAAGAAAAATGGATGGGATCCGTGAAAGTCTTTTCTTGCCAATTAAAAAAAAAGGAAAAACATCTCTTCCTTCGCTCCTGTACATTTTTTAAGTCAACGTCACCTCCTATCGCCCTGTCCAATAAAATGGCATCTAACACGTTCGATATTTGGAAACAAAATAAAAAAGTATCCATCCGCTCCTTAAAAAAAAGAGATAAGATACGCTCCGGCTGAAAATAAAAGTAGATAGCCCACTTGCCTTCCAACTCTACCGATAAAAAGGAAAAAAGATGGGATACGTGAAACTCTTATGCCAATTAAAAGAAGAAAAAAATATAACTTCCTAAAAGGAACGTCTGCTCGGCTACTGCACATTTTTTTAGGCTAATCACGGCTCATGTATGCCCTCACCTTTCAAGCCGAAACATTGAATTGTGAAATTATACCTAATTTAAAAAATAACACTTGCCAAACTGAGATGATCCTGTCCAAACAATGGCATCTATCACGCCCAACGTCTTGAGAAAAAATATCCATCCGCTCCATAAAAAATTATATGTCCTTAAAAAAATTCTACCAGTTAAAATGAAAAAAAGAAGAAAACCAGTTGATTATCAGTGAAACTCCTTGAATAAAATCTTCTGCCGATCAATAAAAAGGAAAAAAAAAACTTCGTTGGTGCCTATACCTGCCAACTGACTCCATCTCCCCTTCAGTCGTGTTCTCTCATTGGAGGATGTCCCCAACTCCATATCACCATCAGGGTAGGTGATGTGAGAGATAATGAGAGATCGACTACGACACCAAGCGACAATCAAACTTCCCCATCGTTAATGTTGCCACGTCTCCACGCCGGGCATCAAAGTACACCAACGTTTATGATATTAAAAAGGCCAACTATCATGTACAACCTCTGCCAAGTTCATGTTGGCTTTTTGTTCAGGGAAGACTACAATCTAACCATGATAATAATGGATTAATGGTCAATGGAGCGTGTGATGAGGTGTACCGATGATGGTCTAAAGTAGATCGGGTTGTTGCGGTAATTGGTAAATTGGCCATCGGAGAATCTACAGTGGACAACAAACACAGTGATTCATCTCTCTGATGTTGTCCAATACGTTGTTGGTTCTCCAAATCCACATGCAAGAAAAACCTATGCTGAAATTTTTGAATGTGCAAATTGATTTTGGATGTTTAGCCTCATACCAAAACCTAGCGTCTGATCATGATATAAATTGCTACGTACATGCCTATCCATGAGCACACTTAACACGATTATGTGGCCAGGTGCAACGTAGTAGTGGTGTCGTGATGCATACATGCTGAATCAGCTGGAGCATCAATTAGTATTATCCATGTGCATAATAGGAATATTATTAAAGATATTGTACAGTGCCTTGCTTGCATGTGATTTGTGAATTACATGGATTCACATGGTTCTTTCTATGTGCAGATTGGTAATATGTATCTACATATATTGTACGTCCATGCATGTCTTTATTTTGGCCTAAAATCTAAAAGAAAATTAGCTATTAAAGCATCTATAAATACATATAAATTACTGAAGTAACAAGAAAATCTAAACATATCATCCACCACAGAAAGATCTCACATAAACAAATTATTATCTATGTGATATAATATGTATATAGTATGGATAAAAGATACTAAAAATGCATCCACATTAATCATAAAATGTATTATGAAAGACTTTGTTGGTTGAGACGAGAACTTATAATCTGAACAATCTATGGTGCTTATAGTAAAGAAGAATATACAACAAACTATTTTTTATATGCGTATATTATTTGCTAAGGTATCACACATTTTGATACAAAACCGTGCATGCATATGTCCATTATTGTGTCTAAAAAATCAGACTTTTCATAATTCTAAAGTTCTTGCATGACAATAAAAGAAGGTATATGTTTTTTTGGGTAGTGCAAGACAGGAATATGCTACAATAAGACACTAGATCTTTATACCTTTTAGAAACTTATAGATCATAAATACATGATATATCCAACAAAATTTGCATTTGTAAACATGTTTTCTACAAGACAAAACACATATATCCTTACCCTTATATAACCTTCTTATGCTAGCACATCCATATTTCCACATTTCATTTATAAATCCGTGGTTGCTCAGCATCACACACTGACAATATTGATAAGGTTGTCACCCAAATGGATACAAACAATCTAATCACAATATTGTCTGAAGCAATGTAACGTTGCTGAAACATGCATGTAGAACAATAATAACCCATATCAACATACTCATATTGTTGTCTGACATTTCTAATTCAAAACAACTTTTTTGTATCTGATATTAATAGTGCTAGCCCGTGCTGCTGCACAGGTTGACGACTAGTGGAGGTAATTACAGTGGTGGTGTCACAACTTGGCGTGGATGGTCACTTTGGTGCCACAAGTTGTGGTGTACATCAAAGTGGTGATATAACTTGGCTCTAGCATGCACATACGATGCTTTTCTCGTTTTGATACGGATTAAGTGCTGACTAAGCAAGCCAGCTGGGCGGGGTCCCGCTGTCAGTGACCAGAGGGCTTAGGAGCTGGCTTGTGGCCGGAGATTTTTCAAAAAACCCCTTAGATTTTTATTTTTTTTTGCAAATAGGCCCCCGCCTTTGCTGTACAGTGCTGCCCTTTCGTTTTTGCCAATCGATCCCAAATCTGGCATCCAAATCCCTAACCCTCGTTCCTAATTTCCAGAGCACGGCGGCGGCGGCCTCCTGTCTTGAGCACGGCGGCTAAGGTGTTGAACGACGGCGATACATTGACTTTAGGTTAGCTCATGTAATCCAGTTTTATGTAGAATATTCTGTGTACTGAAAGTTCTAAAGAGAATGTATTAAAATTGGTACTAAGAAGTGTGGCTTCATGTCAAATTCTTATTTAACAAGTCTTGCATTTGACACTGCTGGTTGTTCTAAAGAGAGTGTGAAGCTGAATGTTTAATTTAGTAAATGAAACAACACTCAGCATTATATAAGTATACTTGCTAAACAAAGTAAGTGGTACATCTGATCATTGAGATGGACAGGAAACCGACAGTAACATAAACGGAATATAACTGAAGATATGTCAAAACTTAGATAACTGACAGACATGCGGTAACTGAATTAAAATAACAGAAACATTCAGTTTCAGAGAAACCATTCATTTCACAGTCAGCTAAACTTTAAAATCATATAACAGAGTCATAAATGAACTTGACCAAAAGGGAAATATGCATTGTAGCATCACTAAAGCAGAAGGTAAATTTAGTTCTAACATTCCAGAGAACAAAAGTTGGAGCATTTCTTCCAGTTCATTGATGAACTAGTATACTTTCCAGCTTGGTCTACAAGGTCTGGAAATCATCAAGCCACTCCTCAGTTGGTGCATTTTGTGTCATTGGGACCTCCTCTACTTGCACATAAGATCTGGGTTCATCTGGTGGAAACATGATGTTCCATAGTCCAGCTCCTGGTCCTGTCCTTCCTCCAGTGTGACCTCTCCCAGTCTCTCTCCCAGTCCCACTCCCAGCTCCTCTCCCAGTCCCTTTCCCAGCTCCTCTCCCAGTCCCTTTCCCAGTGCCTCTTCCAAATCCTCTCCCAGCTGCACTCCCAGTCCCTCTCCCAGCTCCTCTGCCTACTCCAGTTGCTTTCCTTTTTCTCCCTCTTGCATTTTCAATTGCCTGGTAGCTAGCTTCAGGTATATCTTCTGTCACTCCTCTTCTTCTAACCCTGCCTGCTGCCATAGCAGTTGTAACCCTGGGAGGGGGTATGTTACCTCTTGCATTTGCAATAAAAGTTGATTCTGGAAGAGGTCCATGATCCATAGCTGGCACATATGCTTTCCTCTCCTAAGTATGAACAAATTTTCAGAGATAGTTTCACAAGCAGACTTGAAATTCAGAAGAAAAATATAGTTTTGCACATAACAAAGGACTTACCATTTGCTGCATGAGAAACACCATTGACCCTGGTGTTTGAGTTGGGTCCATGTGTGGGTGCACTGTGTGTGGCATTATGTTCTGAAAATAGGGTAAATAAATTGTCAACTCTATCTGTCAGTGTGTAAAATTCAGAAAACATTCTAGTAAATTTAATATTTTTTCATCTTACAGAAATGACAGAAGGATCATCATATTCCTCTTCACCATCATCATCTACATCAGTATGAACAGGCTGAGGTGCATCTCTGTTGTTCTCCTCCCACTTGTTGTGCCCTTTCTTGTTGTGATCTGCTCTTCCACACAGAGAGCAGTGCATGGACACACCATGCTTTGTCAATTTCTTCCCTCCATCTTTCATGATCTTCTCCTCTGGATCTTTTTTTCTGTTTCTCCTTGGTCTGCCCATCACCTTAGTGTACACTGGTGGATAGACATCAACACAATTCATCTTTCTCCAATGCTCCCTGTCTCTAACTGGCTTTATGTTGTACCCATAAGCTTTCTTGTAAGTTTGTACAGAATAGCACTCATGCACTAGACTTGCAGGATCTATTCTCTCCTCTCTAGCACATGCTATTGCATGGTGGCATGGAATTCCTGACAAGTCCCATCTTCCACAGTCACAAGTTTCCATGTTCAGATCCACTATGTAGGAATGGTTCAGTGAGACCACTTTGAAAACCTTCTGACCAGCTCCAAATACCATGTAGTGAGTAGCCCAATCAGTAAATTTGTCTAGTTTTTTCTTAATCTTGGGGCACAGTCTACCACTCCATTTCCTATCCACTGCCACTTCCTTCTGCTTGTTGTATATCCTTGCTGTTATCTTGTTGTTTATGTTCTCCACCATGGATAAAATTGGCAATTCTCTTTCTGGCAAAATCCAACTGTCAGAAGAACAAACATACCTGTTAGTGCAGCAATACAACAAGACAAACTAAAAGAGCCATATTGCAATGTTAAAGTTGAAGCATATTAGTACATAACATGCCTACCTATTAAATACTTCAGACATGTTATTCAGCAGGATGTCACACTTCGGAAAAGGATTAAAAAAGGCTTTAATCCATGACCTTGGAGGCCATTTCTCCACCCATTTATATGCACCCACACTGTCTGCCAGCATCTTATCCATAGCTTTGACATATGTTGGATTGTTTGTTGCTCTTGCAATTGCCCATAGATTGTTCTTCAATTGTTCCCCCTTGTGAAGCTTGTGGAAATTCTGGTACATATGTCTCACACAAAATCTGTGTTCAGNTGCACTAGACTTGCAGGATCTATTCTCTCCTCTCTAGCACATGCTATTGCATGGTGGCATGGAATTCCTGACAAGTCCCATCTTCCACAGTCACAAGTTTCCATGTTCAGATCCACTATGTAGGAATGGTTCAGTGAGACCACTTTGAAAACCTTCTGACCAGCTCCAAATACCATGTAGTGAGTAGCCCAATCAGTAAATTTGTCTAGTTTTTTCTTAATCTTGGGGCACAGTCTACCACTCCATTTCCTATCCACTGCCACTTCCTTCTGCTTGTTGTATATCCTTGCTGTTATCTTGTTGTTTATGTTCTCCACCATGGATAAAATTGGCAATTCTCTTTCTGGCAAAATCCAACTGTCAGAAGAACAAACATACCTGTTAGTGCAGCAATACAACAAGACAAACTAAAAGAGCCATATTGCAATGTTAAAGTTGAAGCATATTAGTACATAACATGCCTACCTATTAAATACTTCAGACATGTTATTCAGCAGGATGTCACACTTCGGAAAAGGATTAAAAAAGGCTTTAATCCATGACCTTGGAGGCCATTTCTCCACCCATTTATATGCACCCACACTGTCTGCCAGCATCTTATCCATAGCTTTGACATATGTTGGATTGTTTGTTGCTCTTGCAATTACCCATAGATTGTTCTTCAATTGTCCCCCCTTGTGAAGCTTGTGGAAATTCTGGTACATATGTCTCACACAAAATCTGTGTTCAGCATCTGGCCAAACCTTTGAAACTGCTGCTATGAGACCCTGCAAATCACATAAATAGTGCCCTTCACATAAATATATGGTCTAAACACTTCAGAGTAGGTATAACTATATGAATTAGATGAATGAGCAGAATGTCACATACCTTTTGCTTATCACTCATGATTGTGTATGGAGAGGTGTTAAAAATGTTAAGATCATCTTTCAGACTTGACAGAAACCACTCCCAGCTGCTAGTAGACTCCACTTTGACAACCCCAAATGCTAGGGGGTAGATGCAGTCATTAGGGTCAATACCCACTGCTGTCAGCAAATTTCCTTTGTACCTGGTCTTAATGTGACATCCATCTATAAAAATGATGGGCCTACCTCCCAATAGCCAGCCTCTCTTGCATGCATCCAATGACCAATATAGCGTAGAGAAGTGTTCTTTTGTCTGCTTAAGCTTTTCATCAAATATCTCCTTTGTGCATAGATAGAACTTGCTGCCAGGGTTTGTGTTCCTCAACTCCTCTCCATAATCCCACAAGTGTTTGTACTGGTCATCATCGTCACCTTTGATCTGCTTCACTGATTCTCTTCTAGCTCTACCCAATTTGGTCCTAGTTGGTATGAGATTGTATTCTTGCTGAACCTTCTCCTCAAACTTTTTCAAAGGCATCTTCTCATTGTCTCTGAACTCATCTCTGAATTTTTTGGTTAAAAATGGAGCAGTTAGACATTTAAGTGTGCTCATCACAGTACTTCTTTACAATAAAGCTGTCTTTCCTGCTGTCCTTCACTGCTTTCTGATACCATGGGCAATCAGTGCATATAACTTCAACTGTCTTTGATGTGTTTCTTGTCTTTTTAATTGAAACTCTGTTCCTAATGCTATAAGAAGTTATAGCATGTCTTAGCTCTTGCACACTACCAAACACCATGCCTAACCTAAATACAGGAGCATTCAAATCAGTCTCTGGATTGAAACCTTTGAAGTGGTACTTCAACTTTTCCCTCTCTTCTTTGGATAACATGATGTGGGGGTCATCTAGAGCATCTTCTGCTAACTCTGTTTCATAGTCACATGTTGTAACCTTTTCTCTATGATCATCCACTTCTTTGTCAACATGATCTTCACATAGATCATCATCTCCATCCTCTACATCAAAGTCACTGTCAAAGAAATCCTCATCAGTTTCTGAATCTGAACCAGCTGCTGCATCTTCTTCCTCAAATTCCTCATCAGCACATCCTGAACTTGATCCTTCAGAAAACAATCTCCTGGCCCTAGTTTTCCTCCCCTTACTTGGGTCGGTGACAACTGTAGGTGAGCTAACATTTTCTTTGCCCTTGTTTTCTTTCCTTGGAGTTATGATCTTTGGCAATTCAGGAACACCTACACCTAGTACATCATCTCTCAGCAAACTATTCAGTGTCTCTCCATGATCAATGATCAGCAACAAATTCTTGTGTTGTGTGCTAGCTGCTATCATTGCAAGGCTGTCAGCATCACATTTCATTTCTTTCATTCCTTCACTAAGTGTCCTTCCAGGCTGGCACCAGAACACGTTGTGTTGATGTCCAGTAGCTTTCTCATAACCTAGCTGTTTGAAAATCTTCAATCCACAATATAGACCATGTGTCACTATCACAATTTTCAAACCAATCCACTGCATAATCCATGTAGGTACTGTTACTGCCAGTTCCACAGAAAAACCCCTTGTGGTGAATCTCAACTGTGAATAGTCCATCAAAATCACCTGCAATATGCAGTGCAATAATATTCAGATAACAAGACAAATACATAATCAGTGAATAGTGAACCAGCTATTAGAGCTAACATTTTGTTCAAGAAAACAATGCAAACACATAGTTTCAGTCAGCATTACCAAACAATCTTATATAGTCATGTTAAGGCCTAACTTGGCCCTACATGTTCACCTATTTTGGAAGACAATAGCCACCAAAATTAGTGCACACCGCCTAAAAACAGCAGATAAATACATACATGTCCCAACTTTTAATTAACAGTTGCACTGCAGATCTTCAGAAAACAGATGTCGAAAAATTCAGTAACAACTGTTCACATCTTTAGTTAAATGTTCACATCTTCAGTTAAAAAAGCAGGGGCCTACTAAACCTGGGCTTAACCCTAGAGACAACCGAATGCGCAGGGGGATTTGAACATCATCCGCAGACTAAATTCCATCCGCAGGCAAAATCATCAAGAAAACCTAGATTTTTTGTGGCCGATCAAACTAACAAAAACCCTATGAAAAACAAGGACGACAAGGGATTGTGCAGGGGGAAAACGAGGTCTTGCTCACCGTACACAGGAGTTGCCTCGCCGGGAGCGCGGCGACGGGGCTCCATCGTTGTCGACGCCGCCGATCCACGTCGTCCTCCAGATCAACGCCGCCTCTGCCTTCTAACGCCTGAGAGGAGAGACATACGAGGAGAGCTCGAGCGAAGGGAGTCGAAGCGGCAGGGTNCCTAAAAACAGCAGATAAATACATACATGTCCCAACTTTTAATTAACAGTTGCACTGCAGATCTTCAGAAAACAGATGTCGAAAAATTCAGTAACAACTGTTCACATCTTCAGTTAACTGTTCACATCTTCAGTTAAAAAAGCAGGGGCCTACTAAACCTGGGCTTAACCCTAGAGACAACCGAATGCGCAGGGGGATTTGAACATCATCCGCAGACTAAATTCCATCCGCAGGCAAAATCATCAAGAAAACCTAGATTTTTTGTGGCCGATCAAACTAACAAAAACCCTATGAAAAACAAGGACGACAAGGGATTGTGCAGGGGGAAAACGAGGTCTTGCTCACCGTACACAGGAGTTGCCTCGCCGGGAGCGCGGCGACGGGGCTCCATCGTTGTCGACGCCGCCGATCCACGTCGTCCTCCAGATCAACGCCGCCTCTGCCTTCTAACGCCTGAGAGGAGAGACATACGAGGAGAGCTCGAGCGAAGGGAGTCGAAGCGGCAGGGTCTCCGCACTCTTTTTGCGATACGCGAGGTCATATAGGCAAAAACGAAAGGGCAGCACTGTACAGCCAAGGCGGGGGCCTATTTGCGAAAAAAATAGTAAATCTAAGGGTTTTTTTGAAAAATCTCCGGCCACAAGCCCGGTCCCGAGCCCTCTGGTCACTGACAGCGGGACCCCCGCCCAGCTGGCTTGCTTAGTCAGCACTTAATCCGTATCAAAACGAGAAAAGCACCGTATGTGCACGCTAGAGCCAAGTTATATCACCACTTTGATGTACACCACAACTTGTGGCACCAAAGTGACCATCCACGCCAAGTTGTGACACCACCACTGTAATTACCTCTTTGCAATGCGTATCTTTCCCTCTTTCCCTAATCTATTCCTAATCTTTCTTTTTTAATAATCTATCCCTAATAATAAAGCACGGAGTTGACTCCACGGGTTCACCGTCACAATACGCTTTCTTCTTATGAATTTACCTAATAATAAAGCACGGATTGACTCCGTAGGTTTAGCGTCACAATACGCTTTCTTCATATGAATTTACGCTTTCACTTTAAATTTAAAACATATACACGAAAGCTGAAGAAAAAAAGAACCGTTTTTCCGTCGTTCGAGGCATGCCGTATTATTTTCGCCCGGAATTCGCAGCGACAACCTGCGTGGCCCATCTACGCTGGCAAAGATCAAAAATAATTTACGCTTTCTTCTTATAAATTTACCTAATAATAAAGCACGGATTGACTCCGTAGGTTTAGCGTCACAATACGCTTTCTTCATATGAATTTACGCTTTCACTTTAAATTTAAAACATATACACGGAAGCTGAAGAAAAAAACGAACCGTTTTTCCGTCGTTCGAGGCATGCGGTATTATTTTCGCCCGGAATTCGCAGCGACAACCTGCGTGGCCCATCTACGCTGGCAAAGATCAAAAATAATTTCGGCGGTGCCTGGGGATCGAACTCACTCCCTTCCCACTAAAGCCTGTAAGACTGAGACCAAATGAGCTAGCAATTGTTAGTGTCTTAAAGAGAGTTCAACCCTTGATGAAATAGTCCCACCTCGACTATTTACATCCAGCCACACCCGTTAATATACGTGCAGAATTTGCACCTACCCAGAAGCTGGTTGCTGGATGATTACCACCTAGGTGGTGACTGATAAGATAATGGATGTATGCAGATTGTCATGGAGTCTACGAGAGACACGATGTTATACGAAAACAAGGCAAGACGTGATACAAGGAAGGAAGATGCATGCTATTCTTGGGAAGATGAACAAAATGTACAATTCTCATGGGAGATCAGCGGAACTGACAGGTTGAATTAATGTACATTTTGCTCTATCCTTAATACATGGCACATGACATCTTGACAGCCTGGGGACGCATAAGTGTCAATATACCATTGAACTGCTATCTTATTAAAGTCTAAAAATACTACTCCCCCCGTTCCATAATATAAGAGTGTTTTTGACACTGCATTATTTGTGGTTGTGCTACACTATAAAGAACTACTCCCTCCGTTCGGAATTACTTGTCGTACAAATGGATGTATCTAGACATTTTTTAGTTCTAGATACATCCATTTCTGCGACAAGTAATTCGGGACGGAGGGAGTAGAATTGTATTTATTTATTTTGCCTCCATTGCAAGGTTATTGGCACATGTTTCTATAAATAGTGTGGGTGCAACTTATACATGGTTCATCTTTCATGTAAACGATTTTTGACTCTCGGCATGGAGCCAAATTATGCA
>LR880968.1:925707691-925724768 GCA_904067115.1 Aegilops sharonensis
ACCATCAGTGCATATAACTTCAACTGTCTTTGATGTGTTTCTTGTCTTTTTAATTGAAACTCTGTTCCTAATGCTATAAGAAGTTATAGCATGTCTTAGCTCTTGCACACTACCAAACACCATGCCTAACCTAAATACAGGAGCATTCAAATCAGTCTCTGGATTGAAACCTTTGAAGTGGTACTTCAACTTTTCCCTCTCTTCTTTGGATAACATGATGTGGGGGTCATCTAGAGCATCTTCTGCTAACTCTGTTTCATAGTCACATGTTGTAACCTTTTCTCTATGATCATCCACTTCTTTGTCAACATGATCTTCAAATAGGTCATCATCTCCATCCTCTACATCAAAGTCACTGTCAAAGAAATCCTCATCAGTTTCTGAATCTGAACCAGCTGCTGCATCTTCTTCCTCAAATTCCTCATCAGCACATCCTGAACTTGATCCTTCAGAAAACAATCTCCTGGCCCTAGTTTTCCTCCCCTTACTTGGGTCGGTGACAACTGTAGGTGAGCTAACATTTTCTTTGCCCTTGTTTTCTTTCCTTGGAGTTATGATCTTTGGCAATTTAGGAACACCTACACCTAGTACATCATCTCTCAGCAAACTATTCAGTGTCTCTCCATGATCAATGATCAGCAATAAATTCTTGTGTTGTGTGCTAGCTGCTATCATTGCAAGGCTGTCAGCATCACATTTCATTTCTTTCATTCCTTCACTAAGTGTCCTTCCAGGCTGGCACCAGAACACGTTGTGCTGATGTCCATTAGCTTTCTCATAACCTAGCTGTTTGAAAATCTTCAATCCACAATATAGACCATGTGTCACTATCACAATTGTCAAACCAATCCACTGCATAATCCATGTAGGTACTGTTACTGCCAGTTCCACAGAAAAACCCCTTGTTGTGAATCTCAACTGTGAATAGTCCATCAAAATCACCTGCAATATGCAGTGCAATAATATTCAGATAACAAGACAAATACATATTCAGTGAATAGTGACCAGCTATTAGAGCTAACATTTTGTTCAAGAAAACAATGCAAACACATAGTTTCAGTCAGCATTACCAAACAATCTTATATAGTCATGTTAAGGCCTAACTTGGCCCTACATGTTCACCTATTTTGGAAGACAATAGCCACCAAAATTAGTGCACACTGCCTAAAAACAGCAGATAAATACATACATGTCCCAACTTTTAATTAACAGTTGCACTGCAGATCTTCAGAAAACAGATGTCGAAAAATTCAGTAACAACTGTTCACATCTTCAGTTAACTGTTCACATCTTCAGTTAAAAAAGCAGGGGCCTACTAAACTTGGGCTTAACCCTAGAGACAACCGAATGCGCAGGGGGATTTGAACATCATCGGCAGACTAAATTCCATCCGCAGGCAAAATCATCAAGAAAACCTAGATTTTTTGTGACCGGTCAAACTAACAAAAACCCTATGAAAAACAAGGACGGCAAGGGATTGTGCAGGGGGAAAATGAGGTCTTGCTCACTGTACACAGGAGTTGCCTCGCCGGGAGCGCGGCGACGGGGCTCCATCGTTGTCGCCGCCGCCGATCCACGTCGTCCTCCAGATCAACGCCGCCTCTGCCTTCTAACGCCTGAGAGGAGAGACATACGAGGAGAGCTCGAGCGAAGGGAGTCGAAGCGGCAGGGTCTCCGCACTCTTTTTGCGATACGCGAGGTCATATAGGCAAAAACGAAAGGGCAGCACTGTACAGCCAAGGCGGGGGCCTATTTGTGAAAAAATAGTAAATCTAAGGGGTTTTATGAAAAATCTCCGGCCACAAGCCCGGCTGGTCACTGACAGCGGGACCCCCGCCCAGCTGGCTTGCTTAGTCAGCACTTAATCCGTATCAAAACGAGAAAAGCACCGTATGTGCACGCTAGAGCCAAGTTATATCACCACTTTGATGTACACCACAACTTGTGGCACCAAAGTGACCATCCACGCCAAGTTGTGACACCACCATCCAGCCACACCCGTTAATATACGTGCAGAATTTGCACCTACCCAGAAGCTGGTTGCTGGATGATTACCACCTAGGTGGTGACTGATAAGATAATGGATGTACGCAGATTGTCATGGAGTCTACGAGAGACACGATGTTATACGAAAACAAGGCAAGACGTGATACAAGGAAGGAAGATGCATGCTATTCTTGGGAAGATGAACAACGATGTACAATTTTCATGGGAGATCAGCGGAACTGACAGGTTGAATTAATGCACATGACATCTTGACAGCCTGGGGACGCATGAGTGTCAATATACCATTGAACTGCTATCCTGGAATATTCACTTTTACTAAAGTCTAAAAATACTACTTCCCCCATTTCATAATATAAGAGCGTTTTTGACACTACACTATTTGTGGTTGTGCTACACTATAAAGAACTACTCCCTCTGTTCGGAATAACTTGTCGTACAAATGGATGTATCTAGACATTTTTTAGTTCTAGATACATCCATTTCTGCGACAAGTAATTCGGGACGGAGGGAGTATAATTGTATTTATTTATTTTGCCTCCATTGCAAGGTTATTGGCACATGTTTCTATAAATAGTGTGGGTGCAACTTATACATGGTTCATCTTTCATGTAAACGATTTTTGACTCTCGGCATGGAGCCAAATTATGCAGAACTTGAAAACGAACCTTTAAATGAGTTTACAAATTTTTTGCAAAAAATACTCACGTGCTTATGGATATATACTACATATCACTAGATTATTGATAAAAAAAACGTTGTGATGCCAGCTAAACAATTTTTTAAATGAACAGATTATGCTTGCTGCAACTATTACTCCTCTCGGTTCGTTTGTTTGCTGCTGCAATTATTATTCTAGGTTAGTTTGCTTGCTGCTATTACTTCATATTTATTGAAGTTCAAGAATGAACAAATAATCTAAAGAATGAACTAACAATCAAGAGGTGGTTGTTCAGACAAATCAATTTACTTGAAATCACACCCTATATGCTGATGAAATGAACCAATTTCTTATCATCAGCGAGCGTTGTCCAACGACATGGTTCCTTGATCTGGCAGATTCATAGGAACCAGTGTTTTCTCCCGTTGCAACGCACAGGCATTTGTGCTAGTAATAATAAAGCACGGATTGACTCTGTGGGTTCACCATCACAATACGCTTCTTCCTGTGACTCGAACCTGGGTTGGAAGTAAAGCGCACGCGTTTTAGAAACCAACTGAGCTAGCCAATGTTGTTGAGCAAAAGCAAACTCCTATAGCTTTGTACCTTCTGTTCATCTCTCCTCCGCTGAGTTTGCCCATCCGTTTCTTCATCCGTCTACCAGATTTTGTTGCCCGCGAAGCCTCTGTCACCCACAATCATAATACAGATACAACTCGATTCGAGATCCTATTCTTGCTCGGACTATTCTCATCGGGAACCTTCTCCCCCTCATATAATTGTTGTCCCCTGGACGTTCCATGATTAAGTTAGACCATCGATTAGATGATGATGATCTTGAGTGCTTCACATAATCGATCGCAAGTCAGGTCCCCCACATCCGACCAATCGGAAGAGCGAGGCCGGCGAGGTAGGAAGGGCAATGCAGTGTTCTCGGCTTACCGCATCAAGGAGGCGCCGGGCCACTTCTGCGATGCCATCGTGCTTGTCTATGCCTCGCTCCACCGGTACATCAAGGTGCTCCCCAACCATAGCAGCGGCGCCTCCTTCTCTCCACCCTCCATAGCAGCGGCGCCTGCAGTCCTACACTGACCCTCGCGTGTCGTGGGAAACTGAGCAGCAGCTGGCCACTGAAGTTGTCAAGGTAGCAGGCTCGTGGAGACTACGCCCCACCAGGTCGTCCTGACCGCTTTGGAAAGAAGAAGAGGCTCGACAACGTGGTCGAAGGGGAGGGAGATGTGGCTGGAGACATAATAAGGTAGATGAGAGCTGATCCGTGGCTGCTGAAGGAGTTGGTCACGTCGGCGTGGACGGCGACGCAAGTGTGGTGAGTTTCACTGGTCATCAAGTCTAGAAGCTTCCCTGCAAGTCGGGACTCTGGACATGTGTGGTTTTTGTCCGTCTCTAATTTTTGAATCCTCCTTCAGTTCAGGATTAGCCATGCCAGTCAAGACATGCTGGATCCTAAGAGACTCACCGGAACATATCTATACAAAGTCCTTCTAGCTGACTAAATCCAGCCATATATGATATATACTATACCTGAACATGATCATGCATTGATTAATAATCCAACAAAGAATCTTATATCAGGGAGCTCGTTCACAAGAGAAGCTTGAAAACATCAAACGAGCCCTTGAGAGATGAGATGTGCAGACCAAATTACCTAATTTTGAGGCAGACCATGGGGCACAGGTATGTTATGGGGATCGACTACAGTGTTTGTAAATTTCAGTTATCATTCCTACATTTGTTTTCCTTTTTTTAGAGACATATTTTATCTTGAATTGAAGTTGTACATACACAATATGGTATATCACCCAACACTTTCCATGGGTTTCTAACTTTCTTTGAAACAGGAGACATCAGGCAGTCAATTCTTTTGTCTGTTTCCGCTAATGAACATGTTCACTGCTCCTAGCCTAAAATTGACGGGTCTAATATTTTGGTAGGCAAAGTCAGCAGATGACAACACATATGTCAATGGGTGAGGAATTGTCGTTACTTGATAATCTATCCGGATTTGCATAGCCATCTGATACTAATGGTTGAAACACATTTTTTTGGTATGTTATATTCATAGTATCATGACTTTCTTTTATAGTTTTAGTTTAGTGCCATTTCTTGTTCTTTGATAAATGGAGATTGTCGTTATCTTGTATTTTGCTTCTTTGCTTTATGATGTTTTAGTTCAAGACTGCACATGGGTAACCTATCTAAGAACAATGGCACACTGTGAACAAAGGGCTCAGAGATATGCAACTGAATCAATTGATGGTTATTCTGCAAAAGAGATTCTACACACAGCCTAACATTTTTTGCGAGAATAAAGACATGAAAATTTGGCTTGTTCTTTGTAAAAATAATAATTAAGTTTGAAGTCAATTTAATTGTGTTGTGTTTTTTAGGAGCAGGGTGTGGCATACTTTCTTCTCCCGTTGCAACGCACGGGCATATGTGCTAGTAAATGTAATAAATAAATGCATCCATGGGTTTCCGATGACTCGGCCTGCTTTTTTTTTTTTTTTGACGGACGGTGACCCGGCCTGCTTTACTTTGTCCCAATCCACACAAAGTTGTGTGAATGGTTTTCTTAGAGAAAAGATGTCAACCGAGTCTGAGAAGAGCTCGAACGTAACAAAGCCATCGACCAACTAAGATTACAGGGCAGCAACATAGAAAGAGAATATATAAAAACGGACAGATAGAGACATGACAGATAGACCCATCGTTCACGCGCCTTCATTAGGACTTAACCTCCTACCATCACATCCCAGGCACCCCCTCTTCACCAAGCCGAAAGTTCCTCTCATCTACGTAATTAGCTAGCAATCGAGCCAAGTCCATGGCCAAGCTCTGCGCCTTCCTCCTCGCCACCTGCGCCGCCCTCCTGGCCAAAAATCTTACATCAGATTTTTAGCTGTTGGGATCGAACATACCATGGACCGTTTGATCCAACACGAATCTTGGAGCAAGTAAGACCAGCCACGTTATCGAATTTTTTCGCTCGGAAAAGCAAGAGGCCGTCGCGAACGCTTCCATCTCCGGCATGTATCTTGTTCATTTCTCCTCGCACTCACCGTCCACTCCCAAGCCAAACCAGGAAGAGATAGTGGTGCCTCCGCACGTTTAATTTCTTCGACATATTTTAATTTCGGGCTAATTAAAGATGTTGCATGTAGTGCCTCTTTCTCTATGACTGCATGCAATGTTTGCATCAATAAACATCATCGTACAAGGCGAAAATCTAATCAATTCTTCTCAGGAAGAGATAATGGCATTGTACAGATGGAAATTTTATTTTTAATAGTGACATTGTATTAAAACCGAAGGGGGAATTTAAAGTTTTCTTTAAGTTTAACAAACTGTATAGATAAAAGTATCATATATATGATATCCAATTTATATTATGAAAATACTCCCTCCGTCCGGAAAAACTTGTCATCAAAATGGACAAAAAGGGGTGTATCTAGAACTAAAATACATCTAGATACATCCCCTTTTATTCATTTTGATGTCAAGTATTTCCGGACGGAGGGAGTATATGGCAAATGATTTGGTATTGTGGATGATATTTTTTCTATGTGTTTGGTCAAATTTATAATTTCACTACCGTTGGCGTGGTAATAAGAGATCATGATGGAGTGGTGCTCCTCCCATTTTGGGACTTCCTGCCATGCTGCACATCTATGGAGGAAGCAGAGAACCAGGCTTTGTATTGTAGGATTGTACATTCCAGTTACTTTCCATAAGTTTTCTGTTCTGAAGACTCCCTGCTGGTTCATAAAAATAACTTGTCTACTAATGTCCGAGATGGACTGGCTCTCGTTGACCTGAAGAACGAAGCGTTAGGAGTTCTTGCTCCAAGTCCTAAATGCACTACAGAGAAGATCAACCGAGAGAATAACAAGGTGGCCTGTGAGATTGCTAGGTTTTGTTTAAATCATAGGGGTACTGGGTTGTTACATGGGGATGTCCGGTCATGCATGACAAAATTTGTAACAACCGATTGTTATCTTTTGTACTAGTTAATATATGCAGTGTTTAGGAAAAGTATTAGTAATGTCACACCTATGGACTTTTACAAAGAGGATTTGTGTAACTTCACATTGTAAGTTATTTCCTATAAGTTTGGTATATTTGCTTAGTATTGAACAACACAAAGTCAGAAAACTAATAACACAATGTCACGTCTTTAGAAATTTGAACGCAAAAAGAAGAAAAACCAAACAAACACAAAACAAAAAAAATCATAGTTTGAACGTGAACCGTAAATTAATGTTGTACACCACACGCTAAAAACTTACATATACGAAACAAGCTTGACTTCTTATAGCGACTCTAGCGGAGTCGACATAGTTGTGATCGCCATCCATCATATATGGAGTGTGCTTCATATGGATAAGGAGGCTACTGGGCTTGTGTGCAAATGCAGTCACAAAAATGGACGCCTCTATCTTTTTTTGCTTTCTTGTTGCATCAACTCAATAGTAAAACCCTCAATTGAATGGATTTAAAACATTAATTTAAGCTAATACTCCATTACAAACTTCTTACATAGGAGGAGAAAAATTGGTAAGTCATTTTATGTTCATAAAACTAAATTAATAAACTAAACTACTTGCAGCCACGATGATTGCGGTGAAAGGATTGGGCATGGGCGCTTTGTCAAGGGCGTTGGGGAATGCTTCAACAAGGGCCTGTATGGCCTAGAATTCTTCCTCGACAACCGGATCCTCTGCCACAGGCGTGAGGATGGAGAAGGGCGCGTTTACGGGGTCCTCTTCCGTCGCCATGAGGAGGTCCAATACTATATCGTATAGGTCCAAATGCGGCAACATGAGATACAGTTCACCCGGCTGGGATTCATCATTCCCAAAGCTGAAAGTGAGGGGCAGCTCGTACTGGTACACCAAGGCGTCAAGGTGGCTTGGAGTGGGGAAGAGAGGGGATTGGGAGGGACCGGCGGGTGGGTTCAAGTAGGGTAGAGAAGGGAGGGGTGGCAGCCTTCTATAGGCCACTACGGGCGCCATCAAGGGGCACGCTTTTCAGTGAGAAACTTTGCCGCGCTAAGTCGCCTTCCGGCCTGCTCACATGCAAGGCAGGAGATGATGTCGGGTGGTGTCCATCCGACGGGCCGCCACGGAAATCTGATGGATTAATGGCAAAGTGGTTGCTCACCTGTGATGCATCGTAGACCGCACAACTTGAAAATTCGGCGCGAGGAGGAGGAAGCTGAAAGTTCCCTCCTGCACTGACGGTTGGGATTTTGAGCGACCTTCATACCGAACGTTTCACATTCTCGAAATATAGAGGTTACGAGGTTGTTTAAAATATGGTGATGCAAAGGCATATAACAACTTTGTGAGTGCCGCTTCAGCCCAAAATTTCTGTTTTAACAACTTTGCGTTTAGGCGAATAGACCAGTACACAAAATACACATGTGAATGTGCACACAAATATAGTGTGCACGTCATCATATAATAAAAAGAAAGAGACATGCATGTGAATTGAGTATAACTAAACAGGTGTGCCATGCTGACACTTGTGTATAAGATGCATGCATGCGTGACAGTTTTGCATGGATAGTTTGTACGTACGATATGGTTTGCACCGTCAGTTCACGTGACAAGCAACACTGTTTGCCCTGAAAAGGAAGTATTAAGCACTACCTATCTCTATTTCTAATGGAGTAGTTGGTAGTCTTCGACGGTTAATTTTCATCCCACCTACCATGATTTTTTTGTCCTTCCTCCTACCTCCTAGATCCAAAAAAAACAATCAAAACCACGTCCACATAGTTCTCTCGCACGCCAGAAAAATGGACGAAATTAAACCTATGAAATTAAACCAGCGAAAAAAGATCGTGGCCTCCAGACTACCCCGAGTCGATACGCCCTATCCTCCCTAACCAGCTCTCGTCTCCCTCAGATGCAGCCGCCCGCCGAATCGAATCGCGCTGCCAGGCTCGTCCGCCTCGCCGTGGCTGCGTCCCCTGGACAGCGGCGACGATGGAGGAAGCCACTGGCGCTGGCCAGGCCCCCAGCCGATGGACGCACCGGGTCGTCGCTCCTCCGGGCCAGCCCCTCCCGCCGCGCTGGATCACATGGCGGCGTAGGGAACCCTAACCAGCCCCCGATCTTCGCATCTCTCCCTGAATCCCTCCTCCTCCACGAGCCGCGCGGTGTGCTTCCCTCCTCCCACACGTTGCTCCTCTCCCTCCCCAAATCGACATGTAATAACCCACAAGTATAGGGGATCGCAACAGTTTTCGAGGGTAGAGTATTCAACCCAAATTTATTGATTCGACACAAGGGGAGCCAAAGAATATTCTCAAGTATTAGCAGTTGACTTGTCAATTCAACCACACCTGGATAACTTAATATCTGCAGCAAAGTGTTTAGTAGCAAAGTAAAATGATAGTAGTGGTAACGGTAACAAAAGTAACGGAAGCAAAAGTAATATTTTTGGTGTTTTTTAGTGATTGTAACAGTAGCAACGGAAAAGTAAATAAGCGAAGAACAATATCTGAAAATCTCGTAGGCATTGGATCGGTGATGGAGAATTATGCCGGATGCGGTTCATCATGTAACAATCATAACATAGGGTGACACGGAACTAGCTCCAATTCATCAATGTAATGTAGGCATGTATTCCGAATATAGTCATACATGCTTATGGAAAAGAACTTGCATGACATCTTTTGTCCTACCCTCCCGTGGCAGCGGGGTCCTAGTGGAAACTAAGGGATATTAAGGCCTCCTTTTAATAGAGTACCGGAACAAAGCATTAGCACATAGTGAATACATGGACTCCTCAAACTATGGTCATCACCGGGAGTGGTCCCGATTATTGTCACTTCGGGGTTGCCGGATCATAACACATAGTAGGTGACTATAGACTTGCAAGATAGGATCAAGAACACACATATATTCATGAAAACATAATAGGTTCAGATCTGAAATCATGGCACTCGCGCCCTAGTGACAAGCATTAAACATAGCAAAGTCATAGCAACATCAATCTCAGAACATAGTGGATACTAGGGATCAAACCCTAACAAAACTAACTCGATTATATGATAGATCTCATCCAACCCATCACCGTACAGCAAGCCTACGATGAAATTACTCACGCACGGCGGTGAGCATCATGAAATTGGTGATGGAGGATGGTTGATGATGGCGATGGCGACGAATACCCCTCTCCGGAGCCCCGAACGGACTCCAGATCAGCCCTCCCGAGAGGTTTTAGGGCTTGGCGGCGGCTCTGTATCGTAAAACGCGATGAATTCTTCTCCCCTATTTTTTCTCTCCGAAAGCAAATATATAGAGTTGGAGTTGGCGTCGGAGGAGCTCCAGAGGGCCCACGAGGTAGGGGGGCGCGCCCTAGGGGGGAGGGTGCGCCCCCACCCTCGTGGACAGGGTGTGTGCCCCCTGGTCTTCATCTTTTGCAAGGATTTTTTATTATTTCCAAATAGATGTTCCGTGGAGTTTCAGGTCATTCCGAGAACTTTTGTTTCTGCAAATAAATAACACCATGGAAAGTCTGCTGAAAACAGCGTCATTCCGGGTTAGTTCCATTTAAATCATGCAAGTTAGAGTCCAAAATAAGGGCAAAAGTGTTTGGAAAAGTAGATACGGCGGAGACGTATCAACTCCCGCAAGCTTAAACCTTTGCTTGTCCTCAAGCAATTCAGTTGATAAACTGAAAGTGATAAAGAAAAACTTTTACAAACTCTGTTTGCTCTTGTTGATGTAAATATGTAAAGCCAACATTCAAGTTTTCAGCAGAGATTATGACTAACCACATTTGCAATAACTCTTAGGTCTCATGTTTACTCATATCAATAGCATAATCAACTGGCGAGTCATAATAATAAATCTTGGATGACAACACTTTCTCAAAAAAATCATGATATAATATAACAAGATGGTATCTCGCTAGCCCTTTCTGAGACCGCAAAACATAAATGCAGAGCACCTTTAAAGATCAAGGACTAACTAGACATTGTAATTCATGGTAAAAGAGATCCAATCGTAGTCATACCCAATATAAATTAATAGTAATGAATGCAAATGACAGATGCGCTCTCCAGTTAGTGCTTTTTAATAAGTGGGTGATGACTCAACATAAAAGTAAATAGATAGGCCCTTCGCAGAGGGAAGCATGGATTTGTAGAGGTGCCAGAGCTCAGTTTTGAAATAGAGATAAATAATATTTTGAGCGGCATACTTTCATTGTCAACATAACAACTGAGAGATGGCGATATCTTCCATGCTACACACATTATAGGCGGTTCCCAAACAGAATGGTAAAGTTTATACTCCCCCTCCACCAACAAGCATCAATCCATGACTTGCTCGAAACAACGAGTGTCTCCAACTAGCAACAGTCCCAGGGGGAGTTTTGTTTGCAATTATTTTGATTTAGTTTGCATAAAGCATGGGATTGGGCATCCCGGTGACAAGCCATTTTCTCGTGTGTGAGGAGCGGAGTCCACTCCTCTTGAGAATAACCCGCCTAACATGGAAGATAAGGGCAGCCCTAGTTGATACATGAGCTAATCGAGCATACGAAACCGAATGTTTATTTGAAGGTTTAGAGTTTGACACATACAAATTTACTTGGAACGGCGGGTAAATACCGCATATAGGAAGGTGTAGTGGACTCATATGGAATAACTTTTGGGTTTAAGGGATTGGATTCACAGGCAGTATTCCTGCATAGTACAAGTGAAGGCTACCAAAAGACTGGGAAGCGACCAACTAGAGAGCGACAACAGTCATGAACATGCATTAAAATTAATAAACATTGGATGCAAGCATGAGTAGGATATAATCCACCATGAAAATAAATATCGTGAAGGCTATGTTGATTTGTTTCAACTACATGTATGAACATGTGCCAAGTCGAGTCACTTAAATCATTCAAAGGAGGATACCACCCGTTCATACCACATCACAACCATTTTAATAGCATGTTGGCACGCAAGGTAAACAATTATAACTCATAGCTAATCAAGCATGGCACGAGAAACTATGATCTTTAATTGTCATTACAAACATGTTTATTCATAATAGGCTGAATCAGGAACGATGAACTCATCATATTTTCAAAAACAAGAGAGGTCGAGTTCATACCAGCTTTTCTCATCTCAGTCAGTCCATCATATATCATCATAATTGCCTTTCACTTGCACGACCGAACGATGTGAATAATAATAAGAGTGCACGTGCATTGGACTAAGCTGGAATCTGCGAGCATTCAATAAACATGAGAAGACAAGGTAATATGGCTCTTGGTTAAATCAACAATAATGCATATAAGAGTCATTTCAACAATTTAATTATGGTCTTCTCCTATCGACCCCCAAAGAAAAGAAAAGAAATAGAACTATTTACACGGGAAAGCTCCCAACAAACAAAAGAAGAACGGGAAATATTTTTGGGTTTTCTTTTTAATTATTACTACTGCGGCAAGAAAAATAAACTAGCTAGAAGCTACTACTAATATTTTTGGTTTTTCTTAAGGTTTATTAAACACACAAGAAGAAAGCAAGAAAATAAACTAGCATGGATAGTACAGTGAAAAGTATGAGCACCGACATTTAGCAATGAGTGTGTGAACATAAATGTAATGTCGGTGGGAAATACGTACTCCCCCAAGCTTAGGCTTTTGGCCTAAGTTGGTTTATTGCCACAGATGGCCTGGCGGATACCCGTAGGTGTAGCTGGGGTCGTATTGAGATGAAGAAGACTCTGAATGCCACTGGCTGGCAATCATCTTCGGATCCCAAAAGTAATCAGACTGTCGTGGAGGCTCAAATTGTGGTTCCGGCTCCGGGGCTGGTGTAGGGTTCCGGTAAGATTGAATGGCCGCCCACGGAACGAGATACGGACCTTCATATAAATTAAACAAGGAAGGAGCAGGCAAGGTAATAGTCTCAGGGTGATGTTTATGAAAGAACAATTTGTATTTAAGCTCCCCTTCCCTATTCTTAACAATAAAATCATGCGCTAGCATACTCTTATAATCTAAATAAGCATTGGGCAGCAATTTTTCTTCTTTCTCATAGAGCCTAATAGGTATGTTAAAATGTGCAGCTAGACGTGAAGCATAAATACCTCCAAACATGGGGCCCTTAGTACGGTTCAGACTTAACCATTTAGCAATGATACCACCCATACTAACAGTGTTATCGCGGAATAAACCATGGAACAAAATGAAAATATCAGGAACACCAAGGTTTCCACAGCTTCTGCGACCAATTAAGCAACGACTAGCAAATATAGAAAAGTAGCGTAAAATAGGAAAATGTATGCTAGTGATTCTTGCATCGGAAACCTTCCTGGTTTCCCCCACAGTAATGGTGTCAATAAACCCGCCCACATCTTTACGATGTGGTTCATCTAAGGTACCCTCGAAGGGTACTTTGCACATCTTGCAAAATTCATCTAATGGCATCTTCTTAACAACATCATATAAATGAAACTCTACTGAGGGTGGTGATTCCTTAGGAAAATAGTAGAAGTTTTGCACAAAAGTATTAGTGAGTAAGACATACTGATGACGTTGGTCGCGGAGGAAGTCGGTGAGGCCAGCATTCTCATCCAATGAATAGAAATCATCATAAATCCTGGCTTTTCTCAAGAAATCATCGGAAGGCCATTCACACGGCTGGACCTCCGCGGTGCGAGGCAAATTATATTTGGGGCTCTGTGCTTCTTCATTTTGCTTTTCCTTCGAGCTTCGGCTCGATGAGCCCCTCAAAAATCTCTTCATTATTTTCTAAAATATTCTGAAATTTTTATTAACTTCAAACAAAAGTGAACCAAGCTCGACAAAATTTATAGCAACTACTCCTACAAGTGCCTAGAGACTATATCATGCATTAGAACTACTTGGAACCATATAAATTTGTCATGCAAGCTCAAGAACATGGTCACCTAGACAGCACAAATTTGCAAGGAATAAAGCACTAGAGCAAAAACTAATTGGACCAATGGAGGAGTCACATGCCAAGGAACAACCTCCCCAAGCAGTTTTGTGAGAGGTGCTTTGAGCAAGGAGATCGAAAATCGCAGCAAAATGAGTTAGAACTCGTGCTTGAGCTGGATATTGGTGTTTGTGGGAGGAAGAAGGAGTGTATGGGTGCAGGAATAAGTGGAGGAGGGCCACCGTGGGCCCACGAGGTAGGGGGCGCACCCTCCACCCTCGTGGCCAGGGGGTTGACCCCCCTGCTGTGTTCTCAGTTCCAGAAATCCTCAAATTCTAGAAAAAATCATATTCCATTTTCAAAGCATTTGGAGAACTTTTATTTTCGGGGTATTTTTATATTGCACAGATAAGTCAGAAAACAGACAGAATAATACTATTTTTACTATATTTCAACTAATTAACAGAAAGTAGAAGGAGGGTACAGAAGGTTGTGGCTTCTAGTTTCATCCATCTCATGCTCATCAAAAGGAATCCACTAACAAGGTTGATCAGGTCTTGTTAATAAACTCATTCCGAATAACATGAAACCAGAGAAATTTCGAATAACTCTATGTTACCTCAACGGGGATATGCACATCCCCAATAATAAGGATATCATATTTCTTCTTGACAGTTGGAAGAGGAAATTCAAAACCTCCAAATATAATCGATGGAAGTTTTCCAATAGAGTTGATACTATGAACTTGAGGTTGTTTCCTCGAAAAGTGTACCGTATGCTCATTACCATTAACATGAAAAGTGACATTGCCTTTGTTGCAATCAATAACAGCACCTGCAGTATTCAAAAAAGGTCTTCCAAGAATAACAGACATGCTATCGTCCTCGGGAATATCAAGAATAACAAAGTCCGTTAAAATAGTAACGTTTGCAACTACAATAGGCACATCCTCACAAATACCGACAGGTATAGCAGTTGATTTATCAGCCATTTGCAAAGATATTTTAGTAGGTGTCAACTTATTCAAGTCAAGTTTACGATATAAAGAGAGAGGCATAACACTAACACCGGCTCCAAGATCACATAAAGCAGTTTTAACATAGTTTCTTTTAATGGAGCATGGTATAGTGGGTACTCCTGGATCTCCTAGTTTCTTTGGTATTCCACCCTTAAAAGTATAATTAGCAAGCATGGTGGAAATTTCAGCTTCCGGTATCTTTCTTTTATTTGTGACGATATCTTTCATATACTTAGCATAAGGATTTATTTTGAGCATATCAGTCAAGCGCATACGCAAAAAGATAGGTCTAATCATTTCAGCAAAGCGCTCAAAATCCTCATCATCCTTTTTCTTGGATGGTTTGGGAGGAAAAGGCGTGGGTTTCTGAACCCAAGGTTCCCTTTCTTTACCATGTTTCCTAGCAACAAAGTCTCTCTTACCATAACATTGATTCTTTGATTTTGGGTTATCAAGATCAACAACAGGTTCACTTTCTATATCCTTATCATTACTAGGTTGAGCATCATCATGAACATCATCATTAGCATTTTCACTTGGTTCATGTTCATTACCAGATTGTGTTTCAGCATCAGAGATAGATATATCATTTGGATTCTCAGGTGGTTCAGCAATAGGTTCACTAGAAGCATGCAAAGTCATATCATTTTTCTTTTTCTTCTTTTTGGAAGAACTAGGTGCATCAATATTATTTCTATGAGAATCTTGCTCAATTCTCTTAGGGTGGCCTTCAGGATACAAAGGTTCCTGAGTCACTCTACCAGTTCTAGTAGCCACTCTAACAGCATAATCATTTTTCTTACTATTCATTTCATTGAGCAAATCATTTTGAGCCTTAAGCACTTGTTCTACTTGAGTGGTAACCATGGAAGCATGTTTAGTAATGAGTTTAAGTTCACCTCTAACATTAGCCATATAATCACCCAAGTGTTTAAGCGTATCGGAATTGTATTTCAATTGTCTACCAAAATAAGCATTGAAGTTTTCTTGTTTGACAATAAAATTATCAAACTCTTCTAAGCATTGTCTAGCAGACTTATAGTACTCCTAGTAGCACCGGGGTAATAAATACCGGTTCGGTTGCTAAGTGTTAGTAACTCGAAATAAAAGGCCGCGGAGACTAGTTAAAGGTGAGATGATGATATGTGTTGGAAGTGTTTCCAAGGTTGATGTGATCAAACATCGCACGCTCCCTCTACCATCGGGATTGGTGTTAAACCTAAATAATTGTTATTTGGTGTTTGCATTGAGCATAGACATGATTGGATTATGTTTATCGCAATACGGTTATTCATTTAAGGAGAATAATGGTTACTCTGTTTATTTGAATAATACCTTCAATGGTCTTGCACCTAAAATGAATGGTTTATTGAATCTCGATCGTAGTGATACACATTTTCATGCCAAAAGATATAAGATAGTAATGATAGTACCACATACTTGTGGCACTGCCATTTGAGTCATATTGGTATAAAACGCATGAAGAAGCTCCATGGTGATGGATCTTTGGACTCACTCATTTTTGAAAAGATTGAGACACGCGAACCATGTCTATTGGTAGATATGCATGAAGAAACTCCATATAGATGGATCATTTGGACTCACTTGATTTTGAATCACTTGAGACATGCAAATCATACCACATGGGCAAGATGCCTGAAAGGCCTCCTTTTCAGTAAGATGGAACAAGAAAGCAACTCGTTGGAAGTAATACATTTTGATGTGTGCAGTCCAATGAGTGCTGAGGCACGCAGTGGATATCGTTATGTTCTTACTTCACAAATGATTTGAGTAGATGCTAAGTATATTTACTTGATGAAACACAAGTCTGAATTATTGAAAGGTTTAAGTAATTTCAGAGTGAAGTTGAAGATCGTCGTGACAAGAGGACAAAATGTCTATGATATGATCATAGAGATGAATATCTGAGTTACGAGTTTGGCACACAATTAAGACATTGTGGAAATTGTTTCACAACTAATACCGCCTGGAACACCATAGTGTGATGGTGTGTCCGAACATCATAACTGCACCCTATTGGATATGGTTGCATACCATGATGTCTCTTATCGAATTACCACTATCGTTTATGTGTTAGGCATTAGAGACAACCGCATTCACTTTAAATAGGGCACCACGCAATTCCGTTGAGACGACACCGTATGAACTATGGTTTAGAGAAACCTAAGCTGTCGTTTCTTAAAAGTTTGGGGTTGTGACGCTTATGCAAAAAAGTTTCAGGCTGATAAGCTTGAACCCAAAGCGGATAAATGCATCTTCATAGAATACCCAAAACAGTTGGGTATACCTCATATTTCAGATCCGGAAGCAAAAGTGATTGTTTCTAGAAACGGGTCCTTTCTCGAGGAAAAGTTTCTCTCGAAAGAATTGAGTGGGAGGATGGTGGAGACTTGATGAGGTTATTGAACCGTCACTTCAACTAGTTTGTAGCAGG
>LR880968.1:925736313-925760197 GCA_904067115.1 Aegilops sharonensis
GAGGCAGCGCATGAAGCAATTTGGGTGAAGGAGTTCATCACCGACCTAGGAGTCATACCCAATGCGTCGGGGCCGATCAAACTCTTCTGTGACAACACTGGAGCTATTGCACTTGCCAAGGAGCCCAGGTTTCACAAGAAGACCAGGCACATCAAGCGTCGCTTCAACTCCATCTGTGAAAATGTTCAAGATGGAGACATAGAAATTTGCAAAGTGCATACGGATCTGAATGTCGCAGATCCGTTGACTAAACCTCTTCCGCGAGCAAAACATGATCAACACCAGAACTCTATGGGTGTTAGGTTCATCACAATGTAACTAGATTATTGACTCTAGTGCAAGTGGGAGACTGTTGGAAATATGCCCTAGAGGCAATAATAACAGGATTATTATTATATTTCCTTGTTCATGATAATTGTCTTTTATTCATGCTATAATTGTATTATCCGGAAATCGTAATACACGTGTGAATATATAGACCACAATATGTCCCTAGTGAGCCTCTAGTTGACTAGCTCGTTGATCAATAGATAGTCATGGTTTCCTGACTATGGACATTGGATGTCGTTGATAACAGGATCACATCATTAGGAGAATGATGTGATGGACAAGACCCAATCCTAAGCATAGCACAAGATCGTGTAGTTCATTTTGCTAGAGCTTTTCCAATGTCAAGTATCTCTTCCTTAGACCATGAGATCGTGTAACTCCCGGATACCGTAGGAGTGCTTTGGGTGTACCAAACGTCACAACGTAACTGGGTGACTATAAAGGTGCTCTACAGGTATCTCCGAAAGTGTCTGTTGGGTTGACACGGATCGAGACTGGGATTTGTCACTCCGTGTTACGGAGAGGTATCACTGGGCCCACTCGGTAGTGCATCATCATAATGAGCTCAAAGTGACCAAGTGTCTGGTCACGGGATCATGCATTACGGTACGAGTAAAGTGACTTGCCGGTAACGAGATTGAACGAGGTATTGGGATACCGACGATCGAATCTCGGGTAAGTAACATACCGATTGACAAAGGGAATTGTATACGGGGATATTTGAATCCGCTTGGTGATCGCGAAGAACCGCTCCACCCCCTCCTTTCTCCCCGTGCCTGGAGACCGCGCCGTCGGAGTTCATCTTTACCCATCCAGCTTCAGGAGGTACCCATCGCTGAATAGTCTTTGGCTCCGATAGTGACGCCCTCGTCTCATGAGATGCTCTCCATTCTGCAACATGCACTAGTACTGTAGCTGTTATTTCATGTGCTGATACAATCTTCCGCCCGTCCCTAGCCTCATTCCGTGCCAGCCAGAGGCTGTAGGCCGCCTGTAACATTACCTCCTTCTCATCGTCCTTCGCCCGGGCAAACCAGTCAAGAAGCCAGGATGCTAGAGCTCGTTGGGTCTGAATGTGTCTCGGTGGTTCTTCCAACACCAAACCGACCCGTTCCCTTAACAGCTCCCAGAACATGACTGAATGTTGGCAGCCCCAAAATCTATGCATTATAGTTTCTTCTCGGGCGCACACAACACAAAAAACTCCCGGCTTGATCCGACGTCGGTGGAGTTCTGCACCTACAGCAAGCCCATTGCGGATCATACGCCACATATGAATTTTAACCTTGCCCGGCGCACTTGTATCCCACAGCTCCAAATATCCTTTGTGCATAGCTACCGGACTCGAGGACTCCGGCTGTCCGGATCTCGTTCTGTTCAAAGCCATTCGTAGGTGGTATGCCGACTTAACGGTAAAAACACCATTACGTGTAAAATTCCATGCTAGAAAATCATCAGCCCCTGGACCACCAATCGCGATCTGTTTCACATCCGTAGCATCTGCCACTGTAAACATCTGATCCACCAGCTCCTCATTCCATGACACACCATCAGGGTTGATTAAGTGAGCCACCTTGTTTATTCCGTGTATGTATACTTGGCCAAGAGGTTTGGTACTCCCATTCCGAGGTATCCACGAGTCGTGGTGGATGTTAATGTTGAGCCCCGCCCCAACTCTCCATATGAGGCCCTCCCTTAGCAAATCCCGGCCGTGCAAAATACTCCTGAAAGTGAACGAGCCCGAAGCTGGGCAGGAAGCGGACAGGATTGAGTTATCTTGAAAATACCTTGCCTTAAGTACTCTAGCACATAGGGAAGTTGGGACTTGGAGAATTCGCCATGCTTGTTTCGCCAACAATGCTTGGTTGAAGGCCTCGGGGTCGCGAAACCCCATGCCCCCATCCCTCTTGCTCGCACACATCTTCTCCCATGCGATCCAATGGACCTTTCTCTCACCATTCGTTGCACCCCACCAGAATTTGGACGAGATTGAAGTCAGGTTCCGGCACATCTTCTTCGAGAGGTGAAAACAACTCATGGTAAAGGTCGGTGTCGCTTGCAGCCCCGATTTGACGAGAGTTTCTCTAGCTGCTTTGGACAATCCTTGCCCCTTCCAACCACCCACTTTGCCTTTAGCACACTCCGTAACATATTTAAAAGTGCCCTCCTTGGACCTACCAACCAGTGTTGGGAGGCCCAAGTATCGTTCACTAAGAGCCTCGGATCGAATCCCCACAATCTGCTTAATCTGATCCTTCATCACATCTTGGCTTCCTTTTCCAAAAAATATAGAGGATTTCTGCAAATTTAGTTTCTGTTCGGATGCTTTTTCATACTTTTCAAGAATCTGTTTTAACGTTTCCATATTCTCCTTGGTTCCCTCAAGGAAAACTATGCTATCATCTGCAAACATCAAGTGAGTCATATGGGGGCCAGTGCTCCCAAACTTCACCCCGGAAAGCTGTTTGTCAACTTGAGCCTTCTTGAGGAGAGCTGAAAAACCCTCCGCACAGAAAAGAAACAAATATGGTGACAACGGATCCCCCTGTCTTAAACCCCGAGACGGAGTGAAGCTCCTGGATAGCCCACCGTTTAGCTTAACAGAAAACCGCGCCGAGGTGACGCATCTCATTATCATCGCGACCCACACCGGATCAAATCCAAAACGAGTCATAACCCTCACCAGGAATATCCACTCCACTCGATCATACGCTTTCATCATATCCAACTTAATCGCACACGAACCCTTCTTTCTTTTTCTTTTGCGAATAGCGTGTACACACTCGTAAGCCACCAACACATTATCGGTGATCAGGCGCCCGGGCACAAAGGCGCTTTGTTCTTCGGAGATTAGAAGTGGAAGAATACCCTTCAGCCTGTTCGCCATCACCTTGGTAGCGATCTTGTACAGGACGTTGCATAGGCTAATCGGGCGAAATTGCGAAAGTAACTCCGGGGAGTTAACTTTCGGTATCATGACGATGATCGTGTCATTGAACTCAGCGGGGGTCAAATCCCCGTTTAGGAAATCCCGAACTGCTGTACATACATCACCCTTCACCATTGACCAGTGTCGCTGGTAAAAGAGAGCGGGTAGCCTGTCCGGGCCCGGAGCCTTTGTCGGTCCCATCTGAAACAAGGCTGCTTCAATTTCCTCGTCGGAGATAGCGGATATTAACTTGGCGTTCATCTCATCCGAAACTAGATGGTCAATATTTTCCAGTATTGCATGTGCCTCCACTGATCCTTGTGAGGTAAACAAAGACTCATAAAACCGGGCTGCCAACTCCCTCATCTCCTCATCCACCGTGCATCTTGAACCATCTTCTCGACGTAGAGCTCGTATGGTATTTTTCCTCTTGCGATGCGACGCCCTATTCTGAAAATATTTGGTATTCTGGTCACCCGCCCGCAGCCAGTCCACACGTGATCGTTGACAATACAGCAGTTCCTCCCTCGCATAAATTTCACGTAGCTGTTTTTCTATGTCTCTGACCTCCAGTGAGGTACCCGACATATCTTCTCTGCTGCGAGCTTCAACTAGCTGCGTCTTAAGCTTTGCTATTTGCCTCCTGATAGACCCAAACACCTCACGTGCCCAGCGTTGCATGTATCCAGTCATTTTGCTCAGCCTTTCCCATACCGCTGCTACTGTATTCTCATCCGTACCCGCATCTAACCAGGCATGTGCCACCATAGCTTCATATTGCTCGTGCCTCGTCCATGCCTCTTCGAATTGGAAAGGTCTCGGGCCGCGGTCTTTTGCACGTGGAGCTGTCTCCAGCGCTCTAACCAAAATAGCTTGGTGGTCTGATTCCTCCGTGACTAAATGTTCCACATGTGTTTCCGGAAAAAGCTCCAGAAACCGATCGGTACAGGTAGCTCTGTCCAAACATACTTTGACGTTCTCCGTCCGGTCGCGTTTATTATCCCATATGTATGGGTAGCCTGAGTACCCCAAATCTGCTAATCCACAGTCCGCTAAACAATCTCTAAAGTCTTCCATCTGTGCAAATGGCCGCGGATTGCCTCCGAGTTGGTCAGTTTGGAAAAGAGCTTCATTGTAGTCCCCCACACAAATCCAGGGCAGGTCATCTTGTGCTCGCAGATATCTGATTGCGTCCCATGACTTCTTGCGCAGCTCCGTCTTGGGCTCCCCATAGAAACCAGTGAATCTATAGGTTTTGTTTTCCCAAGTCATTTCCGCGTCTATGAAATATTGGCACCAAGGCCTAATGTTAACTTGCACACTTTCTCGCCACCAGAGAGCCACCCTCCACTCAGACCTTGACAATCTACCGCAACACCACTTCTAAAACCCAAACTCCACTTCAATTTCTCCATTGCTCTCGCCTTCTTCTTAGTTTCTGAAAGAAAAACCACCGTGGGTTGTATGACCGTATCAGGTCCCTTAGTTCGCCAACTGTCGAGTCCAACCCCAAGCCTCGACAGTTCCAGGCTAAGTAATTCATGGCGTCCGGCGGCCCCCCACGTCGGGGTCCGATGTATCATTGTTTTCCGATAGCCTGTCAAAAACAGTAGAGGTCTTCCTTCTCGTATCTCGGGTAAATTCCTCATTAGTCGTTTGCCTATCCGGATCATTCTTGGCCACCCAGTATTGTCTCGGCCCCCTCTTCCTTCCTTCCTTCTCAAATCTGGGTTGATAAAAACCTTTCTGAACCGGGCGATACTCCTGCCTGGGTTTCCTGACGAAGTGACCCCTCCTCCTTCCACCAGTATCACCAAGTCTCTCCTTGTCAAAGAGTTCATCCCCTCTTCTCATGTCCCCCCTAGCGGGCCTAACATGGCTCCCTCCCACTTCGTCCCTCCTATCCTCCCATCTATCGCGTGAGCTACTTGCCCCACGCTGCTGTTCTTTTAATTTATGCCACAGGTCTCCTTCCCTCTTCTTTTCTAGATCCTGCCTGAGGTCATGCTCTTCCCTTTGGCCATTCTTGAATTTATCCTTCAAAGGGCTAGTAACTTCTCCACGTTCAACTTTGGCAGCCCCGCCAGAGCGAGCTCCATCCGATTTTGCAAACTCCTCCTGAAGGTTTCGTTTTGTTGGGGCCTGGGCCTTGTCATGATTTGTCTGACGCCTTGGGTCGCTGTCGCCCGTGCGTCTGCTATCCCAACTGTTGCTACTGCCCGTTGGCCCCTGAGAGCCACCCTTTGCACCGCTCTGCCTCCCCGGAGATGCCCTCAGCCATCCTCCCCATTGTTGGGCCGAGTCCATGGGGGGAACGCAAATCCCTTCTGCATGGACCATTCGCCCACGGTCAAAACAGAAGTGCGGCACCTTCTCGTAAAAGAAATCAAACCATGTGCCCTGCTTATCGTCTCTTGAAGTTTTGAGATTAAAGCCCCTCACCAAAGGTTCATACACACTAATTTTTGCTCTTACTCTTAAGTACCGTCCCCTTGCAATACCGTCTTTGTCGGTATCTACCCGGACGATCTCTCCCAACCAGTTTCCAAGAACTCTGCCAAAGGATTCGGTTCTCCTCTCCGGAGGTAAATCATCCACACGAACCCACACGTCGGTTTTGTCGAAAACCATCTCTGATGGCCTAGTCTTCCCTTCATACTCCTTCAGGATTAGCACACTAAAGTCATACTGCCACGGCCCGTTGTGCATTGCGTGTTTCCAGTCTCCTTCGCTGTCAAAATGCACTTCAAAGATATTTGATCCCAAATCCACAAACTTGGCAACTTTGTGCAAACCCCATGCCCGTTGCATAGCTCGTTCTACCGCTTTCATGATCATCGACCTTGGAGAGCAGACTTTGCCAACAGCTGACCAGCGAAAATTCCTTGTGTTCACCTTCTCCGGTTCTTCAAACACGAAGCCTGCCTCCTCCTTGTCCATCAGGACCATGCCCCCAAGTCTCGCCGAAAGGCTCGACGACGGATCCGGCGTCTTGCTTTCCACTGGTGATTTAGATGCGGCCCGACTTGCCATACCATCACCCTTGCGTTGCGGCGTCGACATGCTCTTGCCCTCAGGCGTCGGGGTGTTCTTACTGCTCGAGGCCAGTGCCTCTGCATCCCCCGCGTAGCGTTCGCCTCCTTCTAATGAGCCGTCCCCGAGCCCGGGGCATTGCTGGCAAGGCCTGCGGAATTCTTCTGATTCGCCCCGCCCGCCGTTCTATCGTTGTTCTTGTTCCTCGGTGGACCCCCCGCCGCCGCCGCCTTTGATGTCGATCCCATCTGTCCCAAAACCCTAGACTCCTTCTCCCCTGCCTTCTCCGCCATCAACTCCGTCAACAGCGAGAGAGGAAGGTCGCCGGTCGGTTGTGAGGGCAGCGCAGTCGCCGTCCACGTGAACCACCGTATCCGCTCTCACCCCCACAGCTCAAACCCTAACCCTAGCAGCGGTGGCAGATCGCCATGCGATCGCCTCCCGTCGCCCTTAGTGTTTTCCTGCGTGGTGGACCCCGACCGATGGATGGTTTGTCCGTCTTTCCCTTCGTTGTGTCGGTGGGTGTTAATTTCGTTAATGCAATGAGCCACGTAGTAGTGTTAACTGTCATAATCACTGGAAATTTCACGTCACATTTTTAGCTGTTGGGATCGAACATATGCTGGACCGTCGGATCCAACATGAATCTTGGAGCATGTGAGAGTAGCCACGTCATCGAATTTTTTCACTCAGAAAATCAAAGGGCCGTCACGTACGCTGCCATCTCCCCGCGCCGCACGTGTCTTATCCATTTCTCGTCACACCCAGCGCCACTCCCAAGCCAAACCAGGAAGAGATAGTGGTGCCTCTTTCTCCACACGAATTATAAATTCTCCGCACATATTTTACTTTCACTCTAATTAAACATGGTACACATTATATTTTTGATAGTGACCTTGTACTAGAGGGAGAAATTTAAAGTTCTCTAAGTTTAAGAAACTGTATAAATAGAAGTATCATATATATAATATCCAATTTATATTATGAAAATATATGGCAGATGATTTGGTATTATGGATGATATTTTCTCTATGCGTTTGGTCAAATTTAGAATTTTACTAGCATTGATGTGGTAGATTACGACGGAGTGGTACTCCCCTCATTTTGGGACTTCCTGCTATGCTGCAAATCTGTGGAGGAAGCGGAGCACCAGGCTTGTATTGCAGGACTTGTACATTTCAGATACTTTGCATAAGCCTTCCGTTCTGAAGACTGCCTGCCGGTTCACAAATATTACTGGTCGATAATGCCTTAGATGGGCCGGCTCTTGTTGACCCGAAGAAGGAAGCGTTAGGAGTTCTTGCTCCAAGTTCTCAATGCACTATACAGAAAATCGACCGAGAGAAGAACAAGGTGGCCTATGAGATTGCTAGGTTTTGTTTAAATCATAGAGTTATGGATTGTTATATGGGGATGGCCCGTCATGCGTTACAAACTTTGTAACGACCTATTGTAATCTTTTGTCCTAATTAAAAATATATGCAGTGTTAAAAAAAAAAGTACTAGCAATGCTGCACCTATGGACTTTTACAAAGCGGATTTGCGTAACTAACCTTCTAAGTTATTTCGTGTGAGATTGATATATTTGCTTAGTATTGAACAACACAAAGTCAGAAAATAACTAACACAACATTATATCATTTGGGAATTGAACGCAAAAGAAAAACAGCCGAACAAACACAAAAAAAACATAGTTTGAACGTGAGCAGTAAATTAATGTTGGACACCATATACACTAAAAACTTACATATACACAATTAGCTCGAAAATTCTAATCTGAGCCCGGGCTCAGATGAACCTGATATCACAACCTTTCGGCAGCATTTGGATCTGTGCATGCAGAAGTATTCGAAGTTGTATTCCGTTGCGTACTCGAACCAAAAACCGGTGGGCCATTAGCATATTTATAGCGGGCTGCGTCGGCAATGCTAGCACGGCTCGGGAAGACGGCCACGGCCTGGGTTACATCCTGAGCCCACCTGAGTCGTATCCCTCCAAATGGTAGACCTAAACATCGCCGGCTTCATCGTCAATTCAATCTGCTCTTACCACACCTAATACCAAAACCCTACCTTCCACAAATGCAGGTTGTACAAGTCATAGGCTTCACCCAGCGAGTCGATCGAAACGTATCCCCAAATCAGGCTTAACCACACTATTAGTCTGAACTTCCGCGTACTGTCTAATTGATTTCTTCAACGCGCTCATTCACAACAGGCATGGGGTTCTGTCAAGTGGAGCACTGCCCAGCCTCAAACTGCAAATCGTTCAGCAGACATCTCAAAAAACGTTCATGACCGCAATCACTATTTATGGGTTCAGTAACCCAACATTTTGCAAACATGTGTATTCTGCATAAAACACGCTTTTCCTGCACAAAACAAACCCAACATCTGCACAGCTCTACTCTTTTCACCCAAATCATTGCTGATAGCACATTACCCAGCCGTAAGCATTTTAGCAAGATAACCCATCCAACACTGCAAGTACTTATCACAAGAGCACAACTTCATCGTACACTTTCGGCAAGCGACCTCAAGGAATTCCATTTTGAGAACTAAAATACTGAAGCAGCAGAATATAACCGAAGACAGCAACCTGGAGCCCCCGGGTTTACCTTCCCGGTTGATTGCACAGACTACGTCGGCGTAGTGTTCTTCCTTCGCCTGGACTGGCAGCCACTTCTCTCCGGGCTACGGTTCGCCCCTGTCAGCAAATTCTCTTGCAGTGAAAACCTGGTATTTGGATGGTCTCAGAGTTGATTTACCGCGGACAAAATCGCGAACAATATAAGCGGAAAAAAGGACGACTGAGAGCGAAAAGCCTACGCACCTGTCGACTGCATCTAGAAGGAATTCCAAGCCGTCGGCCTCCATGGATCTAACAGCGAGCTCTAACTTGGTCTAACACGAGGCAGCCTCGACCAAAACCATCCACTACCGAAATTTAATTTTGCAAGGAACCCTCAGTGGTTGTTTGGATAATGGAGATTAGCGATAAGATTATAGAAAATGCGTTTTCAGCTGATTTCTAGGAAAACCAGTTTTATCTACTATTTTGTGAATAACCGGTTTATAGAAAACTATGTTTGGTAAGCTCAGCTGCTGGTTGCAAACGATGGCAACGTCTTTCATCTGGGACTCGCCGTGAGCGCACGGCAGCAGCTGCTTTCCCCCGACGACTCGCCGTGCGTGGATGATGGCATCGACCGCTTCTTGACGACTCCGGCGTACGCGCACGGCGGTGGCTACTTCCCCTCGCCAACACGGCACGTGCACGGCAGTAAACGCTTCCACTCGGCCCGCGCGGACGGCGACATCCGCTTCCATCGACGTACATGCCGACGGTAGAGAGCTGACGCTCATGGTCAATTTGCATGCACGCCGGCCATCCAAGCTCCTGATGAATGTAAAATCAGCGCTAATGGGTTTGTTGCGAAAGAAATGGAACTGGAAAAAATCAGTTGCGGTGGGTTTCTACGATCGTGTTTTCCCAAAAACAACTATTAGTCGTTTTTCACAAAACGCGGATTCCTGGTTTTGTGGAAACTAAATCCCGCTTATCCATGTTTTTGGTGGAAAGCCCAAACATGGTTTTAGTTTATTAGGCGGTTATGCGCGTCTACGGAAAACTAGTACTAGTAAAATTGTGTATGAGTGTTGTGCTGGAACTGTCGCAGGATAGGCAACGCCCCGACAGTTCAAAAGCTACGCGAACTGGCGATAAAGTTTGCCCCTAGAGTACTTTGCTTAGTGGAAACCCAGATTAGTGGGGTTAGAGCGGAAAACTTAAAGAGTACTTTAGGTTTTGATAACTCTTTTTCTGTTGACTCCTCTGGTAGGAGCGGAGGTTTAGTGATGTACTAGAATAATGAAATAAAGATGGAGAATTTGGGTTACTCACAGTATCGTATTGATATGAAAGTTTCTGAATTTGGTGGTGACCCGTGGAGGTTATCATGCTTTTACGGCGAAGCTCAAACACATCTACGGCAGAGAACATGGGACACAATGAAGAATCTGGCAGCGCTCCAAAACCTGCCATGGGCATGCATAGGAGATTTTAACAAGGTTCTTCGCCATGACGAACATGATGGAATAGGCACGAGAAGCCAAACACAGATGCAGGGCTTCCGGGATGCGGTGGATGTATGTGGCCTGATTGACTTAGGGTTTCAAGGCCGCAAGTGGACTTTCGAAAAGAAGGTGGCAGGTGGATCATTCACTAGGGTCAGGCTGGATAGAGCCTTCGGGTCAACCGAGTGGTGTGCACAATTCCCGCTGGCAGCCGTGGAGCATCTCACCGCGGCAACATCTGATCACTCGCCGATCCTACTGCAGCTTACTCCAACTGTCGGAATAAGGACCGAGGCAAGGTTTAAATACGAATGCATGTGGGACACCCATCCAGGTTTGATCCCAGCTGTCCAGAATGCATGGGAGGCGAACGGCCCCAATCTGACGGTTGCGGAAGTGCGAGCTAACCTAGCTGCGTTATCAAATAATCTGGGCGAATGGAGCAAGACATCTTTTGGCAGTGTAAAAGGAGAAATCAGACGGCTCAAGAGAGTTGGACAAACTCAGAAATGACCCTCACAGGACGGGACCGACTCATGCTGAGATCAAGGTTAATGACAGGTTGATCGAGCTCTATCTTCGGGAAGAACTCATGTGGCGCCAAAGATCACGCGTTCAGTGGCTGTCTGAGGGTGACCGCAACACACACTTTTTTCATCTGAGGGCGTCTATGAGGAGGCGGAAAAATTTAATCAAATCGTTGCAAAAACAAGATGGGCAAGTTACGGAGGACCTCACGGAGATGCAGACTCTAGCACTGGAGTACTATAAAAATTTATATTGCTCAGAGGGGGTTCACGGCATGGAAGAGGTACTTCAACATGTCCCAGTCAAAGTAACAGCAGCCATGAACGATCAACTTCTTGCCCCGTACACGGAAGGGGAAGTCAAGAACGCTCTCTATCAAATGTTTCCCACTAAGGCCCCCTGGGCCAGATGGTTTTCCTGCACACTTTTTCCAACGTCATTGGGACACTTGTGGAGCGGCTGTTACCAGGGCAGTACTACGCATTGTGAGGGGGGAGGAGAGCCCGGAATGTGTTAACGATACTTTACTGGTGCTAATACCTAAGGTATCAAATCCTACCTTATTGTCACAGTTTCGTCCTATCAGTTTATGTAACGTGTTCTACAAGATAGCTTCAAAGGTCTTGTCAAACCGTTTGAAAGTTATATTGCCCGAGATTATTTCAGAGGAGCAATCTGCATTCGTTCCGGGAAGGTTGATTACTGACAACATAATCTCAGCCTATGAGTGCTTACACTTCATGAAGAGGAACAAGTCGAAGGGCAATAGTCATTGTGCACTCAAGCTGGACATGATGAAGGCCTATGATAGGGTTGAGTGGAGTTACCTGGAAGCTATCATGAGGAAACTGGGCTTTGCGGAACATTGATCACGGTCGTCATGAACATGGTCAAAACAGTTTCCTTTTCTATTCTTTTTAATGGCAATATTTTGGAGGGTTTTAACCCTTCTCGAGGTATTCGACAGGGAGATCCTATCTCTCCATACCTTTTCTTGTTGGCAGCAGAGGGCCTTTCGTGCATGTTAAAGTCTCAGAATGATTCATCCCAGCTCAGCGGCATTAAGGTGGCACCGTCGGCTCAGGATGATAGCCTGCTGTTTTTCAAGGCAAGTGTTGATGGAGCAGAAGAGGTGTCAAACCTATTGGATATATACTGCAGGGCTTCAGGTCAGAGGATTAATAAGGACAAATCTTCCATCTTCTTTAGCAAAGGATGCCCGCAAATTGTCAGAGATGCAGTCAAAGGGTGTTTACAAGTGCCAAATGAATCATTGAGTGATAGATACCTTGGAATGCCAACTGACGTAGGTCACTCAAAGATGGGTACATTCAAACATCTAAGTGACCGGGTCTGGGATAAAGTGAAAGGCTGGATGGGAAAGTGTTTGTCAGCAGGAGGTAAAGAGGTTTTAATCAAATCTGTAGCACAAGCAATTCCCGTTTTTTCAATGTCATGCTTCAAATTGCCTCGAGGACTGTGCAACCATATCAATTCAGTCATTCGCAAGTTATGGTGGGGATGTAAACAGGGAAGAAGGAAACCGGCATGGGTCTCATGGGAGGTGATGACTAGACCTAAATACCTCGGTGGAATGGGTTTTAGAGACCTCAAGCTTTTTAACTTGGTACTTTTAGCTCGTCAGGCATGGAGGGTGCTTAAGGACCCCACTTCTTTAAGTGCAAGAATTCTGAAGGCTTCTTATTTCCCTCAAGTGTCATTCCTCGATGCCGAGCTCGGCTCACGACCGTCTCAAATTTGGAGAGCTTTGCTGGAGGGTAGAGACATCCTCAAACAGGGACTAATCCAAAGGATTGGTAACGGCCTGAGCACGAAGATTTGGGAGCATAACTGGATTCCCAAAGAATCGTCTCTTCGCCCAATAGTTTCCCTAATACAAAACCCACCGGAGTTGGTTTCAGAACTGCTGCTGCTGCCAGCGACGGCATCATGGGACTCGGAGCTGATTACAACAGTTTTTCTTCCGACAGATGCTGAAGCGATTATGAAAATCCCGATATGTACAAGGAACATAGACGACTTTTGGGCATGGCACCCTGACAAGAAAGGACATTTCACAGTTAGCTCTGCATACAAGTTCATGGTTAAGACAAAGATCGCCAGAGAAAATTGGCTTGAGGAGAGGAGCGGCTCTTCAAGTGGGAGTAAGGAGGAAGAGGACTGGACAAATCTGTGGAGTATGAAAGTACCATCAAAAATACGAGTGTTTCTGTGGCGTTTGGCTCGTCACTCGCTTCCAACGACAGATGTTCTGAGCAGAAGGAATATGTCAACAAGGGACGCATGCCCTTTGTGCGGGGTAGCCGATTCTTGGCGTCGTGATTTACTAGCTTGCACCCATGCACGGTGCACTTGGGCGTTGGCGGATCCTGTACTGGTGTCCAAAATGGCGGCAAACGAGGAGCCCCGAGCCAAGAACTGGCTCTTCCAGCTCAATGAGGACCTTGACCGGAACCTGTTTGTACGAATGGTGGTGACCCTCTGGTCGATATGGTATGCACGAAGACAAGCTATCCATGAAGGTATATTCCAATCACCAGGGCAAACTTCATCATTCGTCGATCGTTACATATCTGAGCTTAGCCAGGTTCCTACCCAAGGGCCTATGAACAACCCTGGGGAGTCGGGGCGACGCAACGAACCTCGGGTATGGCTACCATCGCTGGAGGGAGTAGCCAAAATCAACGTGGATGGCGCCTTGGCGTTCAACAGAAGAGGAGGCGCAGTTGCCGCGGTGTGCCGTGATCATACTGGGATATACCTCGGTTCATCCGCGGCGGTATTCAATGGAATCAGAGATCCAACAATCCTTGAAACCTATGCTTGCAGGGAAGGCATGGCTCTGGCGGATGATCTTCTACAACAGAAAATAAAGGTGGCGTCGGATTGCTTGGGAGTAGTGAATGACATCAACAAAGGCACGGGAGGCGTTCATGCTGCCATTGTTCATGAAATTTCAAGTCATTGTAATAGTTTTGATTTATGTTCCTTTGTTCATGAGTCTAGAAACCATAACTTTGAGGCTCATAACCTGGCCAAATTTGCTTGTAATTTGAATGTAGGTAGGCACGTATGGCTGGTTAATCCCCATGACCCAGCACGTGTGCCTATGAACATCCTTGATCAATCAAGTGGCGAGGTTTCTTCTCAAAAAAAAAAAAAACTGTGTATCCAAACAAGGCCTCTGGACGGCTCACTCACGGATGCAAATTATGTACCAACTCCTGGTCCATGGCTCACTTTCTGCTAGCAACGTTCTGTGCCTAGGCTCCGTGACGGACTAACCACACGCGCCTACGACTGGCCCCAGGCAACACACTGTCGCGGAAGAAAATCTTATACGACCGGGTCGTACAAAGCCGATTGTGAGACCCTCTCCTGGATGTGACACCTGACGATACGAATCCTAAAGCAGCAGCCCGTCCCGTTCCCCACCTCTCCGTTTCCAAATCCTGATTTCCTACCCAGTTCAATCTCTCCACCTCGCCGCCGCCCGCCGGTGTGCTTGTCCCCGGCGGCCACGGCGATCATCCTGGGTGCCTCTACTTGCTGCACCACCGGCGCACTATGCGCACACTGTACGCATCCCTTGGCTGCAGCCAAGCTTCTCACCGAATGTATTGCTAAGCTTGCTCCATCTCGTTGCCTGGGTTCACTAGATGATTCAATCAACATTTTTACTGTATATTGTTCGTCCTGACTTTGATCTGTAAAAACCCGAATGAACGCAGCTATTTTTCTTCTGAATTTGTTCTCATACAAGATGTGGTCTAAACGAATTTGATGTGCCTCCATGGCCGAGCTGATAAGTGTGGTCATGGACGACGGGGAAGAGCAGTGGGGATGGGGGCTCTGGTGCTTACGGGTTAGAGCGAAAAGAAGAGTTGCAGCGGCGGTGGCGGCGGCGACCACGACGGCGACGGGCGAGCATGGGCTGCAGCCAATGAAAAGGGATCGGGATTTGGTGAACTAGGCGGCTGCACGTTGGGAACAGAAACAGGATTGCTTTAAGATTCGTTCCTCCAGGTGTCAGGCGTTGGAGAGGATCTCACGTCCTTGAGCGTACGACCAGGGTCGTATAAGATTTTCTTCCCACTGTCGCGCCCCGTATAGCCTCCGTATACATCTTTTCCAGCGAATCATCTCTCACGCACCTGACGCACTACACCAGATCCCAATGCGCCAGCCAACGTCCATGATATCAGGTCCAGCTGAGCACGGGCACCAAATTGCCTCGTCCCAATTAGCTTCACTTCTTATAGCAACTCTATGAGAGCCGCCATATTTGAAATCACCAGCCATCATTTATGAAGCACACTTGATATGGATATGGAAGCTGCCAGGCTCGTGCACAAACGTGGAGTCACCAAAAGGACTGCCTCTATCTACTTTTCTCTTGTTGCATTAACTCAATAGTAAACCCCTCAACTGAACGGTTTAAAAACATTAGTTTAAGCTAATATTGCACTACATAGGGATAGAAAAGTTTAACAGTGATTTTACATTCATAAAACTAAATTAATTATACTAGACAACTTGTAGCTAGGGCTGCAAATGAGTCGAGTTCGAGCGAGTTAGACTTGGCTCAGCTCAACTCATATTAAAATTCGAGCGAGCTCAAACTAAGTGAAGGTCAAGGTCGAGTTATAGAACATGACTCATGATCAGCTTGTAACGATCTAGAGTCGATCTCAAGCTAGTTTCGAGCTAAATGAGATGATAAAAAAATATAAATTCTACTACTATTATTCCAACTAGAGATGTGAAAGTGAATAAAACGCTGACACCAATTGAAGGTATGGCCATCTCTTCACTCCCGGGGAAGCTCATCTTCTCTTGGACGAACTACAACTGTGGTCTACGTGGATGAAAGAAAGAAAAATAAAGGTGCATATGCTGAAATTTTTGCTAGAAACAACAGAATATTTAACACACAGCCGATGTACCATATTTGCTTGTAAATAAAATGGAGAAAACTCCAGGACGGCACATATGGTAATAAATTGTCCTATTTCCATTTAATATATGGCATGATGATTTAACATAATGATATTGTGCCAATCAAGCTAAAATCGAGCGTGCCAATATTGGCTTAAGATCGACTCAGCGGCAGCAATCTTCGCGGAATGTGTGGATACTAGTTCCTTGATGGGGAAGGTCATTTTTAAGCATTGTTATCGTTCTTGTAATCAAGCAGCTCATGCGCTAGCTAATTTTTGTTTCTGTAATAAATCTTCTTGCAGTTGGTTGGACGAGCCTCCTGACTGTCTTGTCAGTAAGCTCGTAGACGATGTAAACTTTGTTTAATTTTAGTCATGATGGCCTTCCCTCAAAAAAAAAGATCGGCTCGTTTCTTGGCCGAGCTACAGAAAGTGTTCGTACTCAGCTTGTTTCTTTTCGAGTCGATCTCGAGTCAAGCCGAAAAATGAGTCGATCTCGAGTGGCTGATGAACCTCGAACTTTTCTTGCGGTGCTACTTGCAGCCATGGCGATTGCGGTGAAGGGATGGGGTGTTGGTGCTTTGTCGGGATGTAGGGGAATGCTTCAACAAGGGCCCGTATGCCCTGGAATTCTTCCTCGACAACCGAATTTCCGGCCACGGGGCTGGGCACGGGCGTGGGGATGGAGATTAGCACGGTTACAGGGTCCTCGTCCACCGCCTCGAGGAGGTCCAATACCATATCCTATTGGTCCCAATGCGGCAACAACAGATCCGGTTCACCCGGCTCGGATTCCTCATCCCCAAAGCTGGAGGTGAGGGTCAGCTCGTACTAATGCACCATGGGTGAAGGTGGCTCGAAACTGGGGAGAGAGGGGATTGGGATGGACCGGTGTCCAGTGGGGAGAGAAGGGAGGGTGGCAACCTTCTATAGGCCACTGCAGGCACCATCAAAGGGGCACGCTTCCCAGTGAGAAACTTGTCCATCTGACGGGCCGTCATGAAAATCTGATGGAGCGAGTGTGGCATTAATGGCCCGGTGGTTGCTCGCCTTTGGTGCATCGCAGGCTGCAGAACGCAAAATTTGGTCGTGGCGCCAGGAGGAGGAAGTTGAAACTTCCCACGCTTACGGTTGGGATTTTGAGCGAGCTTGGTGCCGAACCTTCACATTCTCCAAATATAGAGGTTAGGAGGTTGTTTATGGAGCGTCTTTCATAAATTCTAGCGATCCAGATGCATATAGCAACTTTGCGAGTGCCGTTTTAGCCCAAATTTTTTTTTATGGTTATTAGGACGATTGGTCCAATATAGCAACTCTGCTAGACTTCAGCACATACTGCACATTTTGCGTTTACGCGAATAGGCCTGTACACAAAATACATGTGAACGTGCACACAAATATAGCGTGCACGTCTCATCATATAATAAAAAGAAAGAGACATACATGCGAGTTGAGTATAACTAAAGATGTGTGCCATGCTGACACTTAAGTATAAGATGCATGCATGCGTGACAGTTTTGCATGGATAGTTCGTACGTACTATATGGTTTGCACCGCTCCGTTACCGTGACAAGCAACGGTGTTTGTCCTGAAAAGGAAGTATTAAGCACTGCTCACCGTCGCACCTCCCACGTACTACGTACATCGCCTAACAAACTCCACCAACCCATACGATCGATCAAGCTCGTAGTACGTACGTTGCCTCCTCTTCTACTCCAGCTCACAGTTGATTGGTCATTAACTGTACTGATCACATGAGACATGTCAGATAGACCCTTCGTTCACGCGTCTTCATTAGGGCCTAACCTGCTACTATCACACCTATAAATACCACCTCCCAAACACCCCCTCTTCATCACCAAACCGAAAGTTCCTCATCTATAACTACCCACAGCTCACTAGCTGATCACGAGCGAGCCAGATCCAAGGACAGAGGGAGCAACTAGCTCTACTACTCGTCATGGCCAAGCTCTGCGCCGTCCTCCTCGCCGCCTACGCCGCCCTCCTGGCGCTCGGTGCCGCGCCTTCGACCCTCGCCGGTGACCCCAACATGCTCCAGGACATCTGCGTCGCCGACTACATGTCCCTTCAGGGCCGTGAGTAACCCAGCAATTCTCATTTCATCGTGCATGCAATATTTGAACGATCGACCACTGATCGGAATGCATGCGTGTGTGTGCGTGCAGCGCTAAGGGTGAACGGGTACCCGTGCAAGCGGGCGGAGAACGTGACGGCGGATGACTTCTTCTACGGCGGGCTGGCTAGCGCGGCCGATGTGTATGGCGGCGGTAACCCGATGGGCTCCGTGGTGACCGCGGCCGACGTGGAGAGGCTCCCGGGGCTCAACACGCTGGGCGTCTCCATGTCCCGCATTGACTACGCGCCGTGGGGCGGCACGAACCCGCCGCACTCGCACCCGCGCGCCACCGAGATCCTCTTCGTCGCCGAAGGGAACCTGGAGGTGGGCTTCGTCACGACCGCCGGCAGGCACATCACCCGGGGCGTGCCCAAGGGCGGGGTCTTCGTGTTCCCGCGCGGCATGATGCACTACGAGCGCAGCGTCGGCGAGGCGCCTGCTGTTGCGATCTCCGCGTTCGACAGCCAGCTCCCCGGCACGCAGAGGTTCGGCGAGGCGATGTTCGGGGCGGCGCCGGGGGTGCCGACGGACGTGCTGGCCCGGGGGCTGCAGACCGACGGCGGCGTGGTGGAGAGCATCAGGTCCAAGTTCCAGCCAAAGTAGGCCACGAGCACGTACGTGCGCCGAGCGTAACACACACATTAAGGCGCGTAAAAAAAAGTGTGCGTACGTGATCTAGTGTGCGTACATGATCTAGCAATGCTACATCTACGAACAAAACTAACGTAATCTTACGTGATTAGACAGCTGGCAGTTTGTGATTGGGATTAGGGAGGAGAGGGGGCCCACCCCACTTAAAATCAGGGGGGGCGATAGAATTATGAAGGAAGGTTACGTAAAACTTTATGTAAGTCTTCGTAAGTCTAGAATTATCGGTCTTCTCATCTTGTCTGTCTTTTTAGGTGAAAAAGCGTCTTGTTATTTGTTCGTTGTTGAGCTGTATGCGATGGTTTTTCCTACGACGTCCTAAGTTTGTTGTAATATTTGCAATGGAGGTAATTACAGTGGTGGTGTCACAACTTGGCGTGGATGGTCATTTTGGTGCCACAAGTTGTGGTGTACATCAAAGTGATGATATAACTTGGCTCTAGCATGCACATACGATGCTTTTCTCGTTTTGATACGGATTAAGTGCTGACTAAGCAAGCCAGCTGGGCGGGGTCCCGCTGTCAGTGACCAGAGGGCTTAGGAGCTGGCTTGTGGCTGGAGATTTTTCAAAAAACCCCTTAGATTTTTTTTTTGCAAATAGGCCCCCGCCTTGGCTATACAGTGCTGCCCTTTCGTTTTTGCCAATCGATCCCAAATCTGGCATCCAAATCCCTAACCCTCGTTCCCAATTTCCAGAGCACGGCGGCGGCGGCCTCCTGTCTTGAGCACGGCGGCTAAGGTGTTGAACGACGGCGATACATTGACTTCAGGTTAGCTCATGTAATCCAGTTTTATATAGAATATTCTGTGTACTGAAAGTTCTAAAGAGAATGTATTGAAATTGGTACTAAGAAGTGTGGCTTCATGTCAAATTCTTATTTAACTAAGTCTTGCATTTGACACTGCTGGTTGTTCTAAAGAGAGTATGAAGCTGAATGTTTAATTTAGTAAATGAAACAACACTCAGCATTATATAAGTATACTTGCTAAACAAAGTAAGTGGTACATCTGATCATTGAGATGGACAAGACACCGACAGTAACATGAATGGAATATAACTGAAGATATGTCAAAACTTAGATAACCGACAGACATGCGGTTACTGAATTAAAATCACAGAAACATTCAGTTTCAGAGAAACCATTCATTTCACAGTCAGCTAAACTTTAAAATCATATAACAGTCATAAATGAACTTGACCAAAAGGGAAATATGCATTGTAGCATCACTAAAGCAGAAGGTAAATTTAGTTCTAACATTCCAGAGAACAAAAGTTGGAGCATTTCTTCCAGTTCATTGATGAACTAGTATACTTTCCAGCTTGGTCTACAAGGTCTGGAAATCATCAAGCCACTCCTCAGTTGGTGCATTTTGTGTCACTGGGACCTCCTCTACTTGCACATAAGATCTGGGTTCAGCTGGTGGAAACATGATGTTCCATAGTCCAGCTCATGGTCCTGTCCTTCCTCCAGTGTGACCTCTCCCAGTCTCTCTCCCAGTCCCACTCCCAGCTCCTCTCCCAGTCCCTTTCCCAGCTCCTCTCCCAGTCCCTTTCCCAGTGCCTCTTCCAAGTCCTCTCCCAGCTCCTCTGCCTACTCCAGTTGCTTTCCTTTTTCTCCCTCTTGCATTTTCAATTGCCTGGTAGCTAGCTTCAGGGACATCTTCAGGTATATCTTCTGTCACTCCTCTTCTTCTAACCCTGCCTGCTGCCATAGCAGTTGTAACCCTGGGAGGGGGTATGTTATCTCTTGCATTTGCAATAAAAGTTGATTCTGGAAGAGGTCCATGATCCATAGCTGGCACATATGCTTTCCTCTCCTAAGTATGAACAAATTTTCAGAGATAGTTTCACAAGCAGACTTGAAATTCAGAAGAAAAATATAGTTTTGCACATAACAAAGGACTTACCATTTGCTGCATGAGAAACACCATTGACNTCTCCCAGTCCCTTTCCCAGTGCCTCTTCCAAGTCCTCTCCCAGCTGCACTCCCAGTCCCTCTCCCAGCTCCTCTGCCTACTCCAGTTGCTTTCCTTTTTCTCCCTCTTGCATTTTCAATTGCCTGGTAGCTAGCTTCAGGGACATCTTCAGGTATATCTTCTGTCACTCCTCTTCTTCTAACCCTGCCTGCTGCCATAGCAGTTGTAACCCTGGGAGGGGGTATGTTATCTCTTGCATTTGCAATAAAAGTTGATTCTGGAAGAGGTCCATGATCCATAGCTGGCACATATGCTTTCCTCTCCTAAGTATGAACAAATTTTCAGAGATAGTTTCACAAGCAGACTTGAAATTCAGAAGAAAAATATAGTTTTGCACATAACAAAGGACTTACCATTTGCTGCATGAGAAACACCATTGACCCTGGTGTTTGAGTTGGGTCCATGTGTGGGTGCACTGTGTGTGGCATTATGTTCTGAAAATAGGGTAAATAAATTATCAACTCTATCTGTCAGTGTGTAAAATTCAGAAAACATTCTAGTAAATTTAATATTTTTTCATCTTACAGAAATGACAGAAGGATCATCATATTCCTCTTCACCATCATCATCTACATCAGTATGAACAGGCTGAGGTGCATCTCTGTTGTTCTCCTCCCACTTGTTGTGCCCTTTCTTGTTGTGATCTGCTCTTCCACACAGAGAGCAGTGCATGGACACACCATGCTTTGTCAATTTCTTCCCTCCATCTTTCATGATCTTCTCCTCTGGATCTTTTTTTCTGTTTCTCCTTGGTCTGCCCATCACCTTAGTGTACACTGGTAGATAGGCATCAACACAATTCATCTTTCTCCAATGCTCCCTGTCTCTAACTGGCTTTATGTTGTACCCATAAGCTTTCTTGTAAGTTTGTACAGAATAGCACTCATGCACTAGACTTGCAGGATCTATTCTCTCCTCTCTAGCACATGCTATTGCATGGTGGCATGGAATTCCTGACAAGTCCCATCTTCCACAGTCACAAGTTTCCATGTTCAGATCCACTATGTAGGATGGTTCAGTGAGACCACTTTGAAAACCTTCTGACCAGCTCCAAATACCATGCAGTGAGTAGCCCAATCAGTAAATTTGTCTAGTTTTTTCTTAATCTTGGGGCACAGTCTACCACTCCATTTCCTATCCACTGCCACTTCCTTCTGCTTGTTGTATATCCTTGCTGTTATCTTGTTGTTTATGTTCTCCACCATGGATAAAATTGGCAATTCTCTTTCTGGCAAAATCCAACTGTCAGAAGAACAAACATACCTGTTAGTGCAGCAATACAACAAGACAAACTAAAAGAGCCATATTGCAATGTTAAAGTTGAAGCATATTAGTACATAACATGCCTACCTATTAAATACTTCAGACATGTTATTCAGCAGGATGTCACACTTCAGAAAAGGATTAAAAAAGGCTTTAATCCATGACCTTGGAGGCCATTTCTCCACCCATTTATATGCACCCACACTGTCTGCCAGCATCTTATCCATAGCTTTGACATATGTTGGATTGTTTGTTGCTCTTGCAATTGCCCATAGATTGTTCTTCAATTGTTCCCCCTTGTGAAGCTTGTGGAAATTCTGGTACATATGTCTCACACAAAATCTGTGTTCAGCATCTGGCCAAACCTTTGAAACTGCTGCTATGAGACCCTGCAAATCACATAAATAGTGCCCTTCACATAAATATATGGTCTAAACACTTCAGAGTAGGTATAACTATATGAATTAGATGAATGAGCAGAATGTCACATACCTTTTGCTTATCACTCATGATTGTGTATGGAGAGGTGTTAAAAATGTTAAGATCATCTTTCAGACTTGACAGAAACCACTCCCAGCTGCTAGTAGACTCCACTTCGACAACCCCAAATGCTAGGGGGTAGATGCAGTCATTAGGGTCAATACCCACTGCTGTCCGCAAATTTCCTTTGTANATAGTGCCCTTCACATAAATATATGGTCTAAACACTTCAGAGTAGGTATAACTATATGAATTAGATGAATGAGCAGAATGTCACATACCTTTTGCTTATCACTCATGATTGTGTATGGAGAGGTGTTAAAAATGTTAAGATCATCTTTCAGACTTGACAGAAACCACTCCCAGCTGCTAGTAGACTCCACTTCGACAACCCCAAATGCTAGGGGGTAGATGCAGTCATTAGGGTCAATACCCACTGCTGTCCGCAAATTTCCTTTGTACCTGGTCTTAATGTGACATCCATCTATAAAAATGATGGGCCTACCTCCCAATAGCCAGCCTCTCTTGCATGCATCCAATGACCAATATAGCGTAGAGAAGTGTTCTTTTGTATGCTTAAGCTTTTCATCAAATATCTCCTTTGTGCATAGATAGAACTTGCTGCCAGGGTTTGTGTTCCTCAACTCCTCTCCATAATCCCACAAGTGTTTGTACTGGTCATCATCGTCACCTCTGATCTGCTTCACTGATTCTCTTCTAGCTCTACCCAATTTGGTCCTAGTTGGTATGAGATTGTATTCTTGCTGAACCTTCTCCTCAAACTTTTTCAAAGGCATCTTCTCATTGTCTCTAAACTCATCTCTGCCATTTTTGGTTAAAAATGGAGCAGTTAGACATTTAAGTTTCCATGTCTTAGGGCAAGTGTGCTCATCACAGTACTTCTTTACAATAAAGCTGTCTTTCCTGCTGTCCTTCACTGCTTTCAGATACCATGGGCAACCATCAGTGCATATAACTTCAACTGTCTTTGATGTGTTTCTTGTCTTTTTAATTGAAACTCTGTTCCTAATGCTATAAGAAGTTATAGCATGTCTTAGCTCTTGCACACTACCAAACACCATGCCTAACCTAAATACAGGAGCATTCAAATCAGTCTCTGGATTGAAACCTTTGAAGTGGTACTTCAACTTTTCCCTCTCTTCTTTGGATAACATGATGTGGGGGTCATCTAGAGCATCTTCTGCTAACTCTGTTTCATAGTCACATGTTGTAACCTTTTCTCTATGATCATCCACTTCTTTGTCAACATGATCTTCAAATAGATCATCATCTCCATCCTCTACATCAAAGTCACTGTCAAAGAAATCCTCATCAGTTTCTGAATCTGAACCAGCTGCTGCATCTTCTTCCTCAAATTCCTCATCAGCACATCCTGAACTTGATCCTTCAGAAAACAATCTCCTGGCCCTAGTTTTCCTCCCCTTACTTGGGTCGGTGACAACTGTAGGTGAGCTAACATTTTCTTTGCCCTTGTTTTCTTTCCTTGGAGTTATGATCTTTG
>LR880968.1:925789228-925809092 GCA_904067115.1 Aegilops sharonensis
AAATCATAGAGGTTATATGTAGACAGATGTTAAAAAAGATAGAACATATTCATATGCATTTACTCATTACTAAATTCGGGAACAGTTAAATATGTATAATGATGTCACCATATTTTGTTGTGCACAAACATTAATACAGAAATTTATGATGATCCACTATGTTTTAAGTATAGGGCATATAAAATAAGATATTTTATATGTAATAAGCATTAAGAATAATTATAAATACTTCGTACTTCCGATTTGTATGGGATTAAATAAATAATTGCTGCAACTTTTTGTGTATAATATTATAGTTTTAAAAAAATTCCTAGCCCGTGCAGTAGCACGGGTTGACGACTAAAAGAGAATAAGACGCAAAGTAGAACAACTCGAAGGCAACACCAACAGCAGCCGAGAACAAACCGTGCCATTGCCAACGACATCGCTACACATACACCAACTAACCTACTAAGGCCATGGGAAGAGGGCACCACCGTGTGAGTATTGTGTTCGTCGACTGTCGCCAAGGGCCAAACATGAGCAACAAAGATGTGTCTCCGCTGCTGCAATGGACCATTACCCTTTCACTCAGGCTCGATGGGTGCCGCACCTGCTGCCAGCGGAGTGGTTCCCCTAAAACCATAATCAAGGTGTCCAAGGTGCCTAAGGAGAGGCAATAGGAGCAGACCCACAAGCAAAAGGAGCCCGACCACCCAAGCACCATCGCCGGTGGCAGCGAGACAGAACGCCAGACGTGAGTTGTTGAACGAAGACGCTAAACCACAGAGAAGGCCGAAATGGGTAGCATGATACATCGGTCAAGGATAGGAATCACCAACGCCCAAGGCATACGACCAACACCGAGAAGGACCGTAATCCCCTCGCACCAATGGTAGGGACAATCTGCACCTGGAACGGAGTAGATTGACGAAGATGAAGCCAGATCAACTCACGCCGTCATCAAACCGCCGTCAACTCCACCACCACTTGAGTAATCCCTGGACGACGCCTTTAGGAGAGATCATGCAACTACGATGTCGTCGTCCAGAACAGGGGATCTGAGGCTTTAACCTGAGCTCTTGGGAGGGAGGGCGGGAGGGAAACTTCACTGAATCCTCCATCAAGGGGAACAACACCCGACAGTGCTACCTTCAGTGTTGCCCCAGTGCTAGCCAAGGGACCCCCTCGGATCCACTCACATCCACCAGATTCGCAGAGCCAGCACCTAAGAGCGGCAACTGAAGCCACCAGGGGCCAGATCTGGGATGTATCAAAGTAGATCGGGGTTGACGACAACTTCTTCATGGTGAGCCAGTAACCAACGACGGCTCGCCGCCGCAGCCACCGACCATCTCCACGCTGCTGACACGACCGGGGGAAGTGGCCCACCTGCACCCGTCGGCACGCCGCCCCCCCCCCCCCCCCCCCCCCCGCCCCCCCGGCCCGGGGGCGGGGGCCCACCTCCCCCCGCCGCCCCGCCGCCCCCCCCCCCCCCCCCCGCATAGGCCACGTTGCGCGCCACCACTCGAGGTCCCGCCCCGGAAGCCGAGGCTCTCCACACGTGGTGGAGCCACCAGGATCCCCGCCGTCACCTTCATCGGTGCCATGCGTCTGCACCGATTAGCATCTCTGGCGGCTACCGAGAGACGAGTTGGGAAGGAGGGATGAGGCGGAGGGGGCTAGGGTTCGCCCCTGAGTCGCCTCAGAGGAGGGGGGACTTTTCAAAATGGATCACAAAGTATTGGTGTGATATGATTAGTATTCTTAGGAGAAATGCCATTTACTATCCTTTAGCTGTTTCAAAAGTCGAAGTTTGCTATTTGAACTTCATAAACATACAATTTTTACCCTTCATATATCAAAACTGTCTAGCTTTGATTCCCCTGCACTCTAAATGTAGTTTTGAATGATGGCATGACAACGTTTCTAGCACATGGTAGCCATGTGAAAATGATGATACGGCTATTATTCTTTTTGTTGAACACAATACAGACGCAAGTGCTCATACATATGCGCATACACTCACCCATATAAATGCACGCATGCACAACTACCCCTATGATCGAGCACCTTCGAGAGACTGAGCCGACATGTCATTTTGAGATTTACGAAGTCACCGTAGGCGCCTCGTCGTTGACGAGAACGTCTTCTCCCACTGAAAGCACATCACCGGAAATCTTTGAAGTAAATCCAAGAATAATGCGAGCACCAGGACTTAAACCCTGGTAGGCTGGGATACCACTGTCCCTCTAACCATCCAACTACAAGTTGGTTCGCCGCAGCTAATGTTGGGAAAATTAACATGACAATGCTTCTCACACATAGTAGTCTAGTCAGTAAAAAACATAGTAGTAAAATACATAGAAAAATGTTGAAAGTTTATAAATATTCTAGAGAAGCCATCAAAACTTTCTTTAAATTTCCAGTTGCATAAATTTCAGAAACCTTCTTGTAAAGTCATGGTATGATCTATCTTTGTGACATCTCCACATTTTAGTACCATTTTAGAAGTACGGCCAAGTTTTTAAGAGCATATACCTTTTTTTTGTACAATTTTCCTAAGATAATCATGGGTTTTTGTTTTTATTACATAATTTCTGACTTGATTTCCACACGTGCAAAACTTGCCGCAGATTGGTTAAGACCATCTCTAACATGGCAAGAAAAAATGTGTGAATTTTATGATATGGTTACTATTCTTTTTAGGATCCTTCTGTTGTTTCGAAAGTCAAAGTTTAGTATTTCAACTTGAAAAGTGAACATTCTTGGTCCCTCATCTACTAAAACCATATACATTTGGTTCCTCACCACAGTAAAAGAAGAATTTAATGACACTGTGAGATGGCTTCTCACATATTAGTAGGTGAGTAAAAAAATATCAAAACCAAACACATAAATGTATAAGTGCATAAATATCCTATAGAAGCCCTTAGAAAAAAAATATGAATTCTAAATTGCAAAAAATCCAGAAAATTTCATTCATATAAAACCACTAATATTAAAAAATTAAAATCCTCACAATTTCGGTACAATTTCTAAAATATTTATGCATTTTCCCGGTTTTTCCTAAGTTTTTTTAATTCCAATGAAATTATTGGCTTTTCGTTTTGTAGTTGCAAAATTGTTGGCTTTGGTTTAGCGTCGCGGGATCGACGAGGCCCTCGAGTATTGAGCGAAATGGAAATCGGAAGTTGGGGGGTCGTGTGTTTTTGGGTGTTTTTGTAGGCAATCTTTTAGAGAAAATCGGTGTGTTTTTTTTTTTAAGGAAACCGTGTTGTGGGCCGGAGAGCCCGCATCGTCGTAACCGATACCAACACACACACACATCGCGTGCGCACCCAGCCCACGTGTCGGCACCGAGCCCGCCCCGAACCCTCTGCCAGCAGGCCCCCCGCAAACTTACCGTCCCAACCCGTCATCGCCACACGGGCGGGCACACCCGACCCGATCCGATCCGCCGAACGCTCAGCCGCGAAGAGACTTTACCCACCCGACCTCCCCCCCGCGTGCGTCGCCCGGTCGTTACGCCACGCCTCGCTCCCCTCCCCTCCCCTCCCCTCCCACCCCCTGATCTCCTCTCCTGCCGCCGTTCCCTCTCCCACCTCCACCCCCACCTCGCCGCCCCGGGCTCCAAATCAGCCCGAAATCCCCGCGCGACCCGCCGCGGCGGCGACCCGTGGCACCCCCCCAATGGGAGAACACTAGCCCGCCCTAACCCTAGCAGCATCCACTCCCCACCCGCGCTGAACCATGGCCGTGGTCGTGGCCGCGGGCGGCGGGGACGCCGCGCCCGCGAACCGGAAGCTGGGCGGGTACCTGCGCGCGGTGGTCTCGGTCCCGGCCTCCGACGCCAAGTCCCTCCGCCCGCTCGCCCCCTGCTCGCTCTCCGCCTGCGGGGCCGCGCCGCTCGCGCCGCTCCCCGACGACGCGGCGGGCGCGCGCCCGGGCCCCGCCCCGCGGGGGTCGCTCAGGTGGCGGGCCACCGGCGGCGGGGGCACCAGCGTCGTGCGCCAGCTCAGGGCGCTCGTCGCCGCGCGCTGCGTCGAGGTGGAGGGCAGAGTGCTGCGGGTGGTCGCGAGGAGGAGGGAGGAGGAGGCGGAGGAGGTCAGGGTTGTGGTGCTCGTCGACGTGTACCTCCCCGTCGCCGCATGGTCCGGGTGGAAGTTCCCGCGATCGCGCTCCTCCGCCGCCGCGGCCGTGTTCAGGCACCTCAGGTCAGTGCGCCCCCCCTTGCCTCTGCAATTGTTTCCCCTGACTCCGCCCGGTGGAATTTAAATTAAATTGGCACGATCGCCTTCTTCGGATCAATGTGTAGAGCCTCGTGGGGTGTGGGGGCAGGCAGGATTTTGTCATTTTAGTGGGGATTTCTCGCGGTTACAGGCTTCTGACGCGGGGAATTTATTACTGCTACTGTTGGTTCTCTGCATTGTGCGATCAATTTAGCACTGTTACTATTAGCTCGCTGCCTTGTATGACTCGGGTTACTGCAACTATCATCTGAACCGTGAGAAATTTGGTCCTGCCGTGTTCTCTGCATTTGCTACTTCCTAGTCAATAATGTGTCAAATTTGCTAGTACCTCCTAGTCAGTAATGCACTTGGCTTGCATCTGAAGTTGTGATGGAAGTTTTTGCAATTCAGATGTTGACACATCACCATGATTCCACTGAAATTAATAAGAAGCTTGCATGCTTGTCCACACGGCATTTCAATAATTAATCAAGATAGCTTCCTAATCCCAGATGGTTACTGCATTTAATTTTAGCTATCTGATGCACAGTGGTTGATCAGTACAGCCGCTCTTTGAGTAGGTTCGTTTTACTATTTCAGCAATCCTGCTGTTGATGCCGCTTAACTCCTAGTCTAAGGCAATGTTCTTTTGCAGTTGCAACTGGGATGCTAGGAATGCTTTAGTTGCTTTTGACTGGACTTCTCATGACAATCCACATCCTGATGACCAGTATATTTGGAGCTGCACTGACTGTCATGTCCTTGGCTGCGAGCTTCATCAGATATCATCTGTATCGAATAACGACAAGTCATTTGACCTGCATGAAATCTTCAAAGTTCTCCCCAGTGTTAGGGTGGAGAAGGGGATGCAGATAACAACAATAGTACCCGATGTTATATCGGATGAAATAGGTATCTGGTCTATCCCTGATGATATATTGAATAAGGTGCTGATTCGCCTTAAACCCGGGGATTTGATAAGAGCGGCAGCTACTTGTCATCACATAAGGACTCTTGCTGCCTCTATTATGCCTTGCATGAAGCTTAAGCTTTTTCCTCATCAAGAGGCGGCTGTCGAATGGATGTTGCGGCGAGAGCAAAACCCTGAGCCCTTACCGCATCCTCTCTGCAAGAATTTCTGCACTGAGGATGGCTTTCCTTTCTTCATAAATGTTTCCTCTGGTGAAATATTCACTGGGATTGCTCCAACCATAAACGATTTCTGTGGAGGTATGTTCTGTGACGAACCTGGACTAGGGAAGACAGTGACTGCATTGTCTCTTATTCTCAAAACGCATGGAACTTTGGCAGAACCTCCAAGAGGGGTGGATATAAAGTGGTGCACTCATAAACCAGATAAAAAGTATGGATACTATGAATTCAACACCAGCAACTGTTCAAACAATTTCTCTGAATCAAAAAGGCTCATGGGGAAGAACGTTGTTCAAGAAGATCCATGTTCAAGTGAGCTATCTCATAATGGTGACTCTGTTCCCAGTACAAGATCGTCAAGGAAGAGAGGCAGGTTAGTAGACCCTGGTCTATCGCCGGTCAACATGCATGTTTCAAGTGAGAAGTCGCCAGAATCATGCAATCCACATCCAACGCCAGCTACTCAAGTACTAAAGGTCACCAAAAACTTGAAAAGTGTCAGGAAAAACCTCATGGATGCTTACAGCAAAGATTCAGTTGGCAGTAAAAGGAAGAGAGGCACTGTGTCCGAGTTAAGTGAGACATGGGTTCAGTGTGATGCTTGCAGAAAGTGGCGGAGGTTATCAGATGGAACTGTTCTTGATTCTACTACGGCTTGGTTTTGCAGTATGAATGCCGATGCTGCACGGATGACATGCACTGCTTCTGAGGAATCCTGGGATGTCAAGACAAAGATAACCTATTTGCCAGGATTTTACAAGAAAGATGAGTTGCCGGGAAATGAGCAGAATGTATCATTTTTTGCAAACATATTGAAAGATAATATTTCTTTGATCAACTCTGAAACCAAGAAGGCTTTATTGTGGTTGGCACAACTTCCTCTCAGGAAACATCTCGAGATGGAATCAGTTGGTTTGACACGTCCAGTTCTAGATGCACGGGCAACCACAGGCAAGGGTGCCCGCCCATATTTCAAGTTATTTCAAGCATTCGGCCTTGTGAGGAAGATTGAGCAAGGTGTAACTCGGTGGTATTATCCATCTATGCTTGATGATTTGGCCTTCGACTCGGCTGCACTTGGAATTGCTCTTGAAAAACCACTGGATTTAGTGAGGTTATATTTATCTAGGGCGACCTTGATAGTTGTGCCTGCTAATTTGATTGATCACTGGACAACACAAATACAACGTCATGTTTCTTCGGATACACTTAATGTTTATGCATGGGGAGATCACAAGAGGCCGCCTGCTCACATCCTTGCTTGGGACTATGACATTGTCATAACCACATTTAGCAGATTAAGCGCAGAATGGGGGCCAAGTAAGAAAAGTGTTTTAAAGCAGATCCATTGGTTTAGGGTAATATTAGATGAAGGACACACTCTAGGTTCCAGTCTTGCCCTGACAAACAAATTGCAGATGGCTGTTTCTTTGGTTGCTTCAAACAGGTGGATTTTAACTGGTACGCCTACACCGAACACACCAACTAGTCAGGTTGCTCATCTTCACCCCATGCTCAAGTTTCTTCATGAAGAAGCTTATGGTGAAAACTACCACTCATGGGAGTCTGGAATTCATAGGCCCTTTGAGGCTCAAATGGAAGAGGGGCGCATTCGTCTTGTGGAGCTACTTCGGAGGTCCATGATTAGTGCAAGAAAAGCAGATCTCAAAAACATCCCTCCTTGCATAAAAAGAATAACATTTGTAGACTTTAGTGAAGGGCATGCGAAAAGTTACAATGAATTGGTTGTTACTATTCGCCGGAATATACTGATGGCTGATTGGAATGACCCTTCCCATGTTGAATCACTTCTGAATCCCAAGCAGTGGAAATTTCGTACTACTACTATAAGAAATGTCCGGTTGTCTTGCTGTGTTGCTGGGCATATTAAAGTAGCAGAGGCTGGTCATGATATACAAGAAACTATGGATGAGTTGATGCAGGGGGGTCTTGATCCTTCTTCGGAGGAATATCAATCCATAAGATTTGCTCTTTTAAATGGCACCGATTGTATCAGGTATGGAAGTGTTTAACATTAACTAAAGCATATTATCTATCAATCAGATACTCTGACTTGCTCAAACATTCATATTGCTATCTTCAGGTGTCGAGATTGGTGCCGCTTACCTGTTATAACACCTTGTCGGCATCTGCTGTGCCATGATTGTGTAGCTTTGGATAGTGAGAAATGCATAGAATGTGGGAACAACTACGAGATGCAGTCTCCCGAAACTCGTGCACGTCCAGAAAATCCAAACCCAAAATGGCCAGTCCCAAAGGATCTAATTGAATTGCAGCCTTCATATAAGCAGGTCTGTACTCAGAGCTATGTGATGCCATGCAATTTCTTCAGACACTTTGTTGTCGGAGTATTTATTTTCTCCATTTTATGCAGGATGACTGGGATCCAGATTGGCAGTCAACGACTAGCAGCAAAGTTGCTTACTTGATCGACAAGTTGAGAAGTTTGCGAGAAGCTAACATGAAACATGTGCACTCGACTAACATAACCATTGGTGCTGGTCCTGCTACTACATCGTCTTATCAAGATGATAATAACCTGCAGACCAGGTTACCACAGACATTGCCTGACAAAGTAATTATATTCTCTCAGTTTCTGGAGCATATTCATGTTATTGAGCAGCAGGTAAATTGTAATGCCCATACTTGTCTTTTCTTAAGAGTATGAATTAGTTGGTTAATGATCTCCTTCTGTTCAGCTGACTATTGCTGGAATAACATATGCCGGAATGTACAGTCCCATGCCTTTAGGCACTAAGGTATGTGTCATTCTTCTTTCTTCTGTCTACCTGTAATGTAACACATATCTAGGTAACTACTCCCTTCGTTCGGAATTACTTGTCTCGGAAATGGATGTATCTAGAATTAAAATACATCTAGATACATCCATTTCTGCGACAAGTAATTCCGAACAGAGGGAGTAGGTTACTAGGTGTATTTGCTACAGCGTGCTTATCTTTCCCCAAAAAGGCAACATTTTTACCCTAAAAAAAAGGCAACATTTTTATTGAACTGGGATATGGCAATTTTTTTGGCTTGGTGGACCTTACTGGTGATCATGTATACCACGTCTCCCCATCGTGTTCTCATCCCTGTCCCTTCCTATCTAGTGTCTCCCATTCCCTTCCACTACCCTGCACGTCCTCCTTTTTACAATGGAACAAATTTGGCTGTCTAATTAGGGAAAATATGGTAAATGATTGGCATGTGTCAAAAACATTTTGTGACTGATCTTTATGTTGCCACAATTCTTTTCAGAGAAGTGCATTGACGAAGTTTAAAGAGGATCCAACATGCATGGCTTTACTGATGGATGGCACTGCAGCACTGGGCCTTGATTTGAGTTTTGTGAATCATGTTTTTCTGATGGAACCCATATGGGATAGGAGGTAACCTGATTGCTCAATTACTGAAATACTGTCATTTTTGGGCCTGCATCAAAATAGAACATGTACATATATTTTTGCTGGGATGCAAATAAACGTAGAAATGAAAATTGACTTACCAAATTCTACGCAAACTTAATTACCATGTTCTCCTGTTTTACATCTGTCAGCCATAGGGTAATTTCTGTTCTTACTGGTATTTGGCACTTGAGTTAACCACCCTTTTGGGGGATATGTCTTGTTAGCTATCAAATTGTGTATGACCGACCGGTATTGACGGATGGTCCTCTTTTCTCTGATTATTAGTATGGAGGAACAAGTTATTAGTCGCGCGCATAGAATGGGTGCAACCCGTCCAATAAATGTCGAGACCCTGGCTATGCGCGGTACCATCGAGGAGCAAATGCTCCAACTTCTGCAGGTTTGTGTGGACCACATTGTTCGTAACATTTCATTGTGAAATATATCATCAAACCTCGCCGATACAGTAAAATATATGCTTTGTTCGCAGGACTCTAGCGCGTGCAGAAATATGGTTAATAAAGGTGCAGGCGGCACCGAGAATGAAGGGGCTCGGCCTCACCGTAGCCTACACGATTTCGCCGAAAGTAGTTATCTGGCGAAACTCACCTTTGTGAAAGGATCTAACACGGCATGCATGGATGCTTAGTATAAGTTGAGCTGTCACCATAAGTTCTTTGTTTGTTTCTTTTGTTTTGAGATAATAGCGAGGTCCTTCAAGTCATTCTTTTGCAGCAGAAGTAAACAGAACTCTGACGGTGGAATATATGTGCCTTCACTTTTAAGCAACTGCGAGTTGCTCTTGTTTTTCCCGTCCGACTGCAGTCTTATGATATGATGTTGATTTCTTATAACAGATGACTAAAACTGTAGCTAGTAATTAAATTAGGAAAAATGAAAATCGAAGTAGTGGAAAGATGCAAGTAGCAAAATCGTGTCATTGTGTCAGAGTTCGCTCAAAGCAGCTTCCTTTATCAACTCGCCTTTGTGACAGGATCTAGCAAGAACTAAGTTTGGACTTTTTTCTGCGTGAAATTATGAGAGCTTTATTCAAACAAAAGAGCTCCTGAATAAAGCTCTCATAATTTCATGCAAAAAAATAACTAATTTTGGATTTGCAACTTCTTTTTGAAAAACAACTAGAACTTTATTAATTAGCAATAATGGTTACATCGTCTATCAAGAGAGTTGCAAGATTTTCCATGGGCTCCTCTATCCAATCCCTAGTCATGGAACATTTTGCTAATCTAGCAAGCTCATGAGCTACTTTATTCGCTTCCCTATTACAATGTTCAAAACTGGCTTGAGGAAAATCACAGGCCACAAAAAAAAATCCTCAAAAATTGCAGCAGCCGCTCCCGCAGACTGTCCTCCATTGTTCATTGTGTCAATGACCTCCATATTATTAGAATTGATAATTAGACGATTGCATCTCGTCTTTTGTGCCAACAGTAAGCCAAATCTGAGTGCCATGCCTCCGCTGTCAGAGCATCCGCACAGTACTGAATCCTCCAATTACCACCTACTATGAAGTTTCCTTTGTCATCTCTCATAACAGCACCCGCTGTGCCTCTTAGCTGATCATGATCAAAAGAAGCATCCACATTCAATTTAACAAACCCCCTCGGAGGTCTGCACCATCCTTCATTCTTTCTCTTTGCTTTAGGAGAGTGGGCATTTACATAGTTCACTGTTATAGCCCTAATTCCCATCGAGGTTTTGGGACGCCTCTTGAGAATTACCCTCATGGACTAGTTTTCGTCTATTCCACCATAAATACCAAGCAACTATAGCGATTAGTTCCCCTGCATTCCGGGAGCCCAAGATATGTAGTTCATGGTCAGGCATAAGGAGTAAGAATTCAAGGACTGCCTCTCCTGCATGATCAATGACGCAGGCTTTTTTCACCACTTCATACAACCCCAAATGTTCCCACACTTCCTTTGCCTTCTGGCACAAAAATAATATATGTTTTGTGTCCTCTGGCCCATCCAAACACGCTGGGCATATTGGCTGAGTTTTTATATGTCTGTTGGCCAGTGTAACGCGACACGGTAGGGTCCCGTGAAGCATCCGCCAAATAAAAATTTTAACCTTCGCCGGACAAGCTAATTTCCAGATCTTACCCCAAATAGGGTTGACGTTACTTCTGCCCATGCCATTTGAGTATTCCAACTTCCTCCCATGTTGCTTATTCCATTCCTCCACATAAGATGATTGTACAGTGAATAAACCATTTTTTGTATAACTCCACGCAATAAAGTCCGACATATTATGCATAGGGATCGGGGTCGCTAGTACTCTACGGGCATCAATTGGCCACAAAGTTTGTCTCATCAACTCTTCATCCCAACCATTTGTGATTGGGTTAATAAGATCAGAAACTTTCGTCAGTAGATTCCCCCTTCTAGGTGTAATAATTTTCCTGTCTGCACAATTCGGGATCCATGCATCTCTCCATATGTCAATATTTTCTCTTGTTCCCACTCTCCATATATAGCCGTTCTTGAGAGAGTCCACTCCCGCCATAATGCTTTGCCAAGTAAAGGAGGCGCCCTTTTTTAATACTGCGCTCATCAAATCACCTTCGGGGAAATACTTGGCTCTTAGGATTGTTGCACATAACGATTCGGGATTATCCACGAGACGCCACGCTTGCTTCGCTAATAAAGCCAGGTTAAAACAATGTATATCACGAAAACCCATTCCTCCTTGGTCTTTTGGAACACACATCTTCCACCATGTCATCCAGTGCATCCTTTTCTGATTGTCCTCGTCACCCCACCAAAATTGCGACATCGCGTCTATGATTCCTTTGCAAATCTTTTTAGGAATTTTAAAGACGGACATTGCATATGTTGGGATAGCTTGAACAACAGACTTAAGCAAAATTTCCTTCCCACCCGCCGATAACAGCTTTTCTTTCCAACCACTAATCTTAATAATAATACGATCAATCAAGAACTGAAAACTATCACTTTTGTCCATGCCCACATTGACAGGTAGTCCCAAATATTTATCATTAAGTGCCTCAGTCATAATATTTAGAATTGTACATATTTGTTCTTACCTATGCATCTTCTTTCCTACTTATAAAGATTTGAGTTAGTGGTCGATGCACTCTCCTCCTACATGTGGGATCCATCGAATTAGAATAAGAAGTAAAGAGTGGCACTCGAATTGGGTAGTGGAGTCGACCGCTGCTCTTGCCCAAATTGCCATCCTCCAGCCTGCTGCTGCCCAATTGTAAATACCTTACATGTGCCTTTTGTTTAGAATAGAACGAGAGACAGTCTGTGACGGCCTGATTTTTGGCCCTTTCTTTTTCTTTTGTTTTTCCGAGGCTTTTGCCTGAGTTTTTCTTTTTCGTGGCTTCGTGGTCTTGAAACTGAAGAAGATGCCCTCTTCTTTGCTTCCAAAGTTGCTTGTCATTCCCAAATCTTTCCCTAGACCCTTTCATTTCCCTCCTAGCCCAAATCCCAATATTCTTTTTATTGGGAATATTCCTTTTCTATTAAAGGAATAACTCAAATTGCCCTAGGTTGTGAAGCAACCTATATTTCCATCACTCCAAAAATTCCCAAATAATTCTCGTAAATTGTTTGGGTCATATCTTTATCAAATATGGCAAAACTTCTCATTGCCATGTTAAAAAATAATTCCCCAATATTCCTTTTTCTATTCTCCCTGAATGGCACTTTGTGAAGGAAGTGTCATTTATATTTTTCCTAGCGACTCCCAACCTTTTTGGGCATGTTTATATGTCCAAATAATTGCCTCATGCCCAAGTTCAAATTTATTTGCCTAGCCAATCTTCCTCAGTGATTTTTCAAAGTTTCTGTCCAACAGAAAGCTTTGTGAAGGAAGTACTAGCTAGGAGTACCCAAATGAGTTCAAATTTCGCACACTCCTTAATGTGCTCATATTAACCCCTTCCACCCATTTGCAGCCCCATCCAATCATCTATGTGAGCATAGGAGCAAATCTTTGTTTCTGGCAATATTTTCAGGTTGTGAAGCAAGTATATTTTATATTGCTTCAAAAATCCTGATAAATTATCAGATAATTCTTCTACCCATAAAACATCTCTCCACCCAATTTGGCATCATTTAATTGATCCATTTGATCACCAAAATTATTCCAAGTTTCTGTTCAGAGGAGATGTTTGTGAAGCAAGTACTAGTTTGGCTTTGCCAAACGGTATTAGACTTTTTGAGCATCTTCATAAGACCAAATGACTCTGCCTTGCCCAATTTGAGCTCATGTTGATACTCCATGTGAGTGCACCATCATGATCTTCATTTCTGGACCATTTTGGCAGTTGCAAAGCAACTATATTAAAGCCCGGTCCATTTCTCCTAAAACTCCCTAGGATTGTAGTACTTCCTATCCTAAACACCCCAGACAACTTATTTGGCCCATAGCGTATCCCTGTTGATCAATTGCCGGCTATTTTAACCGTAGCAGTTTTAACCAAGTTACCACCTCAGTTGAAACCACCCTTCGAAGGACTTACCACTAGACATCAATTGCCAGCTATTTGCCTCCCACACATGCCAGCACTGGTGGTGACCACCGTTTTGGCATGCCATGAGCGCGTCCAGTGGCTGTTTGTGCTGGACCCCCTCCCCCTCTCGTCGGCTTCGCGCTCGTGATGATGTCCAGTAGGTAGCCCGCGTCATCGCCGTTCCCCTGGACCCCTCTCCCCCTCCGTCCGCTTGCTCACCGCCGCAAACCGCCGCGCGCCCACGGACGTACAGAGGCGGTTTGGATCCGTTCGTCGATGTCGTCTTCCTCCCTGCGTCCCTCGACCTCTTCTACCCCGTGAGCTCCTCCCTGTGCATCGCCGTCGCCATCCCCCGAGCCCATGCGCGAGCACACGCGTCCACGGCGCCGGACACGCGTCGCGGCGGTGATAGCGCGACAGCTCCTCCCCGCGGCTATTTAAGGCCTCCCCCGAGCCCTTCGAGCGCTCCAAGCTCTTCCTCACTCTCCCTGGAACCCGCCCCACTTCTTCCCCGAACCGGAGCTGCTCTCCTCGCCTCCCTATGCCACCATGGCCGCCGCCTCGGCTCGGCTAAATTAACCCGAAGTCGAGCTTCCCTCTCCTCTTCTCCACCACCAGGCGCCTCCCCTCTGCCCCGCGAGTCTCCCCCACCCCTCAACTCATCGCCGGAGGCCCTGTGGCCGCGCCTCCCTAGAACGGCCCCTGTCGGCTGTGCCCTCTATTGCCTCCAGCCGCGGCAGCCCTAGCTGTCCTCGGCGCCCGTCTCCTCTCTGAATGGAAGCGGCGTGGCCTCCCGAGCCCACCGGTGGCTTCGTCCTCGCCGGAGACGGCCGGACCGTCGCTGGTGGCGCGCCCTCACCTGCCTCCTCTGTCCCGTGCGGGAGTAGGACGAGGAAGAAGAAGACAGAGGCCAGGCGGGCCCTCTTCTCTTCGCGGGCCCCGCGTGGCAGCCTTAGCCCGTTGACCTGGCCAGCCCACGTGGATAAGTGACGGGCCCCACCCCGTGGGACCCGCATGCGTTCGGCCCTGCCACTGTCCTAATGGATAAGGTGAAAGCGTATTTTCCCTGATTACGCTTCCACTTTTTCTGTCTAGGCCCCTGTTTGAAAATCTTATCATTACAGATAGGTCCCTGGCAGTAAAACCCTTATATCTTTTTATCCGTAACTCCTAATGTGGTGTAACATCCCAATTTTCAATTTGGATGTTCATAATAGATCATTCATATGCATCCATGATTTATGCATTTTGCCCCATTTGTTTTATTTGATTTTTTTTGATCCAAGGAACTTTGAGCAACTCAAGGACCAAAAGAGAGAGTGGGAAGTTTCCCTAAAAACCAATTTTGAATTTTTTTTGAAGTTGGGAGTTTGGATCAAATTTGGTTTCACCAAAAAAAATTTCATTTCCATTATTTTTTTTAAAAGAGAGAAGATAAAAGGACTTCTTCAAAAATAGAAGGAAAATATTGGAAATTGAATTTGGAACCAAAATATATTTGTTGAGTTTTATTTGCAATTTATTTTATTAGTTTAGCAAAAAATTTATTTTTGAAAACTTGCATTTTAGGCCGGATAAATGTTCACAAGGTCATATATAAGACCATATAATTATGTGGAATTTTCTGGGATTTTTAGGCTAATTTTTTTATTTGTATTTTCGGTATTTCATTGCTTCTGTTAAAAAAACAACGTTTAAAAAAAACTCAGCCCAGTAGGCCAAGCCTTCCCACCACCCATTCTGCTTCATCTTCTTCCTTGAGCATTCATTGTACAGAGAGCACGCACGCAACACATCTCCACCTAGCGCCCCACCCCCTACCCTCCTCTCCCTCCCTCCAAAACCGCTCTGAACGGAACCCCCTCGCCTTCCTCTACCCCTTCCCTTTCACTAGTGCGCCTTAATTCCCTCTCTAATGGCCACCATGAGCGCTTGAAACTGCAGCCATTAACACATCTCGCCCCACCCAACTCTGGACCTCCCCAAGCCCTATATAAAGCACCCCTGGTAGCCCTCTCGCCCCTCGTCCGAAGCCCTCTCCTTCTGGAGTTTTCCCCTCTCTCTAACCTCTCCAATTGCTCGCCGGAGTTCGTGAATTCTGGCGACCTCTCACCGTGTGTACAGGAAGCAATCTACCACAATAACTTGTGCAAGTGGTTCAACTCATCGTCCTCTACACCGTCCCGCATGCGTCCTTCGCCGAAACACACCGGAGCCGCCTTCTTCCTCGTCGCCGGCGACAAGTCCGGTGAACACCCAGGCCAAAATTTTCTCTTTTTCCAGTATTTTTTTCAATCTCAGATTCTATACCAATTCTTGTTTCTTGTATATCTTTTGGTCTATTGATCCGATTTAGTTGATTCTTTTTCCTACTAGTTCATAAAAATCCCCTCTATCAAGAGAACCAAACGAAAAATATTTTTGAAAATTTTAAAATTTGAATTCAAACAGATCTGAATTCAAACTTCGGTAGGCCGTATCTCGAGTTTCGTAACTCCGTTTTAGGTGATTCTTTTTGCAAATCGAAGCTCGTAACGTGTACTTTCTGTTAAACCCAAACACACATATTTTTATTACTATAAAAATTACGTTCTATAAAGAAACTTTATTAGGATGTTTTGGAGTTTTTCGAAGTCTTTCATTTGTTTTCTTTTTGGATCTTTGCTTGTATGCTTATGTATGTTATTGCTTGCTTACGCTAGATCATCCGGGGTGCGAAGCTTGCTACTGCGAATCTTTACAGTTCAACGAACGTATGCTTATGTAAAATTGGCTTTATGCAAAAATTTAACTTAGAGCCTCCACCAGCTAAATTTGCATATAGAGATAGTTTTTTTTTTATTATTCTAAGGTGTGAAAATCGCCAGCATATTGCATTTGCTGACCTACACAGCTGCAACGTCTCATGTTGCAGACTTTTCCGACGAGGATTAAAGGTGCGATAGGTCGTTGTTCTGCACTCATTTTGCCGTGGAGATGGATGGACTCATTTACCTTCGATGCTTCCGCAGTTATTTTGTTTTAGATGGCCTTTGGCCATATTATTGTAATAAGTACTCTTTTGAGGATCTCGATGTAATAAAGTGTGTGATTGAACTCTGTTATATTTCCTCAAGTACTGTGTGTGTCAGCATACCGATCCAGGGATGACACGTAAGCACAGAGACTCCGATCCATTTGGGTCGGGTCGCTACAAGATGGTATCAGAGCACACGCTGACTGTAGGACGTGACCACTAGGAAATGGAAAGCCATAGGAAGAAAACTCTATTTTACGACTTCCTTCAATATCCGTTGGTCTATACTCATCTCTATTCATTTCTATCTCTTCTCCACTTCAATAAAATAGTTGTTGAACCCCATCACCAAGTTGCTCAGCCCGAGGAGACCATGACCTATGGAGACATCATTGACGAAGAAGAAGAAGAAGCTAGAGTCGACTTTGATTTGAGAAGATTTAGTTCAGACCACCACTACCAAGTTGAGTCCAACGAATGATTGCGGTAGTATGAAGAGATCATATCTCTTGTGGATATGACCTTACCTGTAGGTTTTTGCTTGTGTGGTGTGATCTGTGTGAATTGCTTGATCTGAAGTTTTCTTGCTATCATAAGCATATGGGTAGTGATTTCTCTCATTAGGCCCTTATTCCATTCTAATTTCTCATCCACTCTAAACCTAACAGATGCCTCCAAGACGTGACCTGGAATTCCCACCGGAACTTACCCAGTTGATCCAGAACCAGAATGCCCTCATGCAGCTACTCATCCAGAATCAGAACCAGAACAACAACAACCCACCGCCACCACCCCCGGTCGACAACCTTACCCGTTTCCTGAGGTTGAATCCACCAGTGTTCTCTAGCAGCACGGAGCCGATCGTTGCAGATGACTGGCTTCGCAAGATCGGAAGAGAGCTGACCACCGCAGGCAGTGGCGGATCCAGGAATTTGAAACAGGGTGGTCCACCTTATAATATTTTTTTGCAACTAATATGACATGCCAAAGTAGTAGTACAGATTTTTTTTTTGACAAAGACTAGTATAAAATTAATTTATCAATAGAGCAATAGAAATAGATCAGTCTAGTCTTATAATTCTACAATGAAAACTTACATTCTACAACTAATCGTTCAGCAATTCTAGAATAAAAAACTGCATTCTATCAATCATAATTGGACATAGCAAAAGCTAATTATTAATTAATCAATCAATATTAACACATCAGACCCAATTTTCTACATTCTATCAATTTGAAAACTTGGAAATAACAAATCTGGCTAGGCGCTTTGCGGTGAGGCAGCAAGTATTCTAGTAGAGGGACTTGAAGAAAATCAGGAGACGGAAACATCACTGTAAAGTATTTTTTAGAGGAAGAAGCGGCTGCACGTGCCTGTGTGGGGTTGGTAGTAGGCCCGTAGGCTGTGGCCAGTGCTTGTTGGGCTATTTTTGCTCTCGGCAGGCCCATCTGCTCATGTGGTATACAGGCTGAGCCAAAATCTCAGGGTGGGCCGCGGCCCACCCTGTCCACCATGTAGATCCGCCCCTGACCGCAGGATGCACTGACACTGAGAAGGTGCGCTTTGCCGCACATCAACTGGATGGACCAGCAGCCTCGTGGTGGGAGAATTACACCACCACATTCCCCATAGCCAATGTGACTTGGGATCAGTTCCAGCAGGCATTCTGTACCGCACATGTTTCAGCCGGAGCTATGAGTCTGAAGAAGCGTGAGTTCCGCAACTTACGCCAGGAAATCGTTCTGTTGGTGATTATGTGGAGGAATTCAGGAAGTTATCCAGGTATGCTCCGGGAGACGTGGCCGATGATGCCGCTAAGCAGGAGAAATTTCTGGAGGGACTAAACGATGATCTGGGACTTCAGTTGACTGTGGCTACCTTTAACAATTATCAAGAGTTGGTCGACAAGGCTCTCATTCTGGAAGGCAAGCAGCAGCAGGTGGAGAATCGCAAGAGGAAGTACGGACAGGGAAAGTATAACTCTGGTGTGCAGCAGAAGCCTCGCTATACCTCGTACTCGGGAAATAATGGATCAGGATCCGGCAAGTATGGTGGACACACTCACCATAACCATGGAGGACATTCACATCATGGAGGGAATGGACACAACCATAATGGCCATAGGAATGGAAATGGGAATGGAGGAAACAACAATCAACATCAGTCCAACCCTGCTACACCGGCAAAGAAGGACCTGAGCCACATTACCTGTTTCAAGTGCGGGAAAACTGGACACTACGCCACCGATTGCCCTGAGGCGAAGAACGGGAATGGAAATGGAAGCTCTGGAGGCAAGAAGCCCAATCCTTTCACCAGAGGTCAGGTGAACCATGTCAATGTGGAGCAAGTTTATGATCAGCCTGACATCGTTGTTGGTAAGTTCTTGGTTAATTCATTTACAGCCCTTGTTCTTTTTGACACTGGTGCATCACATTCATTCATATCAAGGGGGTTTGTGGATAAGTTTAAGTTGCCGACCGTAGCCCTTAAGTCACCTATGTTAGTGAGTTCCCCAGGAGAAGAGTATATGGCTAGTCGGGGATGTTTTCAGTTACCATTGACCATAGGGAGACACGTTTTCCCCACCGACCTCATTATCTTATAATCCCAAGGATTGGACGTGATCCTAGGCATGGACTGGCTATCCAAGTATGAAGGGAATATTGATTGTTCCAGTAAGTCGATTCTTCTCACCACCCCAGAGGGGAAGCGGATCAAGTATGTGTCGAGGCATACGCCAAAGAGGACTCAAGTGAATTCTCTTTCGGGAGTTGTTCAGGAGGAAGTACCGGTTGTGAAGGATTATCTCGATGTATTCCCCGAGGAATTGCCCGGCATGCCACCGGATCGGGACATAGAGTTTTTGATCGAATTGTTACCAGGCACCGGACCAATATCCAAGAGACCGTACCGGATGCCCGCAAATGATCTGGAGGAAATTAAGAAGCAGATTAAGGAATTATTGGAGAAAGGTTATATTCGACCGTGTTCATCACCATGGGGAGCCCCAGTGCTTCTAGTTGAGAAGAAGGATGGAACCTTGAGAATGGTTGTAGATTATCATGCGCTAAACGAGGTGACGATTAAGAACAAGTACCCTCTACCAATGATCAATGATTTGTTTGACCACCTACGAGGAGCAAAATTTTTCTCCAAGATCGATCTTCGATCAGGATATCACCAGCTGAAGATTCGAGAACAGGATATACCCAAGACAACTTTTACCACGAGATACAGACTTTATGAGTACACGGTCATGTCTTTTGGTTTGACTAATGCCCCTGCCTATTTTATGAGTATGATGAATAAGGTGTTCATGGAGTTCTTGGATAAGTTTTTTGTGGTATTCATTGATGACATATTGATTTACTTGAAGAATGAAGAAGAACACAAGGAACATTTGCGCTTGGTTCTAGAGAAGCTCAGGGAACATCAATTATACGCAAAGTTCAGCAAGTGCGAATTCGGGTTGAAGGAAGTCGGATTTCTCGGACATGTTATATCAGGAGAAGGAATAGCAGTAGACCCCTCCAAGGTTGAAGCCGTCAC
>LR880968.1:925809187-925820037 GCA_904067115.1 Aegilops sharonensis
TTTTCTCCAAGATCGATCTTCGATCAGGATATCACCAGCTGAAGATTCGAGAACAGGATATACCCAAGACAACTTTTACCACGAGATACAGACTTTATGAGTACACGGTCATGTCTTTTGGTTTGACTAATGCCCCTGCCTATTTTATGAGTATGATGAATAAGGTGTTCATGGAGTTCTTGGATAAGTTTTTTGTGGTATTCATTGATGACATATTGATTTACTTGAAGAATGAAGAAGAACACAAGGAACATTTGCGCTTGGTTCTAGAGAAGCTCAGGGAACATCAATTATACGCAAAGTTCAGCAAGTGCGAATTCGGGTTGAAGGAAGTCGGATTTCTCGGACATGTTATATCAGGAGAAGGAATAGCAGTAGACCCCTCCAAGGTTGAAGCCGTCACCGAATGGAAGGCACCCAGCTCAGTCGGAGAGATTCGCAGTTTTCTTGGACTTGCAGGATATTACCGGAGGTTTATTGAGAATTTCTCCAAGATCGGGAAGCCCATGACAGAGTTATTGAAGAAAGACACTAAGTTTGTTTGGACCGACGAATGTGAGGCCAGTTTCCAGGAGCTAAAGAAACGTTTGGTCACAACCCCAGTGCTAATTCTTCCGAATATACGCAAGGATTTCCAAGTATATTGCGACGCTTCTCGTCAGGGACTTGGAGGTGTTCTTATGCAAGAAGGAAGAGTTGTTTCATATGCCTCGCGTCAGCTTCGACCTCATGAGCGGAATTATGCCACACATGATTTGGAGTTAGCAGTCATAGTGCACGCACTCAAGACCTGGAGACATTTTCTTATTGGAAATAGGTGTGATGTTTACACAGATCACAAGAGTTTGAAATACATCTTCACGCAGAAGGAGTTGAACCTCAGGCAGAGAAGATGGTTGGAGCTCATAAAGGATTATGACATGAAATTGCACTATCACCCAGGAAAGGCCAATGTTGTGGCAGATGCATTGAGCCGCAAGAGTTATGTCAATACTCTCACAGCAGGAGGACTACCTCAGGAGTTAATTGATGATCTCAGGGATCTTCGATTGGAGATAGTACCACGAGGTTTTGTTGCCGCAATGGAAATTCAATCCACTTTGTTGGGAAAGATCCGAGAAGCCCAGAAGTTAGACAAGGGCATTGTGGAGATAAAGGGAAGGATGAACCAAGGAAAGGCAGAAGGATTTCGTGAGGATGAACATGGAACCTTATGGTTTGAGCAGCGTATTTACGTGCCAAATGACCCAGAGATCGGGAAATCGATTCTTCAGGAGGCTCATGATTCGCCTTATTCAATACACCCGGGCAACACCAAGATGTATTTGGACTTGAAGGAAAGTTTTTGGTGGACAGGTATGAAGAAGGATATTGCCGAGTATGTCGCAGTATGTGATGTATGTCAGAGGGTTAAGGCAGAGCACCAGAAACCAGCAGGGTTGCTTCAGCCTTTGCCGATACCAGATTGGAAGTGGGACAAGCTTGGCATGGACTTCATTACAGGATTACCCAGGACCCGATCAGGCTATGATTCTATTTGGGTAGTGGTTGATCGCTTGACTAAGGTAGCTCACTTCATCCCCGTGAAAACCACATATACAAGTGCTAATTTAGCCAAGATATACATGACCAGGATTGTATGTCTGCATGGAGTTCCGAGGACCATCGTATCAGATAGAGGAACACAATTTACCTCAAACTTTTGGCATCAGTTACATGAAACTTTGGGTACCAGGCTAGAGTTCAGTACAGCCTTTCATCCGCAGACAGATGGGCAGACCGAGAGAGTCAACCAGATTCTGGAGGACATGTTGAGAGCTTGTGTACTAGATTATGGATCTAGTTGGGATGATAATTTGCCATACGCAGAATTCTCATATAACAACAACTATCAAGCTAGTTTGAAAATGGTCCCTTTCGAAGCTTTGTATGGAAGGAGGTGCAGGACACCATTGATGTGGGATGAAGTTGGAGACCGTAAATTATTCGGACCAGATTTAATTAGAGATTCAGATGAGAAAGTCAAGCTGATCCGCGATAGACTCAAGGTAGCCCAATCCAGACAGAAGAGTTATGCCGATACTAAACGCAAGGAGGTAACCTATGAAGTCGGAGATAGAGCATATCTGCGTGTGTCACCACTTCGAGGAGTTAAACGATTTGGAGTCAAAGGAAAGTTAGCACCACGGTTTGTGGGGCCATATAGAGTTTTAGAACGCATGGGTGAAGTTGCCTACAAGTTGGAAATTACCAGATGCCTTGTCAGGAGTTCATGATGTGTTTCACGTTTCCCAGTTGAAGAAGTGCCATGCCGAGATGGCTGATATTCCTTTGAGAGATACAGTACCACTTGAGGCCATATAGTTGGATACTGATCTGACCTATGAGGAGAAGCCCATCAAGATTCTCGAGACTGCAAGCAGGGTTACCCGCAGCAAGGTCATCAAGTTTTGCAAGGTTCAGTGGAGTCATCATACTGAGGAAGAAGCCACTTGGGAACAAGAAGATGATCTCCGACAGGACTACCCACACCTTTTTGCTAGCCAACCCGAATCTCGAGGGCGAGATTCATCTTAAGGGGGGTAGGTTTGTAACATCTCAATTTTCAATTTGGATGTTTATAATAGATCATTCATATGCATCCATGATTTATGCATTTTGCCCCATTTGTTTTATTTGATTTTTTTTGATCCAAGGAACTTTGAGCAACTTAAGGACCAAAAGAGAGAGTTGGAAGTTTCCCTAAAAACCAATTTTGAATTTTTTCGAAGTTGGGAGTTTGGATCAAATTTAGTTTCACCAAAAAAAATTCATTTCCATTATTTAAAATAAAGTGAGAAGATAAAAGGACTTCTTCAAAAATAAAAGGAAAATATTGGAAATTGAATTTGGAACCAAAATATATTTGTTGAGTTTTATTTACAATTTATTTTATTAGTTTAGCAAAAAGTTTATTTTCGAAAACTTGCATTTTAGGCCGGATAAATGTTCACAAGGTCATATATAATACCATATGATTATGTGGAATTTCCTGGGATTTTTAGGCTAATTTTTTATTTGTATTTTCAGTATTTCATTGCTTCTGTTAAAAAAACAACGTTTAAAAAAAACGCAGCCCAGTAGACCCAGCCTTCCCACGACCCATTCTGCTTCATCTTCTTCCTTGAGCGTTCATGTACAGAGAGCAGGCACTCAACACATCTCCACCTAGCGCCCCACCCCCTCCCCTCCTGTCCCTCGCTCCAAAGCCGCTCTGAACGGAACCCCCTCGCCTTTCTCTACCCCTTCCCCCTTCACTAGTGCGCCTTAATTCCCTCTCCAATGGCCACCATGAGCGCTTGAAACTGCAGCTATTAACACATCTCGCCCCACCCAACTCTGGACCTCCCCAAGCCCTATATAAAGCACCCCTGGTAGCCCTCTCGCCCCTCGTCCGAAGCCCTCTCATTCTGGAGTTTTCCCCTCTCTCTAACCTCTCCAATTGCTCGTCGGAGTTCGCGAATTCCGGCGACCTCTCACCGTGTGTACAAGAAGCAATCTACCACCATAACTTGTGCAAGTGGTTTAACTCATCGTCCTCTACACCGTCCCGCACGCGTCCTTCGCCGAAACACACCGGAGCCGCCTTCTTCCTCGTCGCCGGCGACAAGTCCGGTGAACACCCAGGCCAAATTTTTCTCTTTTTCCAGTATTTTTTTCAATCTCAGATTCTATACCAATTCTTGTTTCTTGTATATCTTTTGGTCTATTGATCCGATTTAGTTGATTCTTTTTCCTACTAGTTCATAAAAATACCCTCTATCCATAGAACCAAACGAGAAATATTTTTGAAAATTTTAAAATTTGAATTCAAACAGATCTGAATTCAAACTTCGTTAGGCCATATCTCGAGTTTCGTAACTCCGTTTTAGGTGATTCTTTTTGCAAATCGAAGCTCGTAACGTGCACTTTCTGTTAAACCCAAACACACATATTTTTGCTACTATAAAAATTACGTTCTATACAGAGACTTTATTTGGATGTTTTGGAGTTTTTCGAAGTCTTTCATTTGTTTTCTTTTTGGATCTTTGCTTGTATGCTTATGTATGTTATTGCTTGCTTACGCTAGATCATCCGGAGTGCGAAGCTTGCTACTACGAATCTTTACAGTTCAACGAACGTCAGCAAGGCAAGTTCACACTTTGATCATAATTTTTTTTAATACCTAGTTTTTACTATGCATTAGTTTAACCCTCAAAGATTGCACGAATAGGATTGGGAACATGTGGATATGCTATGTAGTTCATGTGGTAGGAACCTATGACCTTTGATCACCCTGGGAACTTTCGTTATGTCATATATTTCTTAGCCATGTTCGTAGACGGGGATTGGTTTGAGTGATCCATGCAAGTTGCGAGAGATAATAATTTTGGGACAACATAAGGTGGCAAATTTAATACACATCTGGGTGGATTGTTTGGGGCACCTGGAGTAACCAGTGCTTGCCCAAGGGGAATCCCAGAGTACCCGTATGATTACCCTAGGTCCGCCACCCAGGCTCAAAGGGATCATAAGATATTTCATACCTAGAAACTTTCGTGTGCAGCCACAAGCCATTATGGGCTCTGGTATAGTTGAGTAAGTTGTGTGACCTCTTTCCGTGGTAGACTAGCTGATGTAGGGAAAAGTAGGTGTACCGGTCTACCCAGGGTTAAGGGCAAACGCTTCTGAAAGGCTATGTCTCGATCTTCCGATCATGGAGGTGGTCGAGTCTTGTGGGGAAAAGTGCGCAAACCTCTGCAGAGTGTACAAACTAATCATGATTAGCCGTGTCCCCGGTTAATCATGTTGATACTCATTTGGCCCATAGCATATCCCTGTTGATCACACTGAGCTGATAAAGTTTACTGCATTAAACTTTAGAGCTCACTAACCTTTTAACCGTAGCAGTTTTAACCAAGTTACCACCTCAGTTAAACCACCCTTCGAAGGACTTACCACTAGACATCAATTGCCAACTGTTTGCCTCCCACACATGCCAGCGCTGGTGGTGACCACCGTTTTGGCATGCCATGAGCGTGTCTCGTGGCTGTTTGTGCTGGACCCCCTCCCCCTCTCGTCGGCTTCGCGCTCGTGATGATGTCCAGTAGGTAGCCCGCGTCGTCGCCGTTCCCCTAGACACCTCTCCCCCTCCGTCCGCTTGCTCATCGACGTGCGCCCATGGACGTACAGAGGCGGTTTGGATCCATTCGTCGCCGTCGTCTACCTCCCTGCGTCCCTCGACCTCTTCTACCCCGTGAGCTCCTCCCTGTGTGTCGCCGTCGCCTTCCCCCGAGCCCATGCGCGAGCACACGCGTCCACGGCGCCGGACACGCGTTCGCAGTGGTGACAGCACGACAGCTCCTCCCAGCGGCTATTTAAGGCCTCCCCCGAGCCCTTCGAGCGCTCCAAGCACTTCTCACTCTCCCTGGAACTCGCCCCACTTCTTCCCCGAGCCGGAGCTGCTCTCCTCGCCTCCCTATGCCACCATGGCCGCTGCCTTGGCTCGGCTAAATTAGCCTGAAGCCGAGCTTCCCTCTCCTCTTCTCCACCACCACGCGCCTCCCCTCTGCCCCGCGATTCTACCCGACCCCTCAGTTCATCGCCGGAGGCCCTGTGGCCGCGCCTCCCTAGAACAACCGCCGTCAGCTGTGCCCTCTGTTGCCTCCAGCCGCGGCAGCCCTAGCACTCCCCGGCGCCTGTCTCCTCTATGAATGGAAGCGGCGCGGCCTCCCGAGCCCACTGGTGGCTTCGTCCTCACCGGAGACGGCCAGAGCCGGCCGGCCCGTCGCCGGTGGCGCGCCTCCCCTGCCTCCTCTGTCCCGTGCGGGAGCAGGACGAGGAAGAAGGAGACAGAGGCCAGGCCGGCCCTCTTCTCTTCGCGGGCCCCGCGTGGCAGCCTCAGCCTGTTGACCTGGCCAGCCCACGTGGATAAGTGACGGGCCCCACCCCGTGGGACCCGCACGCGTCCGGCCCCGCCACTGTTCTAATGGATAAGGTGAAAGTGTATTTTCCCTGATAACGCTTCCACTTTTTCTGTCCAGGCCCCTGTTTGAAAATCTTTTCATTACAGATAGGTCCCTGGCAGTAAAACCCTTATATCTTTTTATCCGTAACTCCTAATGAGGTGAATCCAAAGCCCACTATTTTGTTTCGTCGAGCCCGTTCTGTTGGTTCCATTTTCACTATCGTTTGACACTGTGAAAATGACCATTATGCCCTTGCCCTTATTCAGCCCCCTCCGAGAGAGAAAGTTTTCCGGCGATTCGTTCCGCGAGTTTCTCGCATTTTTCCCCGGTGCCTTCTTCATCCCCAGGCAAGACACAATACCCACTTGCATGATAGTCATGCAGTAGCCATGGTTTTCATCTTGAATCTTTATTAAATGTTTGCTTGTTGAAAAGATGGTTATCGTTGTTCCGGTGATGTTTAGATTTGCATGTTCACTTTTGTGCTATGTTGTCTTGTACTCTGTTATCATGTTCTATCTGCTAATATTTCCTTTCATATGTTTATGCTTGCTAGTAGTACATGTTGATGTTGGTGATGGTCATGCTAGTCAGTATGCCATGCTCAGTGGATATGATTTATTGTTGATATGATGGATAGTTATGTGATACCCTCATGATTATGTTGATATCATGTTCATGCATGTAATTGGTATCATGTTATTTTATCATGGCTCAGCATATTTGTATTCAAGTTAACCGGATTAAATTGAACTTGAACAACTATTGGCTGAGTCATGGTGCCGCTGAAACGATGCTGACCAGTGCAACCACGCTTACCGGTATGGGACGGTCCTAACTGGGTCTATTGTCGTGCCTCTCGCCGGTGCCTCCAACGAGGGAAGGTTATGGGCGCGCGCTACTCTGATCAGGTAGGCGGACATAAGCCTTGTGTGCCCGTTGTTGAGTTAAGTTTTTGGGTCCCAGAGTGGATCGTTGCCACGACGGTGGTTTGAGGTGTCTTGAGGTAGGCACGGGGGCCACCCATGACTTAGCCCAAAGGGGAGTGAGTCGGAGTGGCCGAGAGAGTGTCATCGCAGTAGATCGGTTTTGCCGGAATGCCGTTGGTCCACCCGAATGGGAGGGCGAGGCCATGGGTTCCGTAGTGTGGGTCTAGTGCGCTACCTCTGCAGACTGTATATTAAATCTATCGATAGCCGTGCCCGCGGATAAGGGCCTAGGTCGAAAGTAGGGTACACCATGAGTCAACAGTAATAAGAATAACTTGATTAATGATAACCCGTGGTTGTGATCGCCGTAAGGATCACGGGCCAAGTATTGTTCGGGTTGTGATCGCCGTAAGGATCATGGGCCAAGTATTGGTCGGGTTGTGATCGTCGTAAGGATCACGGGCCAAGTGTTGGTCGGGTTGTGATCACCGTAAGGATCACGGGCCATTTATTGGTCGGGTTGTGATCGCCGTAAGGATCATGGTGGTATCAAGGATACCGAGTTGTTTTATATTCGTGATGTTGTGCGAGAGTCGTGGGTAAAGATCAAGCTCCTTGTGGTCATTTAATGATTACTACGGTATTGTTTATACCAAGCTTGATTTGATCCTGAGGTGATCATGTGATGTCCGAGATTGGTAAGTGATGCATGTGTTGGTTACGAGGTAACCCGAGCAGAATAAGTAGTGCATGATAGTGTCATCATGTTGCATGCTAGTATTGTTGGATTAATATGTTCATGTTGTGTTAGCCGTATCATGTTCATGTTATATTGTTCTGATGATCTCATGGTAATTCCTGTTTAACCTGTAATTGCCATGCTGTTGTTTGTCTTGAAGGCTTCTGGTTATTTATGAGCTTGCAAGTATATTCAATGTACTGTCTGGCGTGTCATGCCAGCTTGCAGGTCATGCCGGATTTGATTGCTTGCTTGTCGTGGTTTCCGTTCGTGCGAGCTAGGATAAGCGTTCCAGCCAGAGTCCCTGCGGAGTGGAGTTCACCACCGTCGTCGTTGTTCCGCTTCTAGAGTTATTCCGCTGCTTCGAGTTGTTCTACTGCTTGCATAGAGCAACTGAGGATGGCGTAGTGTCGCCATGCCGATGTTATTCATTGTAATATCGGAGACCTTGTATTCATATTCGTGTAATAATAAAGAGTTGGTTTGTTCTATGCTAAGCAGTGTCGTATTCCAGAAGACTTCATCTCGATCTCTAGGCTGGAATATGGGGCGTTCCGGTTTTCTCTGAGCGGGGGTGCCACACAGTCGAGAGAGATAACAAATGAGTCAACTGTATTCTTTATTGATGATTCAGTTACACGATATATAAGTCCCAAAGGGGTGCGATGGCACGGAGGGATGCGAGTAGCGTCCGTTAGCGAGCCCAAAGGAAGGGTCGCACCGGTTGCCAACAGGCGACAGTTTTTTTGAGCATAACAAACAGGCGGTAGTTGGCAAGGGGAGATTCCCTTCCAATTAAACATTTGTTTAATTGTAACACCTTTCAGTTTGAGTTTCTGCCAGACCATGACAATGGCAAAGAACTGTTCACACACAACAAGTTCACAAGTCAGACTCGACACAAACCGGACTGAGCCGACCGAAGGCTCTCGCTGGCAACGAGCCAGGCCAGGCTCACCTAGGTGCTCTGGCGCCGGCGAACCGGGCCAGCCCTTTGGCCCAGGCCGGTCGGCTGCCTCGCCGGCCCGACGGCTATAGCCACTGCCAGGTGGGCCCAACTTGCGGCGACGCCGGCATCGGAAACGTGGTCGTGAAGGCGGAGCATAGTGAGACATGCTTGCCTATTAGGCAAGAGGATAGCAGGTTCTAAATTATGTCTCGGTAGGACATGGATTTCTATTACTACGAAATTCATAAATGAAAATGAAGTAGTTAATCTTGGGCGTGGTCAAGATTGTGGAGGAAAAGCACCACAAGGGCGGCCCGAGTCGCTCGGGCCGACAAACCCCGAGCATTTGCAGCATGGGAGCTCACGCCTACTCCAACGCACAACTTCAAACGGACGTTTGTTTTGTTCGGATTTTGTCCGTTTATATCGGGAAAAGGGGTGGTGTTCGACCGTTTTTCTGGATGCATTGGGAGTGCGCCCAACGCGGCCGACACATATGGTCCGTCACGGCCGATCGGAGGCCAAATGCAGACAATCTTTAAACTAAACATCACAAATAGTTTTACAACCAAATAAACTAAACATTGCAAATAGTTCCGCAACCGAATAGAAAACATAAAGTTGACAACCCAATCGAAATTGTCTTGAATACATGGAAAGAAAATGAACCGGTACATCCACTGGTCGCCAATGTGATTCCACATGTGCTCAACCAAGCCATTTTGGAGATGCATATGAGTATGCCTATCACGCATCTCATGATGGAAATGGATAAACTGTCCAAACCTTGTCGGTTCCTAGTGCTCAGGCATAACATTTTCACCCTGATATTCAAACCCTTGGTCGTAAATGTTGTCATCATGTTCATTCTTGATGATCTTGTTGTGCATGATCACATAAGCAGTCATCGCCTCCCAAAGCTTCTCGCTGCTCCATCAGTGTAGGGTGTCGAACGATACCCCATCGAGATTGAAGCACATCAAAAGCACGCTCCACGTTCTTCCTAGCACTCACTTGTGCTTTGGATAAATCTCTGTTTTTTCTCTCCATTCAGGTTGGATATTGTCTTCACAAGAGTTGACCACTGAGGATAAATATGGCCAGTTAAGTAGTATCCCTTGTTGTAATGGTGGAAATTGATCTCAAAGTTGACCTCTAGGCAGTGGCCTTCCGCAAGCCTTGCGAACACTGGAGAATGCTGAAGCACGTTGATATCATTGTTAGACCCAACCATACCGAAGAAAGAGTGCCATATCCAATGATATTGTGGAGCCACCGCTTCTAGTATGACAACGCAACCTTTCACATGCCCCTTTACTACCCCTGCCAAACAAATGGATAATTCTTTCACTTTCAGTGCATACAATCTATTCTGCCAAGCATTCCCGAAAAGCCTCTATCTACATTGATCGCCAAGAACGGGGTTGTATCTGCGGCATTTGGCTCTCTTAAGTACTCAGGGCCAAACACTGCCACTACGGCCTTGCATAAACTATACATTGATTTGAGACCTCGTACAGACGTACTCATCCACAAGATGGCCCATAATTCTAGCTGCAAAGCATCTCTGCTAAGAGAAGAAGCCAGCCATGCCAAGGGAATCCTCCTTGCACTCAAAGTATGGGTCCATATGCTACCACTCCCTCCAAAATACGATTGAACACATATCTCGTCATCCGGAAGCAGCGCTGGAAAAGATGAGGTCTGAAAAGCGGGGAATCCTCAAAGTAATCGGCATAGAGCAGGGCGTGGCCGCTCTACCTATTGCGCTTCAAGGCCGGAGCATGGCCTGGGATTGATCCCCTGAACCGATGCCACTGCCTAGCAATGTGGTCATTGACGACCAATGCAGCAACCACAAGCTCTTTGTCATCCGATGAACAAATGAAGTTGTTGAAAAAAATATTCGCCCCACTATCCATTGTAACTTGCAGGCAAATTGTCGAACACCTTGCGGCCGTGGTGGAGACGCGGTCGGTGAAGAGAACCTCGCCCTCTCTGCATATGCAGCAGACGGCCTTGCAGTACCAGGCTGACGGTGTTGTGGTCAATGTTCGTCGCCGGCTGACGTAGTTTCCCTGGTACCGGATGCAGTGACAAAATCCCATAAACGCCGACAAGAACTCCTTCAAAAGAGGGATGGGCTGTGGGATTTCTGTGGATGCGTCGGGGGTTTGGGCGGCCGGGCTGGACAAAGAGGAAGCAGTCGGAAAATGGTCGACGACAGTTATGGCAGGGGCCGGCGG
>LR880968.1:925859288-925876060 GCA_904067115.1 Aegilops sharonensis
ACTCTTATGGAATCAAATAAATTGTTTGTTATGTTATGCTTGGAATCTTTGTGAACTTTGTAATTTTACTTGTTGCTCTAAGAACCCTAAAAAACACCTTCCCTACCTATGTGAGTTTAATGATAATGAAATCTTATCTTCTTATGAAAAGGGTGGTTATAGTTACTATGATATCAAACAAATTGAAGAATTTGTCGCTTTTAAGGGTGCTTATGAAGTTGCTTCTTTGATTGAAAAGTATGATATTACTCTCTACAAATCTGAAAATTTTGACATACTTAAATATTGTTATGAAAACTATGCTCATAATACCTATGTTAAGGAATTTATTGAGAGAATGACCGTTGCTTTGGAAGAAAATAATGATATGCACGAATCTATAGATAATTATGATTCTGATGATTTGATTGAAACATCCCTTGATGAACATGATGCTTGGTATTCTTATGGCCATGATGCCAATATTTATGGAGATGAATTTGCTATAGTTCCTTATGTTAAACATGAGATTATTGCTATTGCACCCTTACTTGATAGTTCCTTGAATCAAAAGCATGATGGCAATGATGCTATTATAAATTCTATTAGTGTCAATTGCGCTAATAATATGCAAAACCCCAAGCTTGGGGATGCTAGTTTTGCTATGTCTCTACTGCAGGATCAAAAGTATGTCTAGAGGGGGGGTGATTAGACTACTTGACCAAATAAAAATCTAGCCTTTTCCCAATTTTAAGTCTTGGCAGATTTTAGCAACTTAGCACAAGTCAAGCAATCAACCTACACATGCAAGTCTAAGAGTATAGCAGCAGAATGTAAAACATTGCACATGAAGGTAAAAGGAGGAGTTTGGAGGGAGCAAACGCAATGTAGACGCGGAGATTTTTTCCGTGGTTCCGATAGGTGGTGCTATCGTACATCCACATTGATGGAGACTTCAACCCACGAAGGGTAACAGTTGCACGAGTCCACGGAGGGCTCCACCCATGAAGGGTCCATGAAGAAGCAACCTTGTCTATCCCACCATGGTCATTGCCCACGAAGAACTTGCCTCACTACGGTAGATCTTTACGAAGTAGGCGATCTCGTTGCCCGTACAAACTCCTTGGTTCAACTCCACAATCTTGACGAAGGCCCCCAAGTGACACCTAACGAATCTAGGAGACACCACTCTCCAAAAGGTAATAGATGTTGTGTTGATGATGAACTCCTTGCTCTTGTGCTTCAAATGATAGTCTCCCCAACACTCAACTCTCTCTCTCTCTCTCAGATTTGGATTTGGTGGAAAGATGATTTGAGTGGAAAGCAACTTGGAGAAGGCTAGAGATCAAGATTTATGTGGTTGGAATGGAATATCATGACCTCAACAAATGAGTATGTGGTTCTCTCTCAGAAAATGTATGCTGGAAGTGCAGGCATGTTCTGATGGCTCTCCTCACGAACGAAGAGTGGGTGGAGGGGTATATATAGCCTCCACACAAAATCTAACCGTTACACACAATTCACCAAACTCGGTGGGACCGAATCAGAAAACTTGGTCAGATCGATTCAGTTCAAAATGTGAACATTAGGGTTTTCGGTGGGACCGATATGTCAACTCGGTGGGACCAATTTCATTAGGGTTAGGGCATAACGTAATCTCGGTGAGACCAATTACTCAAACTCGGTGGGACCGACTTTGGTAATAAGCTAACCAGAGAGTTGGTCAGGCAAACTCGGTGGGACCGATTCGCTCATTTCGGTGAGACCGAAATGTTACGAAGGGGAAACAAAGAGTTTGCATAGCGAACTCGGTGGGACCGATCGCTCATCTCGGTTAGACCAAAACGTTATAAAGGGAAACAGAGAGTTTGCAATCCCATCTCGGTGAGACCGAGATCCCTATCGGTGAGACCGAAGTGACTAGGGTTTCTGGCAGTGGTTATGTCAAATGAACTCGATGGCACCGGATAGAACATTTCGGTGGGGCCGAGTTTGACTTTTGGTTTGGGACATATGTGGATATGAGAAAGTGGTTGAGGGTTTTTGGAGCATATCACTAAGCATTTTGAGCAAGTAAGCCACTAAGAAACACCTCATCCCCTTTTAATAGTATTGGCTTTTCCTATGGACTCAATGTGATCTTGGATCACTAAAAAGAAAATGTAGAGTCTTGAGCTTGAGCCAATATATGTCCTTAGCATTTTGAGGGGTCCACAGTCCTAATCCATGCCATGCCAATCACTAAACTTTCTGAAATGATCATCTTTGAATAGCATTAGTTTAATGAGCTATATGTTGTTAGTAATTACCAAAACCACCGAGGGATAGTTGCACTTTCAATCTCCCCCTTTTTGGTAATTGATGAAAACATATAGATCAAAGCTTCGACAAATGATAATAAGATTTAAAATACATCGTCGCTTTGAGAAGTATGTGATAAGCAAGAGCTCCCCCTAAATTTGTGCATTATTTAATATTTGCTTTTGAATGCAAATGCACAATCGATTAGGATCACTAGTCGTCAACCCGTGCACCTGCACGGGCTAGGAACTACTTTATTTCAAATTAATTTTGAACCTTACAACATTAGATCCCCGTGTATTAATTATGTGAAATAGATTTTCAAGGAGGGCCGCACTGGCCTCTTTCTTAAACTGGAATAATATCATACTTTCAAGGAATTCAAAAATATTGGTGATATTTATGTCCCTACATCCTAAATATGATGTTGAAGTTCTGAGGAAAAGTATAGTTTTTGACAGAATACGTATTCAAATCTATATCAACACCATTTAAACATACCAATAAGTGGTAGATGCCATACTATAAAAATCATCTCACAGTGAAAATGCATCTGGTCTGTTACTTAGTTTTCTGAAAAGTTAACAATGAAAATGTAACTAATGTGTACAACCACCTGATTACTAATACTTTTTTATCGATATGAGAAAATAATTCACGTGCCTATCACCAATTGTTTCTCGGAATTGAAATACCAAAAATCAAGGAAACAAAGAAAAAAAAGAGACAACTTGAGACGTATTGAAAAAAAAAAATCAATGAAACACATAAAACAACAGAATTAAAATAGAATTTATATTACGCATTCTCAAATTTAAACCAAGGAATGGTAATCATACATAAGTGCCTTAACCTAAAAATCCATTGATATGCACACACCTCTGAAATTGGCGACTCATAATTTTTGGATTGCAATAGATAAGAAAAAAGGAAAGAAAGAGAACCCACCTAGGAAGATGTTGGGCTTAATCCTATTCATGCTCGTGGGGTTACTTTTGTTCATGAGGCAGCATCTATGGACCATCAAATTTAAAGAAAAGAAAGAATGCCTTTTTTGTTTTTTCAGAACCTAAATGTGGGTGTTTATTTTTTTTCTTTTGCAGCTAACTTAGACGTGAGCATTGTGGTTTTTTTTTGTACGTGTGGGCATAATACTATGCATGTATTTACGTGGTGTTAAGTACTCGAATATCTCCTGTCCTGAACTAACTCAAGAGATTTAGCGTTTCAGAGGCTTGAGGTCTCTTATTTATGTACGTACATGGAATTTGTTTTTTTCCAGACTGAGATTTCGACTCCTGTTTGACGTGGGGCTTCAGGACTTCTTTATTGTGTTTCTTTTTTCATAAGGAAATAAGGCATTGCTGTTTTCATTTTCACAGAACATAGACATGGGCGCTGGAGACCTTTTTCTTGTACGTGTGGGCTTAATCCTAGCATGTTCTAATCTGACCACCAAATTTAAAGGAAAGAGACATGTTTTCGTTTTTTTTTCAGAACCGAGGTGTGTGTCCTTTTTTTCGTTGCAACTTACTTAGTTGTGGGCGTTGAGAATTTTTCTGTACGTGCGCGCTTAATCCTATTTATATACGTATGTGGTTTTTCATTCATCAATGAGACAGCGTCCTATATTAGATCTTGACAATATTTTTTTTATCTAACTGATAAATTAATTTTGATGATGTGGTTTAACGTGAAACTTATTATGGTGCTTCCAATTAGTAAATATATATTTGTATATATTTGTACTACCATGATTGAAGATGAATAGATAGGAAGTTTATCCCGCAAAAAAAATCTGATGGAGTGGATTAATGAGAGCCTCGATAGAAGTAGAGGTGATGTTGTTTTATTTTAGGAATAGCTGTTTTTCGGTTTTTTGCGGTTTTCTAATGGAGTGTATTTTTTTCCTTTATATTCGTAAATACAGTAGTTATGGAAGGATGCCATCTATTTTTTTAAGGAATCGGATGGATGAATTTTTTCCCACGTTTATTAATGATGGCGTTTTTTAATTCCCGGCCTTAATTCCCCTAAAAATGTGTAATTAATTTTGATGGCATTTATTCATGAGAAGGCCTGAAAGGAGTCAGGGAGATGTTTTTCCCTTTTTTAGGGAGAAACTATGGAAGGAGGCCTTAATTCCCTGCCTTAGTATAAGATTCAATGTTGTAATTAATTCCCGTCCTTAATTCCACAAAAAATGTGTACTAATTAGTGTATTAATGGGAAGGCGTGAAAGGAGCCGGGAGATGTTATTCCTTATTATAGGGCGATTTTTTTGAGAAAACTATAATTGGTAAGAAGATTTCATGTTTCTTTTTTTGCGGTTGAAGAGTTTCACGGGTCATCAAAATTAGGTCCGGTATTTTCTCCTTTTTTCTCGCAGTCTTTTTTGTATTTAATGGCTGAGTTGTTATGGAATTTCACGGGTCTGTTTTTTTTATATTGAAGAATTTCACGGGTCATCAAAACAGATCCCATATTGGTTTTTTTTTGCTGTCTTGTTTCTTATTTAATGGCAGAGTTGTTATGGAAGGAGGCAATCTATTCTTTAAAAGAAAGAACCGATGGACGTTTTTTTTTGTTTCACAACATTAGACGTGTCACATGCCATTTGCTTCTTGATTGGACCATCTGTGTTACGAAGTTTTCTTTTTATCTTGAACGTGAATTTTATAATCCAACGGTCTAACTAATTTTGATGATGTGGATTAATGAGTAGGCTTGAAAAGTGCCTCCAATTAGTAAATATAAGATGGATCACTCTTCCATGTCACATACATCTTGGTGGAGCGCTCAAAATGATAGGAATTAAAACATGCACTCATCACCAAGCAAAGTGAATGATCATATAGGGATATAAAAGGTAATGTCATCCAAGCAAACATTAAAGTATGATATGATCAAACACATGATCATATAAGTATCTCACATGCAGACATAGAGTATCAAACGAGCACACACAAAAGTATCAACCAAATAGCAAGTAGCAAGGGAGACAAGCAAAACACTCTCTCTCGAAGCCTATGATCTATACATTTCTCCCCCTTTGGCAACAAGTTACCAAAAAGTTTGAAAATGCATAATGCTATGCGTCTCTCAGGCTTGGTCTTTGGGAGGTGGTGTAGAGAGAACTCCAAGGACGAAGGCATCAGTTGATGTAGCTGGAGCTGGTGGAGTGGCTGCTGGAGGTGGAACTGAAGCTGTTGCTGCTGGTGCAGATGAAGTAGCCCTTATATATTGCACTGGCACTGCAGTTGACCTCTGACCTCTTGGCACTCGCTGAAAAGCATCTGTAGTACCCTGTCCTCTCTTCTCCTCTACTTCCTCTTGGAGCTGCTTGATAACCCACAAGTATAGGGGATCGCAAAAGTTTTCGAGGGTAGAGTATTCAACCCATATTTGTTGATTCGACACAAGGGGAGCCAAAGAATATTCTCAAGTATTAGCAGCTGAGTTTTCAATTCAACCACACCTGGAAACTTAATATCTGCAGCAAAGTGTTTAGTAGCAAAGTAATATGATAGTGGTGGTAACGGTAACAAAAGTAAAGACAGCAAAAGTAATGTTTTTGGTATTTTTATAATGATTGTAACAGTAGCAACGGAAAAGTAAATAAGCGTAAACCAGTATATGAAAAACTCGTAGGCACCGGATTAGTGATGGATAATTATGTCGGATGTGGTTCGTCATGTAACAGTCATAACATAGGATAACACAGAACTAGCTCCAGTTCATCAATGTAATGTAGGCATGTATTCCGTAAATAGTCATACGTGCTTATGGAAAAGAACTTGCATGACATCCTTTGTCCTACCCTCCCGTGGCAGCGGGGTCCTATTGGAAACTAAGGGATATTAAGGCCTCCTTTTAATAGAGAACGGGAACAAAGCATTAGCACATAGTGAATACATGAACTCCACAAACTATGGTCATCACCGGGAGTGGTCCCGATTATTGTCACTTCGGGGTTGCCGGATCATAACAGATAGTAGGTGACTATAGACTTGCAAGATAGGATCAAGAACTCACATATATTTATGAAAACATAATAGGTTCAGATGTGAAACCATGGCACTCGGGCCCTAGTGACAAGCATTAAGCATAGCAAAGTCATAGCAACATCAATCTCAGAACAGAATGGATACTAGGGATCAAACCCTAACAGAACTAACTCGATTACATGATAAATCTCATCCAACCCATCACCGTCCAGCAAGCCTACGATGCAATTACTCACGCACGGCGGTGAGCATCATGAAATTGGTGATGGAGGATGGTTGATGATGACGACGGCGATGAATCCCCCTCTCCGGTGCCCCAAACGGACTCCAGATCAGCCCTCCCGAGAGAGATTAGGGCTTGGCGGCGGCTCTATATCGTAAAACGCGATGAAACTTTATCTCTGATTTTTTCTCCCCGAAAGCCAATATATGGAGTTGGAGTTGGCGTCGGAGGGCCACCAGGGGGCCCACGAGGTTGGGCGGCACGGCCAGGGGGGAGGGCGCGCCCCCACCCTCGTGAGTAGGGTGTGGGGCCCCTGGTCTTCATATTTGGCGAGGATTTTTTTATTATTTTTTCTAAGGTGTTCCGTGGAGTTTCAGGTCATTCCGAGAACTTTTAGTTTCTACACATAAAACAACATCACGGCAATTCTGCTGAAAACAGCGTCAGTCCGGGTTAGTTCCATTCAAATCATACAAGTTAGTGTCCAAAACAAGGGCAAAAGTGTTTGGAAAAGTAGATACGACGGAGACGTATCAACTCCCCCAAGCTTAAACCCTTGCTTGTCCTCAAGCAATTCAGTTGGCAAACTGAAAGAGAAAAAGAAAAACTTTTACAAACTCTATTTGCTCTTGTTGTTGTAAACATGAAAAGCCAGCATTCAAGTTTCAGCAATTATTATGAACTAACCATACTCACAATAACATGTAGGTCTCACAATTACTCATATCAATAGCATAATCAGCTAGCGAGCCATAATAATAAAACTCGGATGACAACACTTTCTCAAAATAATCATAACATGATATAACAAAATGGTATCTCACTAGCCCTTTCTGAGACCGCAAAACATAAATGCAGAGCACCTTTAAAGATCAAGGACTGACTAAACATTGTAATTCATGGTAAAGGAGATCCAGTCAAGTCATACCCAATATAAACCAATTATAATGAATGCAAACGACAGTGTGCTCTCCAGCGGGTGCTTTTTAATAAGAAGGGTGATGACTCAACATAAAAGTAAATAGATAGGCCTTTCACAGAGGGAGGCAGGGATTTGTAGAGGTGCCAGAGCTCGATTTTGAAATAGAGATAAATTGTATTTTGAGCGGCATACTTTCATTGTCAACATAACAACTAAGAGATGACGATATCTTCCATGCTAAACAGATTATAGGCGGTTCCCAAACAGAATGGTAAAGTTTATACTCCCTTCCTCCACAAGCATCAATCCATGGCTTGCTCGAAACAACGAGTGCCTCCAACATTCAACGGGTCCCAAGGGGAGTTTTGTTTGCAATTATTTTGATTTAGTTTGCATAAAGCATGGGACTGGGCATCCCGGTGACCAACCATTTTCTCGTGAATGAGGAGCGGAGTCCACTCCTCTTGAGAATAACCCGCCTAACACGGAAGATAAGGGCAGCTCTAGTTGACATATGAGCTATTCGAGCATACAAAACCGAATTTCATTTGAAGGTTTGGAGTTTGGCACATACAAATTTACTTGGAAAGGCAGGTAGATACCGCATATAGGAAGGTATGGTGGACTCATATGGAACAACTTTCGGGTTTAAGGAGTTTGGATGCACAAGCAGTATTCCCGCTTAGTACAGGTGAAGGCTAGCAAAAGACTGGGAAGCAACCAAATGAGAGAGCGACAACAGTCGTAAACATGCATTAAAATTAATTTACACCGAATACAAGCATGAGTAGGATATAATCCACCATGAACATAAATATCATGAAGGCTATGTTGATTTGATTCAACTACATGCGTGAACATGTGCCAAGTCGAGTCACTCAATTCATTCAAAGGAGGATACCATCCTATCACACCACATCATAATCATCTCAATAGCATGTTGGCACGCAAGGTAAACCATTATAACTCATAGCTAATCAAGCATGGCACAAGCAACTATAATCTCTAAATGTCATTGCAAATATGTTTACTTCATAATAGCTGAATCAGGAACGATGAATCATCATATTTACAAAAACAAGAGAGGTCGAGTTCATACCAGCTTTTCTCATCCCAATAAGTCCATCATATATCATCATTATTGCCTTTCACTTGCACGACCGAACGATGTGTAAAATAATAAGAGTGCACGTGCATTGGGCTAAGCTGGAATCTGCAAGCATTCAACTCAAGAGAGAAGACAAGTAATATGGGCTCTAAGTTAGGTAAACAATAATGCATATGAGAGCCACTATGCATTTTCAGTATAGTCTTCTCGACCCCCAAAGAAAGGAAAAGAAATAAAAACTATTTACACGGGAAAGCTCCCAAAAAGCAAAAGAAGAACGAGAAATGTTTTTGGGTTTTATTTTTAATTATTACTACTACGGCAGGAAAAATAAACTACTACTAGTTTTTTTGTTTTTCTTAAGGTTTATTAAACACACAAGAAGAAAGCAGGAAAAAGGAAAATAAACTAGCATGGATATTACAGTGAAAGAGTATGAGCACCGACATCTAGCAATGAGTGTGTGTGAGCATAAATGTAATGTCGGTGGGAAATACGTACTCCCCCAAGCTTAGGCTTTTGGCCTAAGTTGGTCTACTGCCAGGGATAGCCTGGCGGATACCCGTATGTGTAGCTGGGGTCGTACTACGATGAAGAATAGTTGGGATCATAATGTGGTGAAGAGGACTCTGACTGCCACTCACTGGCAACCGCCTTAGGATCCCAAGAATAAACAGACATTCATGGAGGCTCATCTTGTGGCTCCGGTTCCGGGGCTGGTGCAGGATTCCGATAGGCTTGAACAGCCGCCCACGTAACAATGTAAGGACCTGTAGACAAGTTAAACAAAGAGGGAGCAGGCAAAGTAATAGTCTCAGGGTGATGTTTATCAAAGTACAATTTATATTTAAGCTCCCCTTCGCGACTCTTAACAAGAAAACCATGCGCTAGCATACTCTTATAATCTAAATAAGCACGGGGCAACACTGTTTCTTCTTTCTCCTCATGCCTAATAGGTATCTCAAAATATTCAGCTAGGCGTGAAGCATAAATGCCTCCAAAGATGGGGCCCTTAGTACGGTTCATACTTAACCGTCTAGCAACAATTCCACCCATACTAACATAGTTATTGCGGTATAAACCATGGAACAAAATGATAATATCAGGAATGCTAAGGTTTCCACAGTTCCCGCGACCAATCAAGCAGCGACTAGCAAATAAGGCAAAGTAGCATAAAACAGGAAAATGTATGCTAGTAATTCTTGCATCAGAAACCTTCCTGGTTTCTCCCACAATGATAGTGTTAATAAAAGCTTCCACTTCATTACGGTGTGGTTCATCTAAGGTGCCCTCAAAAGGTATTTTGCAAACCTCGCAAAATTCAGCTAATGTCATCTCCTTAACAACGTCATATAAATGGAACTCTACTGTTGGAGGTGATTTCTTAGGGAAAAAGTAGAAGTTCTGCACAAAAGTATTTGTGAGTAAGAGATACTGATGACGTTGGTCGTGGAGGAAGTTGGTGAGGCCGGCGTTCTCAATTAATAGATAGAAATCCTCATAAATCCCGGCTCTCCTCAAGAAGTCATCGGAAGGCCATTCACACGACCGGACCTCCGCGGTGCGAGGCAAATTAAATTTGGGCTTCTGCTCTTCTTCCTTTTGTTTTTCCTTGGAGCTTCGGCTCGACGAGCCCCTCAAAAAATTATTCATTATTTCTGAAACAATCTGAAATTTTTAGTAACTTCAAATAAAAGTGAACCAACTTCAATAAAACTGATAGCAACTACTCACACAAATGCCTAGAGCATATATCAAGCATTAGAACTACTTGGAACCATATAAATTTGACATGCAAGCTCAAGAACATGGTCACCTATGCAGCACAAATTTTCAATGAATAAAGCACTAGAACAAAAATTAATTGGACCAATGGAGGAGTCACATACCAAGGAACAATCTCCCCAAGCAGTTTTGCGAGAGGTGCTTTGAGCAAGGAGATCGAAAATCACAGCAAAAGCGGCTGGAACACGAGCTTGAGTTGGTCTTTCGGGTTTGTGTGAGGCAGATGAAGAAGATGGGTGCAGGGATAAGTGGAGGAGGGCTACCATGGGCCCACGAGGCAGGGGGGCGCGCCCAGGGGGGTAGGGAGCGCCCTCCACCCTCGTGGCCAGGTGGTAGCTCCCCCCGTGGTAATTTTTGCACAGTAAATCCTCAAATATTCCCAAAAAAATCATATTAAATTGGCATGGCATTCTGAGGACTTTTATATTTGGGATATTTTTATATTGCACGGATAAGTCGGGAGACAGACAGAAAAATACTATTTTACTTTATTTCTACTAAGTAACAGAAAATATAGAGAGGGCACAGAAGGTTGTGCTTCTAGTTTCATCCGTCTCATGCTCATAAAAAAAAGAATCCACTAACATGGTTGGTCAAGTCTTGTTAACACACTCATTCCGATAATCATGAAACCGGAGAAATTTCGAATAACACTATGTTACCTCAATGGGGATATGGACATCCCCAATAATAAGTATATCATATTTCTTCTTGACAGTAGGGAGAGGAAATTCAAAACCTCCAAATATAATCGATGGAATTTTTCCAATAGAGTTGATACTATGAACTTGAGGATGTTTCCTCGGAAAGTGTACCGTATGCTCATTACCATTAACATGAAAAGTGACATTGCCTTTGTTGCAATCTATAACAGCCCCTGCAGTATTAAGGAAAGGTCTTCCAAGAATAATAGACATACTATCATCCTCGGGAATATCAAGAATAACAAAGTCCGTTAAAATAGTAACGTTTGCAACCACAACAGGCACATCCTCACAAATACCGACAGGTATAGCAGTTGATTTATGAGCCATTTGCAAAGATATTTCAGTAGGTGTCAACTTATTCAACTCAAGTCTATGATATAAAGAGAGAGGCATAACACTAACACCGGCTCCAAGATCACATAAAGCAGTTTTAACATAATTTATTTTAATGGAGCATGGTATAGTAGGTACTCCTGGATCTCCAAGTTTCTTTGGTATTCCACCCTTAAAAGTATAATTAGGAAGCATGGTGGAAATTTCAGCTTCCGGTATCTTTCTCTTATTTGTAACAATATCTTTCATATATTTAGCATAAGGATTCATTTTGAGCATATCAGTCAATCGCATACGCAAAAAGATGGGTCTAATCATTTCAGCAAAGCTCTCCAAATCCTCATCATCCTTTTTCTTGGATGGTTTGGGAGGAAAAGGCATGGGTTTCTGAACCCATGGTTCTCTTTCTTTACCATGTTTCCTAGCAACGAAGTCTCTTTTATCATAACGTTGATTCTTTGATTGTGGGTTATCAAGATCAACAGCAGGTTCAACTTCTACATCATTATCATTACTAGGTTGAGCAACATCATGTACATTATCATTAACATTTCCACTAGGTTCATGTTCATTACCAGATTGTGTTTCAGCATCAGACATAGAGATATCATTTGGATTATCAGGTGGTTCAGCAGTAGGTTCACTAGAAGTTTGTGCAGTTCTATCATTTTTCTTTTTCTTCCTTTTAGAAGAACTAGGCATATCAACATTATTTCTCTGAGAATCTTGCTCGATTTTCTTAGGGTGGCCTTTAGGATACAAAGGTTCCTGAGTCATTCTACCAGTTCTAGTAGCCACTCTAACAGCATAATCATTTTTCTTACTATTCATTTCATCAAGAACTTCTTTCTGAGCTTTAAGTACTTGTTCTACTTGAGTGGTAACCATAGAAGCATGTTTGCTAACAAGTTTAAGTTCACCTCTAATATTAGCCATATAATCACTCAAGCGTTTAATCATAAAGGTATTCTGTTTTAATTGTCTACCAAAATAAGCATTAAAGTCATCTTGCTTAAACATAAAGTTATCAAACTCATCCAAGCACTGACTAGCAATTTTAGTAGGAGGGACTTCAGCTTTATCATACCTATAGAGAGAATTTACCTTTACTACCTGTGTCGGGATATCGGGAGGTTCTTCAGTAAATAAGTAATTGAGATCATATACTTCTTCAACGGGCGGTAAATTAAGACCATGTATTTCTTCAATAGTAGGTAAATTCTTAACATCTTCAGCTTTAATACCTTTTTCTTTCATGGATTTCTTTGCCTCTTGCATATCTTCGGGACTGAGAAATAGAACACCTCTCTTCTTCGGAGTTGGTTTAGGAATAGGCTCAGTAATTGGCTCAGGAGCTGGCTTGGTGTAGCGACCAGACCTCAAACAGTCTGATATCTGTGCTCAGTGTCATCCCTGGATCAGTAATGCTGACACCACACAGTACTCGAAGGATTTATAACAGAGTAGCAATCACACACTTATTACAATTGAATGTCTCAAGAGAGAACTTAATAAAATAAATATGGCTTAAGGCCATCTAACAACGATAACAGCGGAAGGCTTGGAAGAATAAGCGAGTCCATCAACTCCAACGGCATCACTGAGTATAGAACCACGACCTATGCACCTTACTCGTCGTCTGAAAAGTCTGCAACATGAAACGTTGCAGCCCGAAAACGGGTCAGCACATGGAATATACTGGCAGTGGAACACATAGAGAATAATGGAATGATAAGCCTATACTACATGCATATATGGCTGGTGGAAAGCTCTATGGTTACAGTTTTGCATAAAGCCAATTTTTCCCTACTGCAAATGAATAAAATTTATTTAACTATCATGGTGGTTGTGAAACATTGAGAATGGTTGACAGCATTCTCAATTCCAATTAAAAGTACTCATTAACAAACCCAACAATATTGATTAGAAGTAACATGATGAGATTCACATGATATCCAAGTACTAGATACCCAAAACGTCCATAACCGGGGACACGGCTAACCATGATTAGTTTATACACTCTGCAGAAGTTTGCGCACTTTTCCCCACAAGACTCGATTGCCTCCGTTGTATTTCTCGCACTACATGTTGTTTGAGAGACGGATGACCGAGACATATTCTTTCAGAAGCACTAGCACCTTACTTGTGGGTAGACCGATACTCCTACTTTCCCCTACATCTGGTAGTCTACCCGTAAGAGCTCGCACAACTTAGTCAACTATGCCAGAGCCCATAATGGCTTGTGGCTGCACACGGAAGTTTCTAGTTTGAATAATCTCATGATCCCTTTGAGCCTGGGTGGCGGTCCGAAGAAATACAGGTAAGTCCTGATAGAAACCAGGTGCCTCAATCCACCCAGATGTGTGTTTAAGTTGCAACCTTAAATAAACCATTAAATAACAATCTCACATCTGTCATGGATACACTTACCCAATCCACGTCTACTAGCATAGCATGGCATAATAAGCAAACGTAGAAGTAACTCCCAAGGGTTTGATAATAAAACAGGTAATAGGTACTACCTCATCTACTTCCCATAACCCACAATTTAATTAGATCCTAATCATGCAAGTGTTTGAGGATAAATCTAATGCATAAAAACTGGGTATGAGAAAAGTATGATCAAAGTGTTACTTGCCTTGCTGATGATCCGCGAAACCTAGAGACTCGAAGTAACAGGCGGCGCACTCCGGGTAATCTACCGCAGACAAACAAACAAGCATACAATAAATACTCATCTAATGCACAGGTAAAACTCAAATAGATCTAACCAGATAGTTCAACTTAAGAACTCCGGTTTGCAAAAAGAATCAAATCAAATGAAGCAACGAAAGTCAAACGGCGGAAGAAAACAGCTTCGTTTTACAAATCTGGATCTATGTCAAATTTTACAGAAGCAAAAACTTGTTTGAGTAGATTATTCGGAAAGAGAGTTTCGAGACGAAACTCCAGGCACTTGAATCGCCCGATTCCGATAAACGAGCGAAAAGTTATACTAAAACGAAAATCAGATCTGGAATCACGATCAGAAAAATCGCGGATTAAATCCGAGAAAAAGAAAAACGACGAACGGGTTAACGGACGGACGTTCGTTAATTAACCGAAACCGAAAAAAGGAAAAATAAAAAAAATAAAAATACAATAAATAAATAAATAAAACCGAAAAAAAGAAAAAACAGAAGAAAACCATTCGGTTTTTATAAAAAAACGGCATGGAAATCGAGGTGACGGTAAACCTCGGGCGGCGTGCGGCGGCTCCGGCAGCGGCGGCGGCGGGCGGCGGCGGCGGCGGGGCGGCGGCTAGGGTTTCGGGCGGGCCGGGCGCTCGGGTGGGCTGGGGAGCGCCGGGGGCTGCGCTTATAAAGGCGCCCCCGAGCAGAGTCCCGCTCGGGTACGGCCCGGGAAGGCGGTGCGCATTTTTTTAAAATAATTATGCGTAGAAAAAAATCAAAAGAGGTACTAAACGGACTCCAAAAATCCCGAAATAAATCTTCCCCAGCTTCTAAAATCAAGCCGGATTTAATGAACATTTATTTGGGACCTAAATGCAATTTTGAAAAACGCGCATTTTTCCTATATTCAAATAAAAAGGCGAAAAACTCCAAAACAAAATATTATTTGATTTTATTAGTAAATCTTCATTATTTCTTTATTTTGGGAAAGTCATTTATTCCCTCTCTCATATTTTTGTAATAGAAATAATTGAAGATAAAATAATTAAAATCAAATGATCCTATTTCAAAATTTGAGAAAACTCAAATATGAAAATAACGAAAATCCCCAACTCTCCCCGTGGGTCCTTGAGTTGTGTAGAATTTCTAGGATCGAGCAAAATGCAAAGAAAATGCAATGAAAATATGATATGCAATGATGCTCTATGTATAACATTCCAAATTGAAAATTTGGGATGTTACACTCGGGAGTTGGCTCTGGAGGTGCCCAATTATTTTCATTTGTCAACATATTATTCAATAAAATTGCAGCTTCACCCGGTGTTCTTTCCCAGAAAAGAGAACCAGCACAACTATCCAAGTAATCTCTGGAAGCATCGGTTAGTCCATTATAAAAGATATCAAGTATTTCAGGTTTCTTAAGAGGATGATCAGGCAAAGCATTAAGTAACTTGAGAAGCCTCCCCCAAGCTTGTGGGAGACTCTCTTCTTCAATTTGCACAAAATTATATATATCCCTCAAAGCAGCTTGTTTCTTATGAGCAGGGAAATATTTAGCAGAAAAGTAATAAATCATATCCTGGGGACTTTGCACACAACCAGGATCAAGAGAATTAAACCATATCTTAGCACCACCCTTTAATGAGAACGGAAATATTTTGAGTAAATAAAGGTAGCGTGATCTCTCATTATTAGTAAACAGGGCAGCTATATCATTTAACTTAGTAAGATGTGCCACAACAGTTTCAGATTCATAGCCATAAAAAGGATCAGATTCAACCAAAGTAATTATATCTGGATCGACAGAAAAATCATAATAATCCTGATCAGGAACACAGATAGGTGAAGTAGCAAAAGCAGGGTCGGGTCTCATGCTATCTCTAAAAGATTCTTTACTCCATTTAACTAGCAACCTCTTAAGTTCAAGTCTATCCTGACAAGCAAGAATAGTTGCAGAAGATTCAGCACTAAAAAGATAACCCTCAAGAATAGCAGGCATATTTTCATCATCACTAACATCATCGTATTCAGGTTCAATAATTTCTCTTTCTCTAGACCTAGAAATTTGCTCATCTATAAATTCACCAAGGGGCACAGTAGTATCAAGCATAGAAGTAGTTTCATCATAAGTGTCATGCATAGCAGAAGTGGCATCATCAATAACATGCGACATATCGGAACGAATAGCAGAAGCAGGTTTATGTGTCGCTAGCTTACTCATAACAGAAGGTGAATCAAGTGCAGAGCTAGATGGTAGTTCATTTACCTCCCCTCTTAGTTGAGGGATAAATTTTTGTCTTAGCGTCTTTCAAGTTTTTCATAGTGTCCAGCAGATATAAATCCCAAGTGACTCAAAGAATAGAGCTATGCTCCCCAGCAACGGTGCCAGAAAAAGGTCTTGATAACCCACAAGTATAGGGGATCACAACAGTTTTCTAGGGTAGAGTATTCAACCCAAATTTGTTGATTCGACACAAGGGGAGTCAAAGAATATTCTCAAGTATTAGCAGCCGAGTTGTCAATTCAACCACACCTGGAAACTTAATATCTGCAGCAAAGTGTTTAGTAGCAAAGTAATATGATAGTGGTGGCAACGGTAACAAAAGTAAAGACAACAAAAGTAATGTTTTTGGTATTTTTATAATGATTGTAACAGTAGCAACAGAAAAGTAAATAAGCGTAAACCAGTATATGGAAAACTCGTAGGCACCGGACCAGTGATGGATAATTATGCC
>LR880968.1:925913116-925923933 GCA_904067115.1 Aegilops sharonensis
ATATGCTTAGTATAGGATGCTAGTACATTCATCTGTGGCCCTTCATACTTGTCCGTCTGCCGTGCTATACTATCGGGCCGTGATCACTCGGGAGTTGATCACGGGTATATACTATATACTTATACATGATACATGTGAGACTAAAGTCGGGTCGGCTGATGGAGCACCCGCGAGTGGATCTTTGTGGCGGAGCGGCAGGGCAGGTTGAGACCGCCTAGGAGAGAGGTGGGCCTGGCCCTGTTCTGCGTTCGCGGATACTTAACACGCTTAACGAGGTCTTGGTATTTGATCTAGGTTGGCTACGAGCTTATACGCACTAACCATCTACGCGGGAGTAGTTATGGGTATCCCGGCGTCGTGGTATCAGCCGAAGTACTTCAGACGTCAGCGACGGAGCGGCGCGCGCCGGATTGGACTGGAACGCCTGCTGGGCTAGGTCTGCTTCCGGCCGCGTACGCAACGTGCAGGTGTGCTCAGGGCGATGGGCCCAGACCCCTGCGCGCTTAGGTTTAGACCGGCGTGTTGGCCTCTCTGTTGTGCCTAGGTGGGGCTACGACGTGTTGATCTTCCGCGGCCGGGCATGACCCCGGAAAGTGTGTCCGGCCAAATGGGATCAAGCGTGCTGGGTAAGATGGTGCACCCCTGCAGGGAAGTTAATCTATTCGGATAGCCGTGATCTTCGGTAACAGGACGACTTGGAGTTGTACCTTGAGCTTATGACAACTAGAACCGGATACTTGATAAAACACACCCTTCCAAGTGCCAGATACAACAGGTGGTCGCTCTCGCTCAGGGATATGAGCAGGGGATTGCCGGGTAGGATTATTGCTATATGATGTTACTTGGAGGACTTCAGATCGTCCCCTCCTACCTGTTGCAAGACAGGTGTCCAGAAGCGTAGTCTTCGTTAAGACTAGCTACCCCCCTCTTATTCTGGCATTCTGCAGTTCAGTCCACTGATATGGCCTTTACACATATATCCATGCATATGTAGTGTAGCTCCTTGCTTGCGAGTACTTTGGATGAGTACTCACGGTTGCCTTGTTCCCCCTTTTCGGCCTACCTCTACTCGATTGCTGCAACCAGACGATGGAGCCCCGGAGTCAGACGCCACCGCCTATGACGACTACTACTCCGGAGGTGCCTACTACTACGTGCAGCCCGCTGACGACGACCAGGAGTGACCTAGGAGGATCCCAGGCAGGAGGCCTGCTCCTCTTTCGATCTGTATCCCAGTTTGTGCTAGCCTTCTTAAGGCAAACTTTTTTAACTTATGTCTGTACTCAGATATTGTTGCTTCCGCTGACTCGTCTATGATCGAGCACTTGTATTCGAGCCCTCGAGGCCCCTGGCTTGTATTATGATGCTTGTATGACTTATTTTATTTGTAGAGTTGTGTTGTGATATCTTCCCGTGAGTCCTTGATCTTGATCGTACACATTTGCGTGCATGACTAGTGTACGATTGAATCGAGGGCGTCACACATACCTCCGGGAATTTTTGTGCAAATTACATGGTAATTTATGCACCGCAGACCTGATAGCTTACGTACAAATACGGTGATAAGTTTGCCCCGGTAACTCATGTGTAAATAGCATGGTAATACATGCACAACTTAGTGATAACTTACATGCTCCAGGTGTGATAACTTTTGACTAGGAAGGCGGGTTGGATTTGTCTGAAAAACATCCTTCGGTAACTATGTGTGAATAGCTTGGTAATACACACACAACAGAGCTGGTAAGTTAGTTGGCCCATGTCTGACAACTTTTTGGCCGAAAAAAGCTATCGAAACCTACAAATATGAGATCTAGTTTCGAAGGTGTCGTCTCAATGAATTTTTTATGTGAAAATAATTTTTATATCGAAGTGAAAGTTTGAGTTACAAAACATTTCAACTTTTTTGAATTTCGGTGGAATCTTCCCTGACATTAGCACTTTTCGTCCTCTAGGGCATGCGTGAATATGCATGTGGAGAGAAGATCAAAGGAACCATTTTCTATGTCCCGGTAATTCGTGTGTAAACAACAAAAATAACTTTCGTAGAACATGCATGGTAACTTTTTACCTGCAAAAAAGTCATCGGTACATACCAACATGGGATCTAGTTTTAAAGATCTTGTCTCGACGAATCTTTTATGTGAAAACAGTTTTTTGATCAGAGCGACGGTTTGAGATGTTGTGTGTTCGCATCAGCCGCTTGCCTACTCCTGTGCTGGATCTCTCCAAGATGAAGATCTTCATCATGTACACGCGTATGTACACCGATCGAGCATTTTGTTATCTAGTGCGTGCATATTTGTACACATGGGAAGAAAGGTTAAAGATCATTTTTCATTCCCGGTATTTTCTATGAAAACAACTTGGTAACTTATGTGTCCCAGGCGTGATAACTTACGTAGTACATGCCTGGTAACTTTTTACCCGAAAAAAAGTTATCAAAACATACCAACATAGGATCTAGTTTTGAAAGTCTCGTCGCTACGAATCTTTTATTTGAAGCCAGTTTTTCAAATCGGTCGATGGTTTGAGCTACAAAACATTTTGAATTTCCAGTTTTGAAAAAGAATCTGCTGACATCATCCGTTTTGTCTTTTTCCTGCATGCATCTAATTAGGAGTTTCTACTTAAGCTAACCTGGTGGACACCGTAAAAAGAAAATACAAACAACTCGGAAGCTAGCATGCATGCATACATGCGTTCGGATATGTTACTATGGTCCAGTCGTCCGGATTTTAGCACTGTCCTAAAACAAATCCTCACATTTTCATCTAAAAAAAGTAAAAAGATTTACCACCGCAGCCTACCAGCGAGTGCCACTTTGCATAACCCTCCATTTAAAAAATACCAGAGATCCTCACCTCCATCTAAAAAATATAAAAAATAATCCACACCTTCATCTTTTTTTTTTTTTTAAAAGTTCTCACCATGGCCAACCAGCTTGCGCCACGTGGCATAGCTGGTTGGCCGTCCTTTCCGCGTAGCTTAATGGGTTTAATACTGGACATGATTGCAGAAAGGAGAAGCGGCTGGGGAGCTACGTGCTGGCGCAGAAATGATCAGGACCAGCACGATGCAACTGATGAGGTCGTGCGACGCTGCCAAGCAACCGATCCAGAGCTCGTGAAAAGATCATGGAGGCTTCAACATAGGCGCTTCAAGACCCATGCATCCCAAAAATAAGAAGGGAAAAAACGTCTTCGACCGATAATTAGTTTCCAGCGTCTAGTCCCATGTCTAGGTGAGCAGATCATTAGTCCGCTGCTTTGTTTTGTGTTGCCTCGGCCGTTCCTTGGTCTGGTTTTGACTTGTAATAGACTTAAAAAGTTGGTGCTACCAGGTTTTCGCCCCACGGCATCCGTTTCGATGGCGAGCGGATGTGGTGGGTTTTTTGGTAGTGCCTGAACTCGCTCTATCCTCTTTCCCTCCTGACAACTTGAACTGGTTTGTATTTCCGTTCTCTTGTAATGAAAAGGGGTAAAGCTTGGTTCAAAAAAAAAAATAAGCGCGCGAGCTATATGTCGCTTCAGGCGAGATGGAAGCTGCTCTCGCTTCAGGGGCAACAGGAGCGGGCCAGCCCATTTAAGCTAGGACTGACTCACGTTAGGTTTGCTCGTTGTAGGTCTTCTTCGTTTTTTTTTTCATTTTCTTTTATTTTTTCTTTGGTTCTCTTTTTTTTTTGTCGGTTTTCTGGGTTTTTCCATTATAACTTTAGTTTTATTTTATTTTTATCGCTTTCTCTTTGTTTTTTCTTGATTTTCACATATTTTTTTCTTCAATTTCTGTGTTTTTCAATGGTTTTCTATGTTTCTTTCTTGGTTTTTTTGGTTTCAATGTTTCCGTTTATTTTTCACACTTTTTCCTCCAGTTTTCTTGTTTCCTTTTTCTTTTTGGTTTTCCTTTCTTTTTCCCTTTTATTCCTTCAACACATGTCTAGATTTTTGTTACATGTTGTACATTTTTCGTACATGCCAAGATATTTTTTGATACATGTTTAACAGTTTTTTTCAATACATGATTAAAAAAATTCAACAAACTGGGCTAGCTATGAGGAATTTGCGTGAGACTGACGAGATGGATATGAATTTTGCTTCACCGACTGTAAAGAAAGCGTGTGTGTATAAGAATTTAGAAAAGGGCCGCTGGTCCACCACAACTTGGATAAGACGGCTGGACCAACCAGAAACAATGTTGCTCGCTCGTAGCCTCGAACGGTCAAGGTTTGGTCCAGACGCGTGAGGATCAGGACAATTTATTTCTGTGTAAAACAAAACTAGATAGGACAATCTGTGGGCTTGCCCTCTCATGGAAGCTTGATGTGGACGTACGTCTAGGTCCTCAATATTAAGTGCATCTACATTTGTGCTAATATTGGAGATGGTGGAGTGTTGTGGAGGTTTTTGAAATCTGTTAATCGGTCTGAGTCATTGTATTTCTCAATGACTAATAACGTTATAGCACATTCAGTTGTCTTAACGAATTAATTCCTATTCAGATTGAAAATATTCCGTGAGATCGTCGGAGATGATGGTGTGGGAGGCCGCACTTAGTTTCCCCGATGTGGTGGCCTCCGTGGCGCACGAGTGGTCCCAGCAGGACTGGTGATCGATCTTCGTAAGCACATTGACAACTGTCGGAGAGGCTCACTACTATTATCTCTACATTGTGTACTCGTTGGCAGCTCGTTTTCATCATGGTCTTGGTCATTCTCATAAGTCAATGCTATGTGGATAGGAGATAGCTACCTAGTCTAACATTTTGTGATCTCTCCTTGTGTGTGTGATTCTACCCTACGTTACACGTTGCATATCCCCAATGGGACTAGGATTGCAATTGTGACCGTCTAGTGCATCGTGTGGCTCATCTTGTGCAACTCTGGGTAGTAGTCGTTGTGTGTGCAGGTCTTAAGTTTGTAGCAAAAATCGGAAGCGGTTTCTTAGTAATTGCTATATATGATGTGTAAAATCTGAGGGTTGGACATAGAATGGCACTACAATTTCTTTGTCTGCCACTTCTCTCATATTTTCTACTTCTTCATAACTGATTTGCTAGATAGATAAAAAAATTAACTGTTATGTTTTCTAGCACGCTTAATGAACGGAACAAATGATAATGTTATAAAACAATTAGATACTATTCTTCCATTATATAATTCTAATTTCTAATAGACAAGTCTACTTGCACCTAACTGTAATTGTATTTTGCAAGCAAGTTATGCTAATTGTTTCCTTTTTCGACACCACCTTCAGAAGATTGGAGAGATCAGATCCTTTATTTTAGAGGAAATGGTAAACAACAAAGTAGCAAGCCTTTATGTATTATTTTGTAGGTATATGTAATTTTATAGTTGAATAACTTTTGTTGGGAACTCTAAAGCATACAATCCAAAAAAAATCTTGGTACATATCTAGAGAGGGCATGATTCTATAGGTGTAAATAAACAAAAAGTTCTAAAGTATATAAGTTGTCTATGATGGATTTGTCTTTGAATCGTACACTGACAATGCTAGGTTATTGGTTATTCAGGACCAAATGTATCTTCCATGTTTCTAGGTTCAGCATTCAGCTCGCCATTTTTGTCAATGTGTTGGAGTACCATTTCTCTTAGACATAAAATCCTAATTTCCTTTTTATTCACATAGTGAAGATCCTAGGAGGAAGGATTATCTTCGGGGTTTTTACTTATCTTACATGGATGAGAGGGTTGGTTCCAATATTGGCTTGCTTATGTTTTAGACTCGATGCTCAAGCTCTTAATCACCATCACCCCAATGCTGGTGATTCCATGAAGATAAGAGGATATGTGGTAAATACCTTTACAATGCGAGGAGTGCTAAACAATCTAATGCCAAAAACTTCTTGTATCAAGAATTGAGAATCGACATCATGTATCATAGTTCATGCATTTATGCATCCTACATTTAAGCTTTCATCATTGGAGCTACTTCCATGAGCATTGTCAGTGCTATATTACTCTTCGAGCACACCATGGTTCAACCCACCATTGAAGTCACCTTCAAGAAGAGAAACACTGGTAATTATTAGTGCCTTCAAGGATCCCTTTATCATGTGCAAGGTCGCCCATGTGCGGACCAAGAAAAATCTTCCGAAGGTGCAAAAACTTGATGACCGTCCTAAGAGAATAGAGCAAGTTGAAGCAGGTACTAAAGAAATAAATGAGTTTTCTTTAAGACCTCGTGGATGCTTTTGATGACTATGGTGAAGATGACCAAGAGTCTATTCCTAGTGTCCATGGTAGGGATGAGGAAAAAGAAGATGAAGATAAGAAAATCTACGGGTTTATGCTACCATCGCCCTTTTGTCCTTTCTGGTGTCTTGATGCTAAACAAGGAAAACATGGTTGTATTATGTTGCCTTGGGTTTTCGACGGGCTATTTGGAGACTTTGAGCCCCTTTTTTTTAATCTTTTGCATCTTATTGTGCTTCTGAAACTTTCTTAAGAAGTTGTATCATTCTATGTTTGTGGTTGTGTTTCCTACTCTTAATTTGTGGTATGTACGAGATTGTGATTTAGGAATTAATCTTCATCATGTTTTCTCCTAATCCATGTGACTTTTAGTTATAGTGACAAAGAACTAGGAGATTAATATGACACTAAAGTGTATGTACAAGTGTTGGTCCCTGAGGAAGTACGAGAAAGGTGGTTGCAAGGACAAAAGCACACAGTTTCTCTAAACTTCCATACTAAAATTTATCTTTGCGTCAAGGGGAAACAAAACTAATAATATTGTTTTGGCAAGCATCTCGAGTGGGATTCATGTCACATAGACATCCTATACAATGAAAAAAATACACGACACATAAGGCCCTTCACTAGACATGCACCGAGACAAAAGAATTAGAATATATCTATCTGTACCTACTAATAAAAGAAATAAATATTTATGGTATGTCATGCTATTTTACCTTCTCGTCGCTAGCAGTTTACGCTGATGTGACCTTGGCTTTTTTTAGACGGCAGTCAGCTTGGTGTGCAAGGTCATCCCGAGACTGGTGGTTGCTCGGATTGGTGTCATACGAGTACGCTGCCGGAGGTTTTCTTTAGCCAAGTTGCATCGGGTGTGGTTGTCTGTGCAATGATGCTCTCTCAGGTTGGTTGGTGGGGCGTCGGTGAATGTCGTGCTTGATCTTGTCAGGTCGTCGACGACGACGTCTGCGGAAGCTGATCCCTCCTTGGAGGCGTCATTTATTGACCCTTCCTCTGTCAAACTAAGGGTTTCCTATTCACCTGGCTTGTTGTCTTTATTGTGCCTCTGAGTGGTCGCCTGGTCGGTGATGCAGGTTGAGGCGGTCCGAGAAGACTTGGGCTTATTGCCAGGAACTAGCTAGCTGTCTTACTTCCTCTATCCTTCATAGAGTGTACTTACAAGTTTGTTGAAAAGTCATAGAAAATATTTGACCGTATTTATACAGTAAGACAACAACATTTATGCCATCAAATTCGTAGCATTAGATTCATGATAAAATATATTTTCATCATATACCTATTTGGTATCACAAACATGAATATTTTTTTGCACAAACTCGATCAAACTTTAAGATAATTTGACCTCCAACAAAGTTGAATACACTCTTTGAAGGATGGAGGGAGTAGTTTTGTGCTTAGTGTGGCTTCGCTTAGTCCCTGTTTTTGGTTTTTATTGTAGCTATTGGTGCTTTTCTTGTATAGCTGGTATCCCAACAGGGTTGTGTGCATTTATAAAGCAGTGAGGAAGCCTTTTTATTCTTAGCAGCACGTACGCACGTATAGCCGACCCAAACAACTTCTTGTTGGAAATTGCCCTCGGGACCGATCATATGAAATCACGCAATGAACACGCGCACGAGAAACATTTTCTTCTTTATTGTTTTCACCTTTTTCCCAAGATATACAAAACTCACGGCTTGGCTGTGTATATATACTCAACCAACGCAGCCGACTTACTAGACCTGAAACTAGACCTACGCGGACGCTAACTTCTTATGCAACACGATGGACACATACAGCCCTAACCGGACTCTACTTTCCTAGGTGACTAAACCTGCCAAACTAGGATACGATAACTTCCTAAGGTACACAATTAGTACACCTAGCCTAACCATCTCTATTCCTATAATAATGAAACAATTGGTAGTCATCGTTCCTGATTTTTTCGTCCCACCTCCCACCTTCATTTAGTTTTTTTTCGTCTCGCCTCCCATCACCACCCACGTTGGTTTTTCATCCTTCCAATAAAAACTTTCCTAATTAGGCACGTTACAAATGGGCAATAACTGATAGCACATTACCAAACAATAAAATTCAATTTCATGACAATTAATTTTAAATCCTAACTTTCCTAACAATCTTTAGGAGTAGAGGTTTTTTCTCGGTTTTCTACTGATCTTTTCCCTACACATGACACAACGAATCTCCACACTAATCCTTTCTCACTCGATCTCTGTCGTCTCTCAGCCCTGTTTCTAGGCTTCCCATACCGGATCCGGCTTGCCTGCTCCCACTTCATCCTACGGCTATCTTTTTTCATTTTTTCTTTCTAATCTAATCACCCCTCCTCCCCCCTCCCCCCCCCCCCCCCCCCCCCGCCTTTCTTTTTTCTTTTTTTTCTTTTATACAAACCCCCCCCCCCCCCCCCCCCCCCGCCTTTCTTTTTTCTTTTTTTTCTTTTATACAAACCCCCCCCCCCCCCCCCCCCCCCGCCTTTCTTTTTTCTTTTTTTTCTTTTATACAAACCCCCCCCCCCCCCCCCCCCCCCGCCTTTCTTTTTTCTTTTTTTTCTTTTATACAAACCCCCCCCCCCCCCCCCCCCCCCGCCTTTCTTTTTTCTTTTTTTTCTTTTATACAAACCCCCCCCCCCCCCCCCCCCCCCGCCTTTCTTTTTTCTTTTTTTTCTTTTATACAAACCCCCCCCCCCCCCCCCCCCCCCGCCTTTCTTTTTTCTTTTTTTTCTTTTATACAAACCCCCCCCCCCCCCCCCCCCCCCTGCGCGGATTTTAAGGGGATGGGTCAGGCCTTATTTTATTCCAATCAAATCAAGTCACGTACGCGGGAGCACGGATGGTCACACGCGCGGGGAGTAGGCAAGTTTCGTCCTCCCATGCCACCGCCACCGTCCACGCCATGCGGACCTACCGAATGGCCACGTGAAGCGAGAGCCCAGTGCTGAAGAGGCGGCCAAAGGAGGAGATGGAGGCGCCATTGTCGCGGTGGCAGAGGCGTACAACCCGAGAGTGGAGCCTGCCTCCAGGATCGACAAGTGTGTGGTTCACTGTCCCTTCTGCACCCTCCCTTCAAGCCTCCTGTCTTGTAGGTTCCTCTCTTTATTTCCGTCTTTATTCCACACTTGGTGTGAATCAATTCTTTCGTGAAGACGTGCTAGTTTACTGACGGAATTGGCATGAGTGCAAAGCGGGCACTTGGTATGCGGCGGCTGCGTCGCCTAGATACCCCGCGGACAGGGCAAGCATGGAGGGCAACGGGTTCTTTGAATGGACCGAACCTGAAAAGCCATGGATGGGCTTGCCACTGCCCACGGATGAGCGTGTAGGGCACTCTTCAATGCATCAGTGAAATTCCATCTTGGGAACAGCAAGAAGATAAGCTTTTGGAGGGAACCTTGGCTGCTAAGTGCAAGTCTGAACATTTGCCTCCCTGAACTCTACAAACACTGCACAAGAAAGAAGCTCACGGTGGCAGAAGCACGGCGACGCAAGATGGACAAGACATATCAAAGCAAACCCCTTGGGCAGGCCATCCGGGAGTTCACCACACTCTGGGTGCAACTGCAACATGTGGTACTGACCGACGAGCCGAACTGGGTGGAATGGAAAGGGATGTCTGGCAGACGATTCACGTTGGCATCAGCGTATGCGATTCAATTCGAGGGGTCAACACGGACTGAATTCAAACAGATCATCTAGAAGGCCGATGCACCCATGAAGTGCAAAATATTCTCGTGGCTTGCAGTGCTAAATCGATTCCTCATCGCCGACAACCTGATCAAACGGGGATGGACACACAATGCATCACGCAGTCTCCGCCATAGGGCATCGGAAAGCGCATTTCACCTACTCGCCTCATGCCCTTTTACCATGGAACTTTGGCGGAGGGTGCTAAGCCGGTGTGGTCTACCGGCGACACTGGCGGCGTCCGCGACCGTGGCAAACCTTCTAGAATGGTGGGAACAAAGCCGGTCCAGTGTGCCGAGGGATCATGGACGTGGATGGAGCTCGCTGGTGCAGCTGGTCTGGTGGACGGCATGGAAAGAACGAAATGCGCGGATCTTCGATAACAAGTTCTCGACGGGGTTGCAGGTCTTCCACCGCCTGATCGAAGACATCGACACTTGGACGATAGCCAGCCATAACAAGATCAACAATCTGCTGCATAGATCTCTAGAACCAGATTAGACATTAGGATACAGATTGCGGTGGTGCACATTCCGTGCAAATTTTGTTACTAACAAACGTTGGCTTCCCTCTCTTATATTCAATGAAAAGCTGCACCGCAGCATTTTCGTCAAGAAAAAAAAGTAAGAGAAGGAAGTGGTTTAGGTGGGCTGCGTCGGATGTGTCGAACAGCCAAGACATGCCAGGTTAGCCCATTAGTCCCGGTTCAATCATGAACCGGGACTAATGTGAGCGTTGGTCCCGGTTCATGTGGCAAAGGCATTAGTCCCGGTTCAAATTGGACCTTTAGTCTCGATTGGTGCCACGAACCGGTACTAATGGGTGCGATGCCCATTAGTGCCGGTTGGTGCCACGAACCGGTACTAATGGGTGCGATGCCCTTTAGTACCGGTTCGTGCCACGAACCG
>LR880968.1:925932668-925946572 GCA_904067115.1 Aegilops sharonensis
CATGTTTGTTTCATGCTCTTGGGGCATTTCATCAAACACCTTATGTGCATAAGAGGAACCAAAAGCAAACCTACACCCACTTGTGAAGAGAATGGCTCCAAATGGCTAAGTGTTGGCTGCTGGATGGGTATATATAGGGGAGGGGCTTTAGTCGCGGTTGGCCAGGCCAACCGCGACTAAAGGTGCCCGAAGGCCTTTAGTCGCGGTTGGCCTGGCCAGCCGCGACTAAAGCCCCTCACGTGCACCAGCTGGCCACCGAGCGCCCAGGGCCCAGGCCTTTGGTCGCGGTTCACCTCCAGAACCGCGACTAAAGGTCCCATTAGTCGCGGTTCCTACAGCTTCGCGACTTATGGGCTGGACGGAAAGCCTGTTTTTCCACTAGTGTACGTGAGAGGTGCGACAATGAGCAGTGTTAGAGCATGTACACCCGGCAAATCTGATCCTGCGTGGTACTTTTTGTTTGCGAGAATTGCGTGATACGTTTACTGTCGGTCCAAATCGATGGTCATGTTCACTACCAGAAACGCAAATATTTCTGTGGGTCAGAAACCGACAGGAAAATAAGGAAAACCGTCAGGAATAGTATTCCCTGTCGGCCAATCGACAGGAATACCCGTCAGCCATAGCTTGACAGGGATAGGAGAATATGCCTGTCGGAAGGCTGACAGGAAACATATTCCTGTCGGGAGGCCGACAGGGAATGTAAATCCCTGTCGGGACAAAACCGTCAGGAAAATAGAATTGGGTGAACAAAAAAAATAAAAATGATAGAAATACTTTTTGCATAATTGATCTATTTTACAACAAGTCAAGAACATACACACAGCTTAATAGGTTACATTAATCACAGTTTTAATAAATCACATGTACTTTGTATACAAATCCGTCTAATTTGCATACAACGAAGTAGGAAGAGCACATCTAATAACACATAAGTTCGTCAACTACATATGGAAAACATGACCTCATTTGTTACTCAATTACAGCTTGAATTGGCTTCTTCTGCAGATTAGCTTGCACCAAATAGACTCATCAATCTGTTAAAAAAAGGACTCATTGAGGTTGTACATTTTATGTCAAATGTCAATTGCAAAAAGTACGATTGCAAGAACTAGGACCATAGAATTGTACAAACCTTACCTCCATCTCTCTAAATTCATCACATAATAACTGGGTGAAACTATAAGTCGCAGAATTGTACAAAAAGTTGACACCAAATTTAATTGATGGAGCTGCGAACCATATATATGGAACATCATTGCAGCAAACTTGCTCATAAGTTTTAATAGTATGTACCTGAAACAGATGTGCTTCTCTGTAGATGAAAGCTTCTGTACAAAACAGTACCCAGATTTAAGAAGCATGGAGGCTACTTTCTGAAAAAAAAACATGAAGGAACAATTTTATTATAATTACTTCTCTTTGAAGTATTGTCATGAGTTAAAAAATCAACAAAATAGCTTTTGCAGCTTAGTATAGTAAGAAAAATACTAGGGGCAAGGCCACGAGCTGGGAGATGACATTCGCCGGAGGCAATGGACAACTAAATTTAACATCAGACCACTTTCTGAGTGTTGTGTTCCTTGTTTCCATTCCAACATTTCAAAACAAATCAGTTTTCAAACGGGTACTCAAAATCATAACCGTCTTTATGTGTGATGGCTGCTTGACATACAACTAAAACAATATATTGTTAGCAGCTGGTTTGAAACTTGTACCAGTTGATTAATTTCCAAGCAAGAAATTAAAAGAGCACACGACAATCAATTCATGCACTTGGCAATTAAGCAAAAAACCACACCTTCACCCAGCAGCTCAAGGCGTAATATTACATGTATTTCAACGGAAAACAGAACAAATGCTAATCACACCATGTATTCCGCTCAATCTTAGTGTAGTAAAGAATTCAGAATTTATGGAAACATATGGCTGTTTTCAAACTAATTTAACAAATTCAGGCAGCAATAAATGGTGGCAGTCCCTCAAATGTGGTAATAGCGGTTTCACCCAAGATGGCTCTGCGAAGGGAGAACACAAATAAAATAACTGTTTTTCTACATAAGGCTACTACAATCAGTAGATTACATGCATAACAAATGAGGACAGATTGATGATATGACGTGAGCACACAACTTTACCACGCTTATCGGCATAACACTAAATTATTTGATTTTGTAACAGTAGGGAATGGTACCTCTTCATCTGGAAGAATAATGATACAATTTAATGCCACGGGGTGATAAACTCAACTTCTTGTTTGCACCCTCTCTGCTGTGCCAATGATATTCCTTGAACTTGCAATGTAACTGCCGAATAAGTCAAAAATATTAACATAATGAAAGGTCAAAAGGTATGATAAACAAAAATCCCAAGGAACTATAAGGATAAGTACCATTAAAACTGAACCAACAAAGAAAACACAAGCGCAAGACAGATCAAATGATCCTGAGCATACTAAATACAGAATGGCATTGTAATGTATAGGATAAAACATGGTAGAATATCACATCAATATAAGGAGCATCATTGGTGCCTAAGAGAAAGAAAAATAGAAATTAAAGAGCTACCCTGCTGAATATCACATTAACATAAAGGGTGACAAACAAGCAGCTTCATATCTAACTGTATCTGGTCTTATCATGATAACTTAATAAAGAAACAGAAACGGCCGAGCGATTATAAACCCTGTTTTGGAGCTTCACATCTAACTGTATCTGTACTTAAGCATAACAACCTGATGATATTAACAATGTCTTCCCCAGATTCAGTTTCTTCCCCTGCATCATAGAGGAGATGAGCTGGTCAATGTGCTTTCATGTACACAAGTTCAGAATAACACAAGTCAATATTTGGCACAAAAAAAAACCCCAGCAATTATAGTTGTATGCAAGCAATAAAATAGTACAGTATATGGCATTGCACTTCATAAATAGAAAAGCAAGAACCAAGAATAAAGATGCAAGACGGCAGGGGAGAAGGATTACCTATTTTTATTCTGGTGAGCTCCGTGGAGAGTTTATCCACCAGCTCCTGTTTGTACTCCCATGTTCATGGAGCAACGTCTCCTGGTCTATCACCAACTGGATGTGTCCCCCAACTTGAGGCAGCCGTCCTCATCTTGGTGAGGCGGATCTGTGAGGGGAGGTGTTGGATCTGTAAGGGAGGCAGAGAGGAGAAGGAAGGGGCGAACAAGAAGGGAATACCGTCGCTGCTTTCCCAGGTGGTGACGACTCGAGGAGGGGGCGCTCGGGCGTGCTGTGAGGCGGACGCGCACAGGCGCCGACGAGGACACGGCGTGGGTCGCTCCACCGGTGAGGATGAAGGGACAGTAGGCAAGCAGGTGGAGCGGCGGACTGGTACGACGAAGGCCGCGAACGATGCTGCTGGGGCAGCGTTGAGGGTTGGGTCGACGGCGTGGTAGCTGGAGTGCGGCGGCGGCGGAGTGGAGATGAGGGTTCTGATTTGGGGATCCAGGGTTTCGTTCCTATTTCGTTTTTGTACTGGGCCTATTCCTGTGAGCCCATAACTCACAGGAAAATTGGCGGAGCGCGCGTGGCTGAATTCCTTAGCGCGGGAAGGCCCATTTAGGTAGAGAAGTGGGCGCGAAAAGCTAAATTATTTTCCTGTCGGCCTCAGCCCACAGGGAAATATATATTTCCTGTGATCCGGTTGCGGGCCCGACAGGAAAATTACACGGCCGACAGAAATATTCGCGTTTCTGGTAGTGGTTATCCATGCAAACTAGCACGCATGCACTTTATATATTTGATTTGTTCACCTGCATGCATTTTTTTATCATCAGGTGATTTCTACTCTATATTGTGCGCACTTGCACACACGTTTTGTACAGTTATTTTCACGTGAATGCAAGCACCCGGCTCAGTCTTTCAAAGGTGCTCATGTGGGTAAGGTTTGCATGTATGCGTTTATAGATGTGAGTATGTGTGCATATATATATGAGCGATTGCATCTGTACTATCTTAAAAAAAAAGAAACCCGTGTCGGATCTGAAACCCACCGATCGACGACTTTTCAGCCAACCTAGCTGTGGTTTATTATTCTTAATTAAAGCTTGGGGTCCAGATCATGATTTTTTTTGTTGAACTTCAATTTTTTAATTGCTAGTGCCACGTAGTTTTGACTCCAGACCTTAAATGGATTGGTGTCTCAATGGTCTGTGGGGTTTGTGAGTGTGGCATGCCATTGACTGAAATCTTAAAAAAAAAGTGTTTGTATGCCCTGTGAACCATGGACCAACCGTATCAATTACATCCTCCGTGTTTTTCAAATAGTTAAACTTTTTCTTTATATTTGACAATGTATATAGAAAAACCAACACAATCTAGAATACCCTTGTTAATAGTGTTCTTCCCTGCACGGTGAAGGTTATAATGAATTATTGTAATAACTTAATATCATGGCAGTTATCATGACATATATTTCTGTCTTCTATTTATTAAGTATTGTACTCCAAACATATGCTGATAGTTTTTCAATAGATGTTTCCAAACATAGACAAGTTTGACTTTGGAAAAAACTAATACAACTATTAGAAATGAGCAAAGAGAGTATAAAATGATTTAGACTAGCAAACTCAAAATACTACAACCCTCACAAAAAAATAACTATAAAAAATCATGAAAAGTATTTCCATGGTCCAAAATTTATAATTTTCTACTAACACAAGTCTACCTAAAGTCTTGGGTATGGATCTGCAAAGAGAGGGAGATAGACTATATCTTGTTCATCGCTAACAATATCACAACAATTCAAGCAATCACGTAGATTCATTCACCAATATAGTGGACACGTACAAATCAATAACCATTAGTTCATGAAGAAAAAGCAATAGTTATAACAGTACAACCGACGAGGCCATTCACTAAACATGCACCGTCACAAGAGATATTCTCAGGCAAATGATTTTTTTTAGGATGTCAGGCAAATGAATTAAAACTGCACTTTTACGTGGTCCTCGTTATTATTAGCAGCACGTACGCACGTAGAGCCGACCCTCACCCAACCAACCTCATGCATGCAAATGCAAGGCTAGTTACTTTGGCGGGAACTTGGACTTGATGGCCTCCACCAGGCCGCCGTCGATCTGGAGCGCCCTGGCCAGCACGTCCGTGGGCACCGGTGGTGAGGCTGCGAACAACGCTAGGGCGAGGGACTGCGTGCCCGGTAGCTGGCTGTTGAAGGCCGAGATGGCGGCGGCCGGCGCGCCGCCATTGTTCTTCTGGTAGTGGACGAGGCCGCGGGGAAAGACGAAGAGCTCGCCCTTGCAGACGGTGCGGGCGAAGAGCTTGCCGGCAGTCGTGACGAAGCCGACGTCAAGGGAGCCCTCAAGCACGTAGATGATTTCGGTGGCGCGCGGGTGCGTGTGCGGCGGGTTCACGCCCCACGGAGCGTAGTCCACGCGGGACATGGAGACGCCCAGCGTGTTGAGCCCCGGAAGCTTCTCCACGTTCGCGGCTGTCACGGCGGAGCCGACGGGGTTGCCGGTGTTGCCCGGGAGTGCCAGCGCGGAGGAGAAGAAGTCGTCCGCCGTCACGTTCTCCGGCCTCTTGCACGGGAACCCGTTCAGCCGCAATGCTGCAGGCATACACTTATGCATTACCTCTTTGTTGGCATGATCTGTACTTGTGCGAACGAGAGAATGGATGGAAGAGACGGCACAACTTACGGCCGTCGAGGGATTTGTAGTCGGCAACGCAGAAGTCCTGCAGCATGTCAGGGTCGCCGGCGAGCAATGGCGCGGCGAGGGCCAGGAGGGTGGCGCAGGCGGCGAGGAGGACGGCGGGGAGCTGCTTGGGCGCCATGGTCAAGTGCAGCGCTATAGGTAGTTAGCACCGTGGTGAAGTAGCTGAGGATGACCTGATGAGAAGGCAAAGCATGCAGCGCATGTATTTATAGTGCAGTGAAGCGTACGGGGGATGTGATCGACCGGTAGTTGATCCATAGACACGTGAAGAAGTTAATTGCACGCGGTTTTATGAGGACGATGCATCTATGCTCTAACACTTCAGCTTGAAGGTATGGTTGGATAGCGATCTCATATTGTCAAGCACCATAGAATCTGTGCCATGCACTCGTGTATAGGGGTGGAAACGGATCGGATGCGGATCGGATAGTGTTCTTATCACTTCCATTTTCATATTTAAAAAACGAATATGAATCCGAATACGGATGTTATCGGATACGGATGCGGCTCGGATATGATTCGAATACGGATACATATCAGATATTTTCTTGATTCGGAACGGATACGAATAATATCAACATATTGCTTAAGTAAATTAGTCGATACCTCTGTGACCTAAAATAATCAACTTGTGACATACAATAAGTCAATGATAAATAGATTTATGAATAAATACTATTGTAATGCATACTAATTTATAAGTTTAATCATATAAAGAGTAAAATTTGACCCCTTATTTGGCTTTTATGTTGGATAATTGGAATACTGGGTCTAGAATTTTGAAAATTACCTCCCATAATCTTATCCGGATACGGATATATCCACTTCCATATCCATATTTGTGTCAAAATCTCCTACCATATTTTATTTTTTATTTGTTTAATAAATTCGGATATGGATAATTTCCATTTCCACTTTGGTTCGGATGCGGATGTTTCGGATACGAATAGGCATTTTCTCGAATACGAATATCGGATATTTCGGATTATCCGCTACCACTTTCCACCCCTACTCGTGTAGTCAGAGAGGGGTCTAAGCTGGAGGAGGGAGGAAAGATCAAAGCTGGTACTGTATATAGTTAGGGTTTCGCTAGATGACAATCGCCTGTAAAAATATTTTGGCTCAAATTGTTTTAAGCCATTGGTTGCGAGATGGATGGCTGGATTAGCTTCTTCAACCTTCAGTCCAATCTCATGTTCATCTTCTTCCTCTCGATCGGCCCATGAACCACTGCCCTAACCGCCAGCCTTCCCCGCGCAAGGCCGGTAGTGCTCCCCCGATCGCCTCCCCGCACCGCCTCCCCCCCACCCCCCCCCCCCCCCCCCCCCCCCCCCCCCCTTCCCCCCCCCCCCCCCCCCCCCCCCCCCCCCCCCGCCCCCCCCCCCCCCCCCCCCCCCCCCCCCCCCCGCCCCCCCCCCCCCCCCCCCCCCCCCCCCCCCCCGCCCCCCCCCCCCCCCCCCCCCCCCCCCCCCCCCGCCCCCCCCCCCCCCCCCCCCCCCCCCCCCCCCCGCCCCCCCCCCCCCCCCCCCCCCCCCCCCCCCCCGCCCCCCCCCCCCCCCCCCCCCCCCCCCCCCCCCGCCCCCCCCCCCCCCCCCCCCCCCCCCCCCCCCCGCCCCCCCCCCCCCCCCCCCCCCCCCCCCCCCCCGCCCCCCCCCCCCCCCCCCCCCCCCCCCCCCCCCGCCCCCCCCCCCCCCCCCCCCCCCCCCCCCCCCCGCCCCCCCCCCCCCCCCCCCCCCCCCCCCCCCCCGCCCCCCCCCCCCCCCCCCCCCCCCCCCCCCCCCGCCCCCCCCCCCCCCCCCCCCCCCCCCCCCCCCCGCCCCCCCCCCCCCCCCCCCCCCCCCCCCCCCCCGCCCCCCCCCCCCCCCCCCCCCCCCCCCCCCCCCGCCCCCCCCCCCCCCCCCCCCCCCCCCCCCCCCCTCCCAGCCGCCGGTCTTTCCTCCGTCCCGGCCATCCCTCTAAACCCGGCGACCACCCAAAAGTTCTCGGCGAACCTGCACCCACCACCCTAACGAAGTAACGATAGATAGTGGGGTTGCTTTTCTAGTGAACCTGCACCTGCCACCCTAACGATAGATAATAGGGTTGCTTCTTCCCCGCCGCGGACGGCCTTGGTGTCTCCTTCTTCCTCTCCCTCGGCACTTCTTTCTTCTCAAATAAAATAAATTTTTTGACCGATCCAAAAACAAAATTCAGTTGACTGATCTTTAGCTATTGCGAATTTGTGATATAGTTACTAAATTGTGATGCGTTCACCTTGCACATGGTTCATTTTCCGGCGACTAGCAGCTTGCTTGCACGTCAGATTACATTAAATTGAACAGATACGTGTAAGGAGGAAAAGAATTGGGGCACGAGATCTGAAACTAGCTGGTGAAAGTAGATGCGGGCATTGAGAGTAATGAAACAGCCGCGCGTCGGTGTGTGCAGCAGTACTCTAGTCGACAGCTTGCCTTGATCTCTTGCATTGCATCCATATCTGACCGTACAAGGTGTAGTGACTGCGTGCATCACGTACCGATGTGCCAGCTACTGCAGTGACCACTGAGCAAGCAATATCGGTCCATCGGCTAGCGTGTGAGAACAGACTAGAGTTGAATTGGGCCTGATTCATTGCCTGGCTAGGTACACATGCATGCATTGAACTTGCGTGATCTCGTCGAGGGCGTACATACGTATAGCCCGGAGTCTTGGGGTGTGCATCGAATCTAAAGAAGTACTCCCTCCGTCCGGAAATACTTGTCATAGAAATGGATACACATGAGTGTATCTAGAACTAAAATACATCTAGATACATTCATTCTTTGGACAAGTATTTCCAGACGGAGGGAGTACGTGCGTACGCTACGCTGCATAATACTAGTAGTACGTAATAGTCAAGACGTAGAAGGATTATACTTGTGTACATATTAAACTAAGGCATGTAGAGGATGTGCCGTACGTACTAGATTTTGTATAAATATGGCATTATTAGGGGTGTAGAATTAGTTATTCTACACCCACGCTTAGAATAACTTTAGCCTATCTATGTATACGTATCTGTGTGCGCGCGCCGTGTCTTACTGCTGTGAAGTCTGAAGAATGTTGGCAAAGAAAAAACATTTGGCAATGCGTACGTTTTACTTCTCCTCCTGACCCAGCTAATTAATCCGTACAGCCTATGTTGTCGCAACTGACAGTACTGATCGTGTGGCCACCAAAACACCGACAACAGTGTTAAGACACTCCCTGCAAAAGTCACTAAAAACGATCGAATCCGTTGCTCTTTTTGTGTGGTCACATATGTGTCAGACGTCACCAACCAGAATTAATTAAAGGTAAAATGCAAGGTTGTAATACCTACTATGATTAATCCTAGCTGAGTATGGCTAGTCCTAGTCACCGCTCCGTGCCCCGGCCACGAGTAAATAGACCGCTCCGGGCCCCGGCCAGTACGTACTCGTTGTAGTACGAACGGCCGGCGATGCGTATTGATGAGAATTACTTGGCGTGCGAGGAATAAGTGCATGCAAGCACACTGTGGAGAAGCTATCGTGGACGTGCATTGCATCAACAGGATGCGATGTACGTGCATGAGAAGATATCGAGAGATCGGATCGAGACGTGCATGCGTTGCCTACCTTCAATGGTCTATGCTTGAGTATGCAAAAGGAACGCACAAGCCGTAAGCACATACCATGAGTTTAAGCTGGTAAATATAGCCATCACAATATAAATAATCTTTTAACCACTAAGGGCATCTCTAATGGAGACCCTCAAAGAAGGTCGGGTATATGTCTGAATTGTGGTGTCCGGACCGTTTGTGTCAATTTTTGTCATTCGATGGAGTCCATATCGATCTGCGAAGTGGTCCGGATGTCAGTTTTCCGGCAAATCCGAGATAAACTTGGGGTAGCTATACTGTTGTCCGACAGCCATTTGACCAAACAAAAGCCAGCACATAGCCTTCCTCACTTTTCTTTCTTCACACATGCATGGTCCTCTCTCTTCTCTCTCCTTCAAACCGACAAATAAGTATTAATTTGTGAAAAGCATTGGATAGTTCTCTCCCGTACCGTGTCCGTGAACCATGTCCGGACATAAAAACAAACATTTGTCGTGTCCATTTGCGGGTCAGCTTTGAAGATGACATAAGCTCTCATACGCGACTTGACTTCTGTGTGAAAGAGAGAGCCATGTTAAAGGAAGTACAACTATACATACGCATGTATGCTTATCCGGACGTGGATTTCAGATCACCGACCTTCATAATTAATTTGTTTGGTGCGAATCAATGTGGAGATATGTGCTTAGTCTTTCTTGGACGTCAGCATGCATCCAAATTAAGCAAAGCAAAATTGAAAGGCCGCTATATTTATTTAGTATTTGACAACAATGATCGTACTATAACTTCTAGAGTTTAGACAATTGCAGCCGAGCTTGATCTAAGTTTCCTCTTTTTCCTTTGTGGACACGAGTGTTTGCGAAATCTCCATGTGGGAGAAAGGTTCCCATGGTCACAACTTGATCGGCGTAGGCAGATGATACCAAAGGGTTTGTTGAAGAGTCCTTTTTTTGTGTTTGTCGCATAGGCATTAGTGTGATCGTCCCATTTTTTTCAACTCTGTAATTACTATTTTGGACATCTTTTTCTGCACTGTCGTAATCCGACTTTATTGCTTAACTGAACAAATTGTATTGGATCAATAAATGTGAAACCACACCAACAAACAATGATTCCTCCTAAAACTAAAAGATACATCAGGTCCTCTCAAGTTTTCTTCTTTAGCTCCATGGTAAATTTACATCACCGTGTACAAGATGGAATAACCTTAAGATTATTGAAGAGCCGGATGAACCACCTGCCCCAATAGGTGGAAGTGATGCTGTTGGACACATTCCAGCCAATGCAAGACTCCAGGGAAGGCTACATCGTGGTGTACTATGCTGACCAAAATGAGTTGACACCATCATTTTTGCCACTGCCTCTAGATCAAGCCAAATCTCAGGAGGACAACCCTCTAGATCAGGAGCTCTGGGTATGTTAGGATTAAAACACAACTTACTCCCAAGCTTGGCCACATTGGCCAAACTAACAATACCAGGGAGGGATATATAATCGCAATAGTTCTAGTCCATTATTGCTGGCCCATAATAAGCTAAATCCAATTTGCACAGCAAAAGCACAACTATCGGTGATGGGGAATATACCCGGCAGTAACAATGATGAAAAAGTCAAAACATGTTATCCTACATGCAAAGGATTTACTATTCATCTTATCACTTTTTTTTGGTAAGATTTATCACATGCTTTCCTACACCCAAGGGAGATCACCTAAAGCAAATGACTATTGGATTGGATCGGGTCCAATATCTGAGTTTCTTTTCTTCTTTTTTCTGTTTCTTTATCTTTTGTCTATTTATTTTTCTATTACTTTTTTGAACATGGTACAAACAAAGTCACTCACACACGAGAGGGGATCATTGGGAGGCGGTATCTGTAGATGACATCGACTGAAGTAGGTACTCTAATTAACTTGACGGTGACGTGATGGATGGCCGGATCGGTTGATCATGTGACCAAGTTAGTTAACCAATTAGGCGTGAGAGAAGAGGAAGGTTCACAGCTTCGTGTACGTGAGGGGTTTGGTAGAGCCAGCCATACTCAGGGGATGTACGTGAGAGGTGCGACAGTGAGCAGTGTTACTTCTTTTTTGGGCCAAACAGTGTTGCTTGATAAGAAAACTGTCGGTGCAAATCATGATTGTGTTGTCTATGCAAACTATCACGCATTCAATTATATATCAATGTAAGAGAATGACACATAATAAAATTGTACAGCTGCATGCAGTTTCTTCTTTATCATGTGACTTGTACATCACTAGGGAATGCCTTCCTCCCCTCGAACTCCGTCGGCGAGCCCATTGATTCACCTCCCTTCCGCCTGCCACTCCGGCGGCCAGCGGCGGGGAGGGATTTTCTGGTGCCTCGGCTCTAGCTAGTAGATAGGTAGCGTTTTAGTCTTCACAGGAATGACACTCAGATGGATGACGTTTCTTCTTCGAGTTAGTATTCCGGGCTCCGATCCTCCCCAAGTTTACTCGTCAGGACACATTAGACGGCCTCTAGCATAGATTCCTGTCAGCTCCTCGTGCGGTGAGATTAGAGTTTCTTGCCGTGTGCATATGCAACGATGATATTTGATGAAAATTTTTTCAGATCGATTCAAGAATTCAACGGCGACGACTGCGGCTTCGGGGCGCTGGTCCTTAGAGGCACGTGGACGAAGAATTCCCGTCTGTCATCGTCACGGTCGGGACGACCCCGGTATAGGAGCAACGACCAAGGACGCGTCGGCGGCTCGTTCTGGCAGCGGCAATGGTCGTTCGATGGTTCATAATCCTTGATGTAATTATTATTACGTTTGAGGTGTTTGTTACTTCCAATGAATGAAACTTTATAATAGATATGTTCGTTTTCACAAAAAAGAAATCATGACAATTAAAACAATCAGGCACGTTCATTTTCAGTAATAATGGACACATACAAATTAATCACCGGTAGGTCGTTCGTGAACAAAAAGCAACAATTAACAGTAAAACCAGCGACACCCTTCACTAAACATGCACCGACACAAAGGAATCGATCAGAGTATGGTACAAAAGATACTGTCAAGCAAATGAATTGAAACTGCACTTGGTCCTCGTCATTATTAGCAGCACGTACACACGTAGAACCGACCCAACCAACCTCATGCATGCAAATGCAAGGCTAGTTACTTTGGCGGGAACTTGGACTTGATGGCCTCCACCAGGCCGCCGTCGATCTGGAGCGCTCTGGCGAGCACGTCCGTGGGCACCGGTGGTGAGGCTGCGAACAACGCTAGAGCGAGGGACTGCGTGCCCGGAAGCTGGCTGTTGAATGCTGAGATCGCCATGGCCGGCGCGCCGCCGTTGTTCTTCTGGTAGTGGACGAGGCCGCGGGGGAAGACGAAAAGCTCGCCCTTGCAGACAGTGCGGGCGAAGAGCTTGCCGGCAGTGGTGACGAAGCCGACGTCAAGGGAGCCCTCAAGCACGTAGATGATCTCGGTGGCACGTGGGTGGGTGTGCGGTGGGTTCACGCCCCATGGCGCGTAGTCCACGCGGGAGAAGGAGACGCCCAGCGTGTTGAGCCCCGGGAGCTTCTCCACGTTCGCCGCAGTCACCGCCGATCCGACGGGGTTGCCGGTGTTGCCCGGGAGTGCCAGCGCGGAGGAGAAGAAGTCGTCCGCCGTCACGTTCTCCGGCCTCTTGCAAGGGAAACCGTTCAGCCGCAGTGCTGCACACATACATGCATGCATGCATTACTCTCTATTCTCAGGCATGATGTATAGTCTATTCATGTGCACACGACGTATGGATGGAAGAGCTAGCACAACTTACGGCCGTCGAGGGATTTGTAGTCGGCGACGCAGAAGTCCTGGAGCATGTCGGGGTCGCCGGCGAGCAACGGTGCTGCGAGGGCCAGGAAGGTGGCGCAGACGGCGAGGAGGACGGTAGGGAGCTGCTTGGGCGCCATTGTCAAGTGCCGCTTAATTGACTACTGGTTGGTTGGTGCAGCGCTAGATAGTTAGCACTGTGCCGAAGTAGCTGAGGATGAGAAGGCAAAGCATGCAGCGCATGTATTTATAGTGATGTGTAGCGTAAGGGGGATGTGATCGATCGGTAGTTAATCCATAAACACGTGACCAAGTTAATTGCACACGGTTTTATGAGGACGATTCATCAAGGTATAGTCAGCAGGAGGATTATATAATTATATTTTTACTGAGTTTGATGATGGAGAAAAGGAGAGAGAAGAGAGACGAGTTGTAGATTAACAGCCGGCTCCCACGAGTAGAAAAGGGGCCTATTGACCCGGTTGGTGAGGGCCTTTAGTCCCATGAACCGGAACTAAAGGGTCGGTACTAATACCCTGGCCCTTTAGTCCCGGTTCAATCCAGAACCGGGACTGATGGGCCTCCATGTGGCCTGTGCGCTGAGCCCAGGCAGGAGGGCCTTTGGTCCCGGTTGGTAGCATCAATCGGGACCAATAGGCATCCACGCGTCAGCATTTCTGTGGTTGGGGTTTTTGTTTTTTTTGAAAAGGGGGGGTGGGGGGGTTTGGGGTTTTGGGGGGTTAATTTAGGTGTTTCATATATTGTGTTAGCTAGCTAATTAATAGAGAGAAGTGTCCTCTCTTTTGT
>LR880968.1:925983159-926004222 GCA_904067115.1 Aegilops sharonensis
TCAGACGTCCACTCCTCCTCCAAGTCCGGCACAACCTCAGGCCACTCCTCCTCCAAGTCCGGCACAGCTTCAGGCCACTCCTCCTCGTCCAACTCAGCCCCGTCAGCCGTCTCCGCCGCCTCAGCAATCGCAGAAGATACACCCCGCAGCTATGGTGCGTAGCGGTATGATTCGAGGTAGTACAGGAAGTACAGGCGGAGGCAAGCGATATAAATATGGTCCAAGCCTCACGCCTCTTCCGCAGAGGCCTTATGACAGGTCCGAGGAGGAAAACGCAGCCATATCGAAGCCCCAGGTGGAAGCCCATTTTGCACCGAAACCGCCACCGCCGCCAAGGGAGAAAGTGCCTGAGGAAACGATTGACCACTTCATTCGTATGGCTCAACCACCATCTCCCAAGCCTGTTGACACAGACTATGAGCGCCACATCAGGAAGTTAAATCGAGCACGTCTACGTAAGGAGGCGAGCTCGGGATCGAGAAAACAACAAGCAGCTGTCAAAAAATGCGGGAAAACCATTCCCCAGCTGGGAGAACAGGCGGCGCAATCGACTCCCTCGCTTGTTGTGCCAACAACACGTGACAGTACGCGCGCCCAATATTATTGTGGGAAAACAGTTTACGTTCCCGAGGTGGGCAATGTGGTAATAACCAAGGACTATATAATGCAGGCTGAAGTTCTCAACATCACTGTTGGACAACTCCTCGAGATCGAGCCCATTCCTGTGCTTACAGAGGATGAAATAAAACGGAAATATGTCCGGGGCTAACCTTTGGTCGAGCCAGACAAGGTCAAGAACCTCCCAACGAGAATGTATGAATTGCATCAATGGTACATGAACATTACCAAGATTTCCAATCGATTGTCCCTCATGGTGAATGTCAAGGAGGAGCATTACTTCCATGAGAAATCTCTGTCCGTTGAGTATTCTGAACTGTTTCAGTTATACAATCAAGACGCACTCGACAAATCTTCGTCAGTTGCTATTGTCTGTAAGTGATTTCTTTCTGTAATTTAAGTCTCAAGCTAGCTGTAGTGATCCTTTTGATCAATCATTACCTGTAATTATCCTCACTATATGCTTTTCTGTGGTATTATGCAGGATGAAGATGTATGAAATGAGAAAAGGTGGACGCTTTGGCATTGGGTTCATTGACCCAAACACCGTTAATGAATACACATGGAAAATAAATCCACGTCATGAAAAGGCCATAGAGGACAACATGCTAGAGTTCTTGAAGCGCCTCAAATACAATGAAGATATACTACTTCCTTACAACTTCTAGTGAGTCACACTGTCTTGTACTACGAATTATCTGTTTTTGCCTACTAGCTAGCTACATGTTTTTGCTTACATATGCCCGCTTAATTAAGACATGCAAACGTGTGTGCATGCAGATTTCACTGGATCTTGTGTATCATTAAAGTTGATGCCGGAATAGTTGAAATACTGGACTCACTACTCAAAGCAAATACTGACTATAACATCTTGTTTGGGATAGTCAACAGGTAATTTCAATCATTATTAACTATATATCTCGGCCTATTTAGTTCGTCATTTCATGATATGAACTAATTAATAACCCCTTTATTCATTTTCTTTGTCGGCGGGCAGGGCTTGGGCAAGGTCCATCAGTGTCACGGAAGGCGAATGAAAAAAAAGCTTAAATGATTTCGACCCAAGGTAAGTAATTAAGTAGTACTAGCTAGTTAGCTAGCTGCCATCTCTTTAATTATCATGCTTGATTAATTATTATCTGATCAAATTCCATTCTCGTAAAGGCCCTGAAGCAGGCGCAGGGGACTGATCTGTGTGCATTCTGCGTTTGCGAGAACATTCGCCTGATGGCGTCCGAAAGGAGCAGATCTCAAAGACAGGAATGGGTACGCTTGTCAGAACACTATTCACAATTTTTACACCATTATCTATATCTAGTCACACAACTAATACACATGCATATTGATCTCCTTCTTAACAGTTCACAGAGGTGCGGGACAAGCTCCTAGAAACGGAGCGCGTAGAAGCACTTCAAGAGGAAATAGCGGGATTTTTGCTCGACCAGGTCATAAATCCGAAGGGAGAATACTATTACCCGCTACCGCCCCCATGAAAATCACTTCCAATTGTCATCGTGCTCCGAAGGCACTAATTAGGGTAATGCCACTGGCTCCGAAGGCAACATGCATATGTAGGAGAAATTATATATAGCTATACATGTGTGTATGTGTGAATTAATTAATATGGTGGTTTGTGAGACATTGATGATATATATATATGCATGATTGGTTCTAGATACCAGCAAACGAAAAAGAATTAAAATGGAAACACAAAATTAAATGAAAAAGAAATCATAAAACTAAAAAAACCCCAAACCTTATAGTACCGGTTGGTCTTACCAACCGGTACTAAAGGGCTCCAGGCCCCCGGAGCTGGCTCGTGCCACGTGGTTGCCCTTTAGCACCGGTTCGTGCTGAACCGGTACTAAAGGGGGGGGGGGGCTTTAGTGCCCACACTTTAGTGCCGGTTATGGAACCGGCACTAAAGGGCCTTACGAACCGGTGCTATTGCCCGGTTCTGCACTAGTGACAACAAGTACAGCTCATCACAAACAGTGATGTCACCTCTGAGACGTGTTTCCAACCAACTGCTGAAAGTCCTGATGTGTTCACATGTAATCCAGTCGTCGCACTGCTCTGGGTGTTTGGAGCGCAGACTGTTCTTGTGTTCATCGACATACGGGGTCACCAAGGTTGAGTTATGTAGAACTGTGTAGTGTGCTTGAGACCAAGAATATCCGTCCCTGCATATTATTGAGTCCCTTCCAAGCGTGCCTTTTCCAATCAGTCTCCCCTCATACCGCGATTTAGGGAGACTTATCTTCTTAAGGCCAGGAATGAAGTCAACACAAAACCCGATGACATCCTCTGTTTGATGGCCCATGGAGATGCTTCCTTCTGGCCTAGCGCGGTTACGAACATATTTCTTCAGGACTCCCATGAACCTCTCAAAGGGGTACATATTGTGTAGAAATACGGGCCCCAGAATGACAATCTCGTCGACTAGATGAACTAGGACGTGCGTCATGATATTGAAGAAGGATGGTGGGAACACCAGCTCGAAACTGACAAGACATTGCGCCACATCACTCCTTAGCGTTGGTACGATTTCTGGATCGATCACCTTCTGAGATATTGCATTGAGGAATGCACATAGCTTCACAATGGCTAATCGGACATTTTCCGGTAGAAGCCCCCTCAATGCAACCGGAAGTAGTTGCGTCATAATCACGTGGCAGTCATGAGACTTTAGGTTCTGGAACTTTTTCTCTGGCATATTTATTATTCCATTTATATTCGACGAGAAGCCAGTCGGGACCTTCATACCGAGTAGGCATTCAAAGAAGATTTCTTTCTCTTCTTTCGTAAGAGCGTAGCTGGCAGGACCTTCATACTGCTTCGGAGGCATGCCCTATTTTTCGTGCAAGCGTTGCAGGTCCTCCCGTGCCTCAGGTGTATCTTTTGTCTTCCCATACACGCCCAAGAAGCCTAGCAGGTTCACGCAAAGGTTCTTCGTCACGTGCATCACGTCGATCGAAGAGCGGACCTCTAGGTCTTTCCAGTAGGGTAGGTCCCAAAATATAGATTTCTTCTTCCACATGGGTGCGTGATTGTCAGTGTCATTCGGAACAGCTAGTCCGTCGGGACCCTTTCCAAAGATTACGTGTAAATCATTGACCATAGCAAGTACGTGATCACCGGTACGATGGCGAGCTTCTTCCGGTGATCTGCCTTGCCTTTGAAATGCTTGCCTTTCTTTCGACATTGATGGTTGGTCGGAAGAAATCGACGATGGCCCAGGTACACATTTTTCCTGCAGCTTCCCAGGTATATACTATCGGTGTCAAGTAAACAGTGCGTGCATGCGTGGTATCCCTTGTTTGTCTGTCCTGAAAGGTTACTGAGAGCGGGCCAATCGTTTATGGTCACGAACAGCAACGCCTTTAGGTGAAATTCCTCATTTTTGTGCTCATCCCACGTACGTACACCGTTTCCATTCCACAGCTGTAAAAGTTCTTCAACTAATGGCCTTAGGTACACATCAATGTCGTTGCCGGGTTGCTTAGGGCCTTGGATGAGAACTGGCATCATAATGAACTTCCGCTTCATGCACATCCAAGGAGGAAGGTTATACATACATAGAGTCATGGGCCAGGTGCTGAGATTGCTGCTTTGCTCCCAGAAAGGATTAATGCCATCCGCGCTTAAAGCAAACCATACGTTCCTTGGGTCCTTTGCAAACTCATCCCAGTACTTTCTCTCGATTTTTCTCCACTGCGACCCGTCAGCGGGTGCTCTCAACTTCCCGTCTTTCTTACGGTCCTCACTGTGCCATCGCATCAACTTGGCATGCTCTCCGTTTCTGAACAGATGTTTCAACCGTGGTATTATAGGAGCATACCACATCACCTTCGGAGGAACCGTCTTCCTGGGAGGCTCGCCGTCAACATCACCAGGGTCATCTCGTCTGATCTTATACCGCAATGCACCGCATATCGGGCATGCGTTTAGATCCTTGTATGCACCGCGGTAGAGGATGCAGTCATTAGGGCATGCATGTATCTTCTCCACCTCCTATCCTAGAGGGCATACGACCTTCTTTGCTGCGTATGTACTGTCGGGCAATTCGTTATCCTTTGGAAGCTTCTTCTTCATTATTTTCAGTAGCTTCTCAAATTCTTTATCAGGCACAACATTCTCTGCCTTCCACTGCAGCAATTCCAGTACAGTACCGAGCTTTGTGTTGCCATCTTCGCAATTGGGGTACAACCCTTTTTTGTGATCCTCTAACATGCAATCGAACTTCAGCTTCTCCTTTTGACTTTCGCATTGCGTCCTTGCATCGACAATGACCCGGCGGAGATCATCATCATCGGGCACATCGTCTGGTTCCTCTTGATCTTCAGCAGCTTCGCCCGTTGCAGCACCATCGTGCACATCGTCTGTTTCCTCTTGATGTTCAGTAGCATCACCGTATTCAGGGGGCACATAGTTGTCATCGTACTCTTCTTCTTCGCCGTCTTCCATCATAACCCCTATTTCTCCGTGCCTCGTCCAGACATTATAGTGTGGCATGAAACACTTGTAAAGTAGGTGGGTGTGAAGGATTTTCCGGTCAGAGTAAGACTTCGTATTCCCACATATAGGGCATGGACAACACATAAAACCATTCTGCTTGTTTGCCTCAGCCACTTCGAGAAAATAATGCACACCCTTAGTGTACTCGGAGGTGTGTCTGTCACCGTACATCCATTGCCGGTTCATCTGCATGCATTATATATAATTAAGTGTGTCAAAAATCATTACAGAACATCATGAATAGATAATTAAGTGACCAAATTAATAGAAGTTCATCATCACATAAAAACCAAAGTACATACATAGTTCTCATCTAACAACATAAAGCTCTGCAGAGCATCTAAATTAATTAAACCATACATTGAAACTATGTAAAACATTTCAATGCGAAAACAAATGCGATCATAATCGCAACCAAGGTAACGACTGATCCAACGGCATAATGATACCAAGCCTCGGTATGAATGGCATATTTTCTAATCTTTCTAATCGTCAAGCGCATTGCATCCATCTTGATCTTGTGATCATCGACGACATCCGCAACATGCAACTTCAATATCATCTTCTCCTCCTCAAGTTTTTTAATTTTTTCCTTCAAGAAATTGTTTTCTTCTTCAACTAAATTTAACCTCTCGACAATAGGGTCGGTTGGAATTTCCGGTTCAACAACCTCCTAGATAAATAAAATCTATGTCACGTTGGTCGGCATAATTTTCATAAACAATAAATGAACCAATAGTTATGAGAAGATAATATATACCACATCCGAATCATAGACAGGACGAGGGCCGAAGGGGGCGGATCCCAAAACCATCGCACTATATAAGATGCAATAATAAAAGTAAGAAAATAATACAAGTATCTATCTAAACATACAAGTAAGAATATTTTTCCTTTCAGAAAGAAGATAAGAACAAGAGGCTCACCACGGTGGTGTCGGCGATGAGATCGGCGTGGGTGATCGACGGCGATGAAGACGGGGACGGGGCGTGACGGACCTCTAAACCTAGATAAATATTGAGGAAAATGGAGCTTGGCGGTCGAGCTTGGAGAGGAGAAACCTTAAGTAGTGTGGCTCGGGCATTCCATCGAACACCTTGTGTGCATAGGAGGTGAGCTAGAGCACCACCAAGCCCTCTCCCCCTCGGCCAGAAAAAACAGAGCAGTGTGCTCTGCTCTTGCGCGAGGGGGTATATATAGGCACCACCATTAGCCCCGGTTGGTGGCATGAACCGGGACTAAAGGGAAGCCTTTGGTCCCGGTTCAAGCCACCAACCGGGACCAATAGTGGTGGGCCAGGAGCCAGGCCCATTGGTCCCGGTTCGTCTCACCAACCGGGACCAAAAGGTCCGGACGAACCGGGACCAATGGCCCACAAGGCCCGGCCGGCCCCCTGGGCTCACGAACCGGGACAAATAGCTTCATTGGTCCCAGTTCTGCCACGAACCGGGACTAATGGGCTGAACCGGCCTGGGCCATTGCCCCCTTTTCTACTAGTGTCCAAAAAACATTATAAGAGTGTGAGATGTGCCATGCACTAATAAAATAGTACTTCTTAGTAACTAAGCTATTATTTGTATTTGCTATTAGTAGATTGGTTTTATGTGGCATGGCAATTCCATATAGCATGTAGTTAGCTATGCTATTAACAATGCTCTAACACTTTAGCTTCAAGATAGGGTTGGATAGCGATGTCAAATTGTCAACCACCATACCGTTTGTGTCATGTGCTCGTGTGGTCAGAGAGGGTCTTAGCTGCTGGAACAGGAGGAGGAAAGCTGGTGTTGTAGCTACTAAATTGTGATGCGTTCAACAAAGAAAAATTGTTTGTTTTGGCCTTTTCTGTTACTCCCTCCCTCCTATAATATAAGATGTTTTTGTAAATTAATTTAACTTGAAAAATGTACTATATTATGGGATGAGGGAGTACGAATCAGTAAGTCTAGGTTGTATCCCACGGACCAAGGTTTTTAATTTCGGAAACAAAACAATTTCGGATATCACTAAAATATGTGAAATTTCGGAAATTTTGAAAATTATTTTGGATTTTGAGATTTCAAATTTCACTTAATTTGAATGAATTCAGATATAATTTAAATTTATTTTGAAATCAGTTTAAAAAAGCATCGAAATTTTGGTGTTGAAAATATTTCGGAACCCACTGAAATACGTGAAACTTCGAAAACTTCACCTAAATTTCATTGAATATTTTAACCCTGCCAAAGACTAATTAGTAATAGTGCAATTTACCATTGTATCTCATTAGGCTCAGTCAGTAAGATTTAACTGATATATTGAAATAAAACTCACATGGTTTAAATTTCCAAAGTGGTTAACAAACAGGTTATACTCCTGCAATAATTAACAAACAGGTTATTAATTTGCATTAATCTTTGGGTAATATCTTGTGTTTTGTATATCTAAAGAGCTAGTCTCGACTAATCTATTTTTCTCTCATCCAAGGATGCCATCTCAGCACGGAACATGCATGAAAAAAGGCACACCAAACATGCATGAGAATTTCCATTCTTATACGCTATTTATATTTAAGAAATGTTTGACAACTACACAATAATTAAATACTCCCTCAGTTCCTAAATATAAGTCTTTTAAGAGATTCCAATATGAACTACATACAAAGCAAAATGAGTGAATCTACAATCTAAACTATCTCTATATACATACGTATGTAATCTATATTAAAATCTCTAAAAAGACTTATATTTAGGAGCGGAGGGAGTACAACATGTGTATGAGTATTTCCATTCTTATATGCTATTTATATTTAAGAAATATTTTACAACTATACAATAAGTAAATACAATAAATCACATATATTTCCGGTTTGGCTGTTATATTATTGCTCCAATATGTTCCATACAATCAAATGTCATGGAAATACTATATTGCAAAACATTCTCGCAACAAGCGGATACGCGTAAGGTATCGTCTAGTTTACATGAACATGCACGCTAAATCAAGACGCATTCCTATGTTTGTCCTCTAAACCGTAGAGATAAATGCGCTGTTACTTTTTTTCCAAACTTTGAATGGTTAATTTTCCGTCGACTAGCAGCTTGCTTGCACGTCAGATTATATTAAATTGAAGCGGATACGTGTAAGGAGGAAAAGACTTGGGGCGCCAGATCTGAAACTAGCTGGTTAGAAGTAGACGCGGGCATTGATTAATGAAACCGCCGTGCGTCGGTGCGTGCAGGTGAAGCAGTGCTCTAGTCGCCAGCTTGCTTGATCTCTTGGAGCAATATCGACCGTACAGGATGTAGTGACTACGTGCAGCACCTACCGATCGATGTGCCAGCTACTGCAGTGACCGGTGCGCAAGTAAATATAGGTCGATCGATCGGCTAGCGTGTGAGAACAGACTCGAGTTGTATGGGGCCTCATTCATTACCTAGCTAGGTACACGTGCATTGAACTTGCGTGGTCTTCGTAAAACTCCAAGTCGTGAGGTGTGCCTGAGAGCATCTCCAGCCGCGCCCCCAACAAGCCCCAGTCGCGTTCCCAAGACGCCGAATTCAGCCGGCTCGGCCCGTTTTTGCGTCCAGCGATCGCAGGCCGAACCCGGCACACTAAGGGACGCTCGGGGGCTCAGGCGCAAGGGAAAAGTGCTGGGGCCACACTACCAGGCGAAAAGTCGAGCCGCCCACCCCCGCCCCCCCCCCCCCCCCCCCCCCCCGCCCCGCCCCCCCCCCCCCCCCCCCCCCCCGCCCCGCCCCCCCCCCCCCCCCCCCCCCCCGCCCCGCCCCCCCCCCCCCCCCCCCCCCCCGCCCCGCCCCCCCCCCCCCCCCCCCCCCCCGCGCGCTCGGCCACCATCCTGCAGGTCCCGGCGCTGTCCACCTCCCACCACAGCTAGATAGACCATTCCCCGCCGGAAAAGAGAAGAGGTTTCGCTGAGGCAGCCTCTCCACGGCCGTCTGGGCAACTTTTTCGGCGTTCCGGCCGCGCAGGGCCCGTATACCGGCGGGTGTGCGCCCACCTCGCCCACAAGGTGTTCGGTGATTTGCCCGGCCCGGCGATGGACTCGGACGACGAGGAGGCGCTCACAGCGTTGCTGGAGGAGGAAGCCGAAGCCGACGTCCAGGAGCAGGAGCATCTCATGGTGCTCGCCGCCTTCGCCGGCCTGCTCGCGAGAAGTGAAAAGCCGCGGCGAGGTGGCTCGGCCCGGTGTGGGTGAAAGCAAAGAAGCGTCATCATTTGGAAGGCTACTGCATGCTCTACTCAGACTACTTCGCCAACACTCCATTGCACAGCGAGAAAACATTTCGGCGCCATTATCGGATGAGCCAAAAGCTTTTCCTCAGGATTGTGAATTCCATCCGGGAGTTCGACAGCTACTTCAAGTGCAAGAAGGAATGCCACGGCACACTTGGATTGACCTCAATCCAGAAGTGCACGACAGCTATGAGGATGCTTGCATACAGAGCTCCCGGTGATTCACTCGACGACTATGGGCGCATGGTCGAGTCCACCACCATTGAGTGTTTCTACAAGTTCTGTAGGGCAATGGTGGCAATGTTTGGACCGCAATACTTGCGAACACCCAATGCGGAAGACACTGCTCGGATCCTAGCACAGAATGCAGCAAGAGGATTTCCTGGGATGCTTGGAAGCATCGACTGCATGCATTGGAAATGGAAGAACTGTCTATTTGCTTGGCAGAGGTTGAACAAAGGCGCCAAAGGCGGTTGCAGTGTGGTACTTGACACTACAAGAAATATGTCAACTAGTGACCTTCTGTCAGTGACCCTGGAAGAATTGGTCACAGATCTATGACCATTTGAGACCAATTGGTCAAAAGCTGTTCGGAGGGCTCCAAACCCTAAACTATTGCAACCATATTGGTCAGAAAGGTTGTAATTTCCATACACGAAATGGTCATAAAGCAGACAGCACTAGTCCGCTGCCTTATTTCTAGTTGTTAACGACCAATATAGATGGTCATAACCTTGTAAATTGTGGTGGGTTGTGATGACTAGGTGCCATCTCATTAGTTTGCCTATGTGGCATGTCCATGTGTCAATTTTTGCCCTAGGTTGTGAAACAACCTATATTTCTGTTATTTGAAAAATTCCCAAAAAATTCTCATAAATTGTTTGGATAATATCTTCATCCAATATGTCAAAAACCTTCCTTGCCTAGTTCAAAAATAATTCAACAATATTCATTTTTCTGTTCTGTTTAGAGCAGCACTTTGTGAAGGAAGTGTTATTTATATATTCTTGATTTCCCTAAAAATTTGTGAAGACATTCTTCTTAGTATATGATCATCCTCAGCCAAAACTCACGACCATTGTCCATGTGCATTTCCCGTACTGCTAATCAAATACTTGGCTGCTAATTCATGTCTGAGCATAGTTCGGTCTCCTCATGAGAATCTTATGTTATAATTTTCTTTCTAGCACCTACCTGGGGAGTGCCCAACCCACTAGACATTCCTAGTCCACCCAGAACGCATGGCAACACCATGGTCACGCGGTGACCACGCGACGGGCATGCGAGCTTACGCGCTCTACAGTTGGGGCCCTCGGCCACCGTCCAAACCTCGATGTATCACCACCAAACCATGTATTTTTGATTAAATAGGTACTTATGTACCTAGAAATGATTTTTAGAAAAAATAAAGAGCAGCTATGAGGCACCTGCAGTTCAAATTTGACCCATTTCGTACTAAATCGGCGTGAATTTGTCTTTTACACCAGAGGTGGATCAAAACTTTTGACACCCAACCATTTTGTCAATTGTGCATTATATATGGCCTAGTATTTTATAAAATTGATTAGGTCCAATTTTGCAACAAATATATGGTAAGCCCTTCAAAAAAAACTCATTTTGGGCACTCGAAAAAATGGAAAATGAATTTTTCGTCCAAAGAAAATGAAAACTTCCTTAGGCAACATTGTTTGTCATTCCAAGATGCACCCTTGTGCACGATATGAGGTCATTTGAACAAACTATGCCATGAATGTGGCCATAAGATTGATCATTTGGTTTGAAAGCCATGAATCTTCGCACATGATAACTCATTTCTGAGAACACTTTTTAAAAATAATTACCGTATTACAAGTTTATTAATTTTTTTATGGAAACTTGGTCACATATAATGACACAATGCGGAGGTTTTCCAATTTTTTGATTTTTTTTTGAATTTTTTATGCCCGTTTCAAAATGCGGTCAAAACGGCGGGAATGACCGTTCCTAGCTAGTGGTTGAATCTTGGAATTTTTTTGGTGTTTCTCTGATAAAATAGATACTTATGTACCTAGAAATGATTTTTGGAAAAAATAAAGAGCAAACTACGAGTTAGCTACAATTCAAATTTGACCCGCTTCCTACTGAATCGGCGGGAATTTGTCTTTTTCATGAGAGGTGGATCAAAACTTTTTACACCCAACCATTTGGTAAATTGTGCATTAAATATTCCTAGTATTTTAGAAAATTGATTTGGTACAATTTTGCAACAAATATATGGCAGGTCCTTCACAAAAAAACCTTATTTCAGGCACTCATGAAATGGAAATGAATTTTCCGTTCAAAGAAAATGAAAACTCCCTTAGGCAACACTGTTTGAAATTCCAAGATGCACCCTTGTGCACAATATGAGATCATTTAAGCAAATTATGCCATGAATGTGGCCATAAAATTGATCATTTGGCTTGAAAGCCATGAATCTTCACACATGATAGATCATTTATAAGAACACTTTTTTAAGATAAGTGCTGTATTGTAAGTTAATAATTTTTGCTAGTAACTTGGCCACATATGATGAAACAATGCGGAGGTTTTCCAATATTTTGATTTTTTTTTGAATGTTTTATGCCCGTTTCAAATTGTGGTCAAAACGACGGGAATGACCGTTACTAGCTAGTGTTTGAATCTTGGAATTTTTTTGGTGTTTCTCTGATTAAATAGATACTTATGTACCTAGAAATGATTTTTGGAAAAAATAATGAGCAAACTACGAGGTAGCTACAGTTCAAATTTGACCCGCTTCCTACTAAATCGGCAGGAATTTGTCTTTTTCATGAGAGGTGGATCAAAACTTTTTACACCAAACCATTTGGTCAATTGTGCATTAAATATGTCCTAGTATTTTATAAAATTGATTTTGTACAATTTTGCAACAAATATATGGTAGGTCCTTCACAAAAAAACCTCATTTCAGGCACTCGAAAAATGGAAAATGAATTTTCCATTCAAAGAAAATGAAAACTTCCTTAGGCAACACTGCTTGGAATTCCAAGTTGCACCCTTGTGCACAATATGAGATCATTTGAACAAACTATGCCATGAATGTGGCCATAAAATTGATCATTTGGCTTAAAAGCCATAAATCTTCACGCATGATAGCTCATTTCTGAGAACACGTTTTTAAGATAATTGCCGTATTACAAGTTTATAATTTTTGCTAGTAACTTGGCCACATATGATGAAACAATGCGCAGGTTTTCCAATTTTTTGATTTTTTTAAATTTCTATGCCCGTTTCAAAATGTGATCAAAACGGCGGGAATGACCGTTCCTAGCTAGTTGTTGAATCTTGGAATTTTCTTGGTGTTTCTCTGATTAAATAGATACTTATGTACCTAGAAATGATTTTTAGAAAAAAATAAAGAGCAAACTACGAGGTAGCTACAGTTCATATTTGACCCGCTTCTATTGAATCGGCGGGAATTTGTCTTTTTCACAAGAGGTGGATCAAAAAATTTTAAACTCAACTATTTGGTCAATTGTGCATTAAATATGTCCTAGTATTTTAGAAAATTGATTTGGTACAATTTTGCAACAAATATATGGTAGGTCCTTCACAAAAAAACTCATTTTGGGCACTCGAAAAAATGGAAAATGAATTTTTCGTCCAAAGAAAATGAAAACTTCCTTAGGAAACATTGTTTGTCATTCCAAGATGCACCCTTGTGCACGATATGAGGTCATTTGAACAAACTATGCCATGAATGTGGCCATAAGATTGATCATTTAACTTGAAAGCCATGAATCTTCGCACATGATAACTCATTTCTGAGAACACTTTTTAAAAATAATTACCATATTACAAGTTTATGATTTTTTCTGGAAACTTGGTCACATATAATGACACAATGCGGAGGTTTTCTAATTTTTTTTATTTTTTTTATTTTTTATGCCCGTTTCAAAATGCGGTCAAAACGTCGGGAATGACCGTTCCTAGCTAGTGGTTGAATCTTGGAATTTTTTTTGGTGTTTCTCTGATTAAATAGATACTTATGTACCTAGAAATGATTTTTGGAAAAAATAATGAGCAAAATACGAGGTAGCTACAGTTCAAATTTGACCCGCTTCCTACTGAATCGGCGGGAATTTGTCTTTTTCACGAGAGGTGGATCAAAACTTTTTACACCCAACCATTTGGTCAATTATGCATTAAATATGTCCTAGTATTTTAGAAAATTGATTTGGTACAATTTTGCAACAAATATATGGTAGGTCCTTCACAAAAAAACCTCATTTCGGGCACTCGAAAAATGGAAATTGAATTTTCCGTGCAAAGAAAATGAAAACTCCATAAGGCAACACTGTTTGGAATTCCAAGATGCACCCTTGTGAACAATATGAGATCATTTTAACAAATTATGCCATGAATGTGGCCATAAAATTGATCATTTGGCTTGAAAGCCATGAATCTTCACGCATGATAGCTCATTTCTGAGAACACTTTTTTAAGATAATTGTCGTATTGCAAGTTTACAATTTTTGATGTTAACTTGGCCACATATGATGAAACAATGCGGAGGTTTTCCAATTTTTTGATTTTTTTAATTTTTGTGCCCGTCTCAAAATGTGGTCAAAACGGCGGGAATGACCGTTACTAGCTAGTGGTTGAATCTTGGAATTTTTTTGGTGTTTCTCTGATTAAATAGATACTTATGTACCTAGAAATGATTTTTGGAAAAAAATAAAGAGCAAACTACGAGGTAGCTACAGTTCAAATTTGACCCGCTTCTAGCTGAATCAGCGGGAATTTGTCTTTTTCCCGAGAAGTGGATCAAAAAAGTTTACACCCAACCATTTGGTCAATTGTGAATTAAATATGTCCTATTATTTTAGAAAATTGATTTGGTACAATTTTGCAACAAATATATGGTAGGTCCTTCACAAAAAAACCTCATTTCGGGCACTCGTAAAATGGAAATGAATTTTCCGTGCAAAGAAAATGAAAACTCCCTTAGGCAACACTGTTTGAAATTCCAAGATGCACCCTTATGCACAATATGAGATCATTTAAACAAATTATGCCATGAATGTAGCCATAAAATTGATCATTTGGCTTGAAAGCCATGAATCTTCACGCATGATAGATCATTTCTAAGAACACTTTTTTAAGACAATTGTCGTATTGCAAGTTTATAATTTTTGCTGGTAACTTGGCCACATATGATGAAACAATGCGGAGGTTTTCCAATTTTTTGATTTCTTTTTAATTTTTTATGCCCGTTTCAAAATGTGGTCAAAACGGCGGGAATGACCGTTACTAGCTAGTGGTCGAATCTTGGAATTTTTTTGGTGTTTCTTTGATTAAATAGATACTTATGTACCTATAAATTATTTTTGGAAAAAATAAAGAGCAAACTACGAGGTAGCTACAGTTCAAATTTGACCCGCTTCTAGTTGAATCGGCGGGAATCTTTCTTTTTCGTGAGAGGTGGATCAAAACTTTTTACACCAAACCATTTGGTCAATTGTGCATTAAATATGTCCTACTATTTAATAAAATTGATTTGGTACAATTTTGCAAAAAATATATGGTAGGTCCTTCACAAAAAAACTCATTTTGGGCACTCAAAAAATGGAAAATGAATTTTCCGTGCAAAGAAAATGAAAACTTCCTTAGGCAACATTGTGTGCCATTCCGAGATGCACCCTTGTGCACAATATGAGATCATTTGAACAAACTATGTCGTGAATGTGGCCATAAGATTGATCATTTGGCTTGAAAGCCATGAATATTCACACTTAATAGCTCGTTTCTAAGAACACTTTTTTTAAAATAATTGTCGTATTACAAGTTTATAATTTTTGCTGGTAATTTGGCCACATATAATGAAGCAATGCGAAGGTTTTCCGATTTTTTGATTTTTTTTAATTTTTTATGCCCGTTTTAAAATGCGGTAAAAATGGCGGGAATAACCGTTCCTAGCTAGTGGTTGAATCTTGGAATTTTTTGGTTTTTCTCTGATTAAATAGATACTTATGTACCTAGAAATGATTTTTGGAAAAAATAAAGAGCAAACTGCGAGGTAGCTATAATTCAAATTTGACCCGCTTCCTACTGAATCAGCGGGAATTTGTCTTTTTCACGAGAGGTGGATCAAACTTTTTACACCCAACCATTTGGTCAATTGTGCATTAAATATGTCCTACTATTTTAGAAGATTGATTTGGTACAATTTTGCAACAAATATATGGTAGGTCCTTCACAAAAAAACCTCATTTCTGGCACTCGAAAAATGGAAAATGAATTTTCCGTGTAAAGAAAATGAAAACTCCCTTAGGCAACACTGTTTGGAATTCCTAGATGCACCCTTGTGCACAATATGAGATCATTTGAACAAACTATGCGATGAATGTGGCCATAAAATTGATCATTTGGCTTGAAAGCCATGAATCTTGACGCATGATAGCTCATTTCTGAGAACACTTTTTTAAGATAAGGCCGTATTACAAGTTTATAATTTTTGCTGGTAACTTGGCCACATATGATGTAACAATGCAGAGGTTTTCCAATTTTTTGATTTTTTTTGAATTTTTTATGCCCGTTTCAAAATACGGTCAAAACGGCGCGCTTGACCGTTCCTAGCTAGTTGTTGAATCTTGGAGACCTTTTGATGTTTCTCTGATTAAATAGATACTTATGTACCTAGAAATGATTTTTGGAAAAAATGAAGAGCAAACTACGAGGTAGCTACAGTTCAAATTTGACCCGCTTCTAGCTGAATCGGCGGAAATTTGTCTTTTTCACGAGAAGTGGATCAAAAAAATTTACACTCAACCATTTGGTCAGTTGTGCATTAAATATGTCCTAGTATTTTAGAAAATTGATTTGGTACAATTTTGCAACAAATATATTATAGGTCCTTCATAAAAAAACTCATTTTGGGCACTCGAAAAAAGGAAAATGAATGTTTCGTCCACAGAAAATGAAAACTTCCTTAGGCAACATTGTCTGCCATTCCAAGATGCACCCTTGTGCACAATATGAGATCATTTGAACAAACTATGTCATGAATGTGGCCATAAGATTGATCATTTTGCAAATATAATGAAACAATGCGAAGGTTTTCCAATTTTTTGATTTTTTTTAAATTTTTTATGTTCGTTTCAAAATGCGGTCAAAATGGTAGGAATAACCGTTCCTAGCTAGTGGTTGAATCTTGGAAATTTTTTTTGGTGTTTCTCTGATTAAATAGATACTTATGTACCTAGAAATGATTTTTGGAAAAAATAATGAGCGAACTACGAGGTAGCTACAGTTTAAATTTGACCCGCTTCCTACTGACTTGGCGGGAATTTATCTTTTTCACGAGAGGTGGATCAAAACTTTTTACACCCAACCATTTGGTCAATTGTGCATTAAATATGTCCTAGTATTTTAGAAAATTGATTTGATACAATTTTGCAACAAATATATGGTAGGTCCTTCACAAAAAAACCTCATTTCGGGCACTCGAAAAATGGAAAATGAATTTTCCGTGCAAAGAAAATGAAAACTCCCTTAGGCAACACCGTTTGGAATTCCAAGATGCACCCTTGTGCACAATATGAGATCATTTGAACAAATATTTGATAGGACTTTAACAATAAACTCATTTTGAGCACTGAAAAATGGAATGAAAATGATTGGCTTATGTCCATAAGTAGCACTGTAGGCTTGTGCACAAAAAAACTCACAAGTAGCACTGTAGGCTTGTGCTTCTGTCCATAATGATTCCCTATGTTCGAGGGTGTCCCGGCTACTGTTCTTAAAGTGATTGGTGCTTCACATTTTCTAGTACAATACATGCATACTGAAAATGATGGGTACACGAAGTTTTTTGAAACATAAACTTGTTCATGTCCCTACTTGTGTCGGACAACAAGTGCCAAACTTGAAACAGAAACTTGTAGTAGCGGGCCTGGAGCTTAGTTCTTCAAGCATAACCTTTTAAATCAGAATTCAATGCACCTCATTGTTATATATTTTTTGTTTGCCCTACTGCTTTAAGCACTGTTGGTACAACATGAACTGGACTTCTTGGGTTAACTGGATTTTGGGCAAACTTTGTTGCTGATATTGGCCAAACTTTCTGATACAGAGTTTTGGTAAATAAGCTATTTTCTGAAGAATTTTGTTGTGGATAATATATGTATCTGTACTATGTGTGAAATTATGTGTGAAATGTTGCAAGCTTTGCATGCCATTGAGATTCTGGAAGATGATTTGGTTCACTTCACCTAGTGATTTGTCATAAACTGAGCATATGCAGTTTCTTCAGGAACCCTCTGTATTGAAGTTTGCATCCATTCCATTGAGATGGCTATTCCAAGCAGCAAAGTTTTGTTGATGATAGTTCGTGTGCTTGCTCACTAACAAGTTTGCATTTCTACCCAATAACAGGTTCCACTTCTCGGTGGAGCAATGTGTGCATGCACCTGGCATTTCTTCTACAACTCAAGAGTCTCTTGAGGCAAAGCTACACCGCAGGACTGAACCATATCGTACGCCGGGCGTGGTCGTGCTACTAACCGCCAGGCCACCGACGCTGGTGCTGGCGCCGACCCTGGCCAGAGATCCGTCGCCGCCCAGGACCCCAAGCTACGACTTCGCAGACGCCTAAGCCAACACCAAAGGTTAATTACCACCTCCAAATCAAATCATGGGGCTTCATTCATGGTTGTCTAGTACTGCTAGTTAATCTTGGGGCTTCATTAATCCTGGGGCTTCATTCATGATCCGTCGCCACTTATATCTTGAGCATGTACTCTAATATTAGATCACAATGTATTTTGCACGCTCTACTTTAATTGCCCGCGAAACTGGCTGTCAACTTCACCCATGATCGCACGCAGCTTTGGATGCTCCACCTCACTACCCTGCTTACCACCAGGAATATGCTCAACCCAGGAGTTCCGTTCCACTCATGCTCAACTTTTTCAGTAGGTCCCTTCTGCCTGGTGCTTGCTGATTTCTACCAGTTGCTTTCATGAGCATGCTTATTCGGGTACCAGGATGCATTTCTAGCAGACTTCCCATTTCTTTTTCTACCTTCTTCTAATATCTAGATACATTGTACTCCATGTATTATTTCTTGTACCAAGCTACTCATAAATCCAACATGTAGACTAGTGAAGTCCAGCCAATAGAAAGTTGCCACCATAACCTCTATTTGCATGCCTCGTTACTTAGCTTGGAAGAATGACTACACACGTATGCATTCTAATGATCACATACATGTATCTAGTTCTCCTCATAAAATATTTGCATGCATGACAAAGCTCCAACACGTACACTCTCATGCTTACTTATATTAGAAGCATTCTGTAGAAGACAAACTACTATATGCTAGTCTTACTTACACTGTGTTGTGGGGCACTCTCCTTTAATTTTCTAGCATGTTAAATTTAACATTCTAATATATTTTGCTGCTAGTGTCCATTTAGCAGTTTTTTTACTATGTTTCTACCAAGATGGTTCAGCCATTTGTTTGTTTTCCTGTAGCGAAGTGCGGCTGGACGACCGAGGCTGCTATTCTGCCTTGATGTGCACACAAAGAGTTCCTAGACCTGACTTGAAGCAAGGATACATGCGGCTGCAAGCCAACAATATCTGAAGACAGGTGCTGCTTGTCTATGTTGTCAGCATAGCTATAGGCTGCCATGTCTTTTCCACTTTCCTTTTCGCTTTCTGTAATGCTAACTTGACGGTCAGCCTATAGTTATGCGAAGAACATCGGCAAGCAGCACCTGTCTCCAGACATACACTGCCATGTCTTGTTCCATTAATCACCTAGTGCTCCTGTTAGTGACATTCATCTAGTATTTTATTTTGCAAAGCATGCAATGGTTTGGAGTACTTGATCATGGCCTGATGGAACCTACATGTCGTTACTACAGCAGCTAGAAGCAATCCATTTTATTAAAAACATTCTGGTTAGCATTTTGTCATGGCATCACTTTGTTGTTCTGTTTTTTTTTAAATCTGGTTGCAAGTTTACTATTTTTCCATAACCATTGTCTTACATTTTTTGGCATTGAGCATTGGTGGATCTCAACAGCTATATGATGAATACACATCATGATATATACTTGATGAATCTGCCTACTACATCTCAACTTGTGTATCTGTTTTGGTATCTCTTCAACTGTGTATCTGTTTTCTTGTATCAGTGGTTATCTCATTTTAACTAGTTGGAGAACAAAAAGCATGGTACTAGATAGCTCAATTTGTGTTTTCATTCTAAATAAATGTCATTTTCTTGAATGGTCTGTTCATAATATATTTGCCTGAGTTTTTCTAATTCTTCTCTCATTCATGTAACAGGGTGACAGAGGAAGCCATGTTGCCGTTTTGTTTGTTACCAACCTTGACTATGGTTGTCCAGCGAGTCCGGCATGTCGTCATTTTCTTGTAAAGCAGTATTGTATCACACTTGTAGAGCTCGTTACACATGTAGATCTTGTAAAGTACTATATTACGCATGGTCATATGTGTGCTTTTGTCTGCCAAGTTAAATACTAGTTGAAATATGAAGAATATGAGCCTGATAGATGGGACTCACTTACCAGACCCAAACCTGACAACTGGGACCCATCTGACTGGTGGACCCATTTAATAAAAAAAGGACATTAAAAATTATTTAGACGAAAAGGCCAAGGCCCAATAATAAAAAGGTTGCAATGTTGGGCCAGGCCCATGAAGTCGACCAAAAATTCACAGAAAAATATATAGAAAGGCTGAATTAATGGGCTAGGCCCATGTAGAAAACCGAATTGGACCGGGCTGATTCTTGTGCCACATCAGCTTGCCATGTTGGATGCCTACGTGGCCTGGGGAGGTTGCTAGTGACCAAAAATTTGGTCGTGGAACCAACGACCTTTTACATATCACAAAGAAGGTCACTAATTTCAGTTTACGACCGCCGGCTTTTGACCATCTGTTTTTGGTCGCAAAAAGGTCGCAAATGAAAAACAATGACCTTTCAGTGACCAATAGTGATGGTCGCAAGTTGACATATTTCTTGTAGTGTGAGGCAGTTGTTGGGGAACGTAGTAATTTCAACAGTTTTCCTACGATCACGCAAGACCATGGTGATGGCATAGCAACGAGAGGGGAGAGTGTCCGTCCACGTACCCTCGTAGACCGAAAGCGGAAGCGTTATAACAACGCGATTGATGTAGTCGTACGTCTCCACGATCCGACCGATCCAAGCACCGAACGTACGGCACCTCCGAGTTCTGCACACGTTCAGCTCGATGACGATCCCCGGACTCCGATCCAGCAAAGTGTCGGGGATGAGTTCCGTCAGCACGACGGCGTGGTGACGATGTTGATGCTCCACCGGCGCAGGGCTTCGCCTAAGCTCCGCGACGATATGACTTCTCCGGCGCAGGGCTTCTCCTAAGCTCCGCGACGATATGACCGAAGTGGAATATGGTGGAAGGGGGCACCGCACACGGCTAAGGCAAGATCCGTAGATCAACTTGTGTGTCTTGGGGTGCCCCCTGCCCCCGTATATAAAGGAGCCAAGGGGAAGGTGGCCGGCCCTAGGGGGAGGCGCACCAAGGAGGAGTCCTACTCCCACCGGGAGTAGGACTCCCCCCCCCCCCTTCTCCTAGTTGGACTAGGATTGGAGGAGGGGGAAGAGGGAAGGGGCGCCGCCCCCCCCTTCCTTGTCCT
>LR880968.1:926012683-926052259 GCA_904067115.1 Aegilops sharonensis
GTTCATGGTTAGGAAACATAACCATCTTTGATTAACAAGCTAGTCAAGTAGAGGCATACTAGTGACATACTGTTTGTCTATATATTCACACATGTATTATGTTTCCGGTTAATACAATTCTAGCATGAATAATAAACATTTATCATGATATAAGGAAATAAATAATAACTTTTATTATTGCCTCTAGGGCATATTTCCTTCAGCAGTGGCCACACAGGACCTCTGGATTTGGCACTCTTTCTTTGGGATGCTACGAACTCACAATGACATCAATGTCCTGCAGTGCTCCCCTGTCTTTGCCAAGCTTGTTGAAGGTCGTTCTCCTCCGGTGAACTTTGAGGTCAATGGGCGGCACTACAACAAGAGGTACTACCTAGCTGATGGCATCTATCCGAGATGGTCGACATTTGTGAAGACTATCTCAAACCTTGTGCCAGGAGGCAAGAATGCCTTCTTTGCGAAGGTTCGGGAGGCTTGCAGGAAGGATGTCGAGCGGGCATTTGGTGTGCTCCAATCTTGATTTGCTGTTATCCGGTACCCTGCTCAGACCTGGTCGAAAGATCAAATGTGGGAGATCAGGACTTCCTGTGTCATCTTGCACAACATGATCATTGAGAGCGAGCAGGAAGAGCCAGTGTTTGACACAGAACCATATTACAGGCAGGGTCCTCTTGCCCAAGTTGATCACTAGCTTCCGGCAACCTGGACTGACTACCTCAATATGCGTCAGGAGATCCGAGACCCACAGGTGCATCAAGAACTGCAATACGATCTGGTGGAGCACCTATGGAGGCTCAAGAGCGACGCCGGGAATGACGTGTGATGAAATATTAGTTTTTATTTGTTGAACTATTTGATCTATATTGATTTTCTCTGATGAACTATGGAGGAAAAACAAGCCGAAACACGCCGAACCGCGCCGAACAATGTGATGAACTATTTGATTTCTATTTGTTGAATTATTTATGGGAGAATTCACGCCGAAATACGCCGAACCGCGCCGAATATGGGCCGATTCATGCAGATATCGAGCCGTTTTTGGATGAAAGTGGGACGAATAATGGGCTGAAATCGGCGCCTGGGGCGACTGGGGCGACGGCTGGGTGCCCAACCGCCCCCTAGACCCGGGTTTGCCGCCGGCTCGCCCCCAGGCGGCCATTTTTATGCCTCCTGGGGGTGCCAACCGCTGGAGATGCTCTCAGTGCCTGGACTAAAGGAGTACATACGTATGTACGCTGCATAGTATATACATGGGGTAGTACATACACTCATTCTTATCCCCACAGGAACCTCCGAAATACTGAACCAACATAACAATTTAAGATTGATGAAGTTATCCCTGAGTTATGCTAGCTCCACCAAGTCTAGGACTTGAACACTGATTGGTTGGTTCCACCACAAGGAGCATAACCATCTGAGCTATCCTTAATTCGGAGTAAATTGCATAAAACTACTACAATTCGTTCTAGTGTTTCAAAAAACTATCAGATTTTTTTTCTCTGATAACTACCATGTCCGGGTCAATTGTCTCAAAAAACCCAAATGACCGAGTGTTTAAATTTTAAACCTTTTTTGACAATTATGGGCCACCCGTCAGGCCCATGTGGCATAAAAGTCAACACCGTTATGTTGACTGTTAGGTTTACCTACAGGTTGGTTGTATGATTATACTCCCTCTGTTCAGAATTATTTGTCGCAGAAATGATCATATCCGTTGCTCTTTTTGTGTGGTCACATGTGTGCATGCATATAGTATGTCAGATGTCACCAACCAGAATTAATTAAAGGTAAGATGCAAGGTTGTATTACGTACAACCTAGCTTGGATGGTGACATAGCTGAATATGGCTAGTCCCAGCCACCGTGTCCTGCCATGAATAAATAAACCGTTCCGTGCTCCGGCCAGTACGTACTCTGTGTAGCAGTACGATTCGCTCGTGATGCTATTGGTCCTGTTTGGATCCCTCATATTGAGTTAGTTTGGCCTCAACTAGCTATAAAGGATCTAAATACATGCATTAGTTTCAGCTAGTTGGATCTAACTTATGTAGAAAAACTATCCATGTGAAGAGATACTAGTTGGGCTATTATTATAGGGCCCACAAAAAAATAACTAAAAAAATCGCCCTCCTACACCAGATCCCTCCCTCCCGCAAGCCCTCGCACGACTCATCTCGTTCCCCACCGCGTCGCCCACCCAAGCGTCGCGCCGCCGGCCCGAGCGCCACGCCGCCCGCCACGCCCTCCTCCAGCCGCCGCTCGCCCTCCATTTTAATTAGAGTTAGTTCAGGGTTAGAATCTAGCTCTAAAATCTTTAACCGAGTTAAAGTATCCAAATAGGGCCATTGATTAAAATTGGTTAGCATACGTAGATCTGCATGCAAAAGCGCGCTGTGGAGAGGCTATCGTATACGTGCATTGCATCAACAGGATGGACGTACGACGTACGTGCATGAGATATCGAGATTGGATCGAGACGTGCACTGTTGTTTAAATTAATCCAGGGTACGTAGTCGATTTAGGTAGGACTAAGCAATTACACAAGATACAACACCGAATTTGTTAATGATGTTCTCAAATATGGCTACATCCCCATGTCTGACTATGGGCGCTTCTCCTCATGACACCGTCACAATATCACACCTTGACCAGCAGGGTACCAGCACACGCAGACCATGTCACCCTCTATACCTGTGCTATTATGTTGAACAGGTTACATCATGTGTCTATCTTTAAATTATATAAGAAATCCATGATACAAGTTTTCTACTCAAACATGCCTTTGTACCCTATCCGCACACAATCCAAATACAACTATAACCTATCTTGTACATTATATTTGACACAATTTCAACACATGCGTTGCCTACTTTCAATGCTTGCATATGCAAAAGGGACGCAGTAGCCGTAAGCACATACACCATGAGTTTAAGCTGGGTACGCGTGCAAAAACATCTAGCCGTCTGTAGTGTGCATGATATACGTACCTTTCTCAGCAACAACAAAATCTAGCCATCACTATATAAATGCTCTTTAATCACTACGCTCTCATACCCCACTTGTGTGTGCAAAGAGAGATCCATGTTACTAATGGAAACACACAACTAGACCTACGCGTGTATTTAATTTGTTTGGTGTGAAACAATGTGAAGATCTGTGCTTAGTCTTTCTTGCACGTCAGCATGCATCAATGGGAAATCGTTTGCATCCAAATTAAGCAAAACAAAATTGAAAGGACGCTATATTTATTAATTTGACAACGAAGTGGACTTCTTTTGACAACAATGATCGTATGATGACATCTGGTGGTTAGAGATCTAGCCACCAGCTCGGTCTAAATTTTCTCCCGTGTCCACTGTAGACATGAGTGCTTGCTAAATTGCCAAGTGGGGGAAAGGTGCATCGGCAAAGCCCGACCAACGGCGACGATGATAGCAAATGGTTTCTGAAGAGACCTTTATTCGTATGTCGCATAAGAACCATTAGTAGTGTGACCATCCCATCTTTTCAACTTTGTAAGTACTATTTTGCACCTCTTTTCTCTACACTGTATAGTATCTGACTTTATTGCGTAACTAAACAAATTTATGTTGGATTAAAAATGTGAAACTACAAGAATAGACAATGATCCCTCGTAAAACTGGAAGCTACATTCCTTCATCATGCCTCCCAAGTTTTCTACAAGATATATACATCGTCGTGTACAAGATATATACAATAACCATAAGAGTATTGAAGAGCCGGATGAACCTGCCGCCCCAATTTGTGGCAAGTGAGATTGTTCGGTGCACTGTAGCCTAAAAGAGACTCCGTGCAAGGTAGACCATCTAACGCTGAATCATCGAGTACTATATGGGTAGGAGGCTGACAGTTGAGCAGGACGAAATAAGAGACCTGCAGACTAAAACTGACTTGACACCACCATTTTCAATACTACATATAGCTCAACCCAAATCTCTGGACGGCAATCATCTAGATCAAGAGTTGTGTACAAGCAGGATTAAAGCACCACATACTCCACAGCTTCGCCAAGTCGGTCCAAATGACAACAACAGAAAAACAGGGGTATATAGTCGAAGGATTTGTATTCCATTATTGTTGGCCTCTAAGGATTCAAAAACTAAAGACGTACTAAATCTAGTTTGCACAAAACATGGTGTCGTACATGCAAAGTACTTACCATTCATGTTAACACATGTTTTCATTAATTTTAATAAGATTTATCACATGCTTTCCCAGCTGAAAGAAGCGTCGCCTAAAGTGTATTTCTGTTTATTTTCTAAAAATACATGTACATTCTATGTTCCTGAACACTTTTATTTATCACCGTGAACATTTTCTTCAAATACATGACATATGTTTTCAAATACATAAACATCTCATTTGAGATGGCAAATGTATTTTTTAAAGCCATGCACACTATTTTGAAATACATAAATATTTTGTGATTTAAAAAAATACGCACAACAATACCAATGGGGTAAATCCCCATTGCAGTTATTATAAATTAAGCAAAGCAAGAGGCAGGACAAAATGAGAGAGGCTAAAAACCTAGAAAAAGGACGGACTCAGCTAGCCATTATTTTAATTGTGTGGCATACACTACTAGGGAAAGGCCTAGCAGCAGCGCGGGTTTTAGGCCTATCAGTAGCGCGGGACGATGCGCTACTGATAAGGCGCTACAGCTAACGTATAGCACTAGCGTGCCTCAGCTCACGCTACTGCTAAATCGGTTTAGTAGTAGCGACTTCCAAGAGGAGCGCTACTGGTAATTAGTAGTAGCGCTTCTCCCGCCCGCGCTGCTACTATTATTTCGTATTTTATTTTTTTTTTATTTTATGTTGTATTCATACACCTTTACACAAGTTTTCATACAACAGGAATTTAGAGATTGTTTTTACATCATAATGAGTTATTACATCACGAATCATTAACAACTTATCATCATAATACATCATTGTCATATAACACCTCCTCAAGATCATCGTTTTCATCAATGAGACATCACATAGCAAATTGGTCACTAGTCGTAATCACAAGTACTCCTCATCATCAACTCTAACACATTGTACCACATAATAAACATATATTATACCTCATAGGACCTACTATATTCTCTAAGGTAAAATAGCAAAAAACAAGATAGCCCCTGACTCTCCATTATGGAGAATGGAGATTATCCTGTCTCCAATTCTTGCCTTTCTCTTAACGTTACTTCCAAAACCTCCTTGCGAATGTCCAAACATTTTTTCCATTCTTTGATTAGCATGTGTTCACCAGTTTTAGAAATATGATATGCACAGGTGAGCTCCTTAGATTGACCTGGTTGTATGTTCAGAACTGCAAGGCGACCATTCTGATACATCAGATGAGGCACACAATCCATCGGGATTTTCTGTTGAAAAACATAGTAATAACTTCGTAGTTAGCAATGATGTACTAGTTTTAGAAGTATGCAAAAGATGCACGGATGTCGTAATAGTAAAAAAATCTTACCAGGGTATCTCCATAGAAGTTACCATGGTTCAACACGTGCACTAGTGGCACGTATTCACCATAATTTGGAGGAGTTCGATAGTAGGTATTGTAATTCTCAAGATAAGTACAATAAGCGATCAGATGACTTTTCTCCTTATAAGTTAATTCGGAGCCATCAGTGTAGTGGGTTTTGTCTACCATCTTCCGCACATTGTTTGAACATTCAAATTAAGTTGTCAATGGAAATAAGCTGTCAACTATTTTGAAATAAACAATATAAATTAGTTAATAACTATGTTTGAGAAACTCACATTGCGGTAGAATCGGAAGCGTATCAACAAGGACCCAAATGTCCATATTGTCTTGCTCGATGTCAAGATCACCAAGATCCATGGTGACAATCATACCCTCATAAAAACCATACATTTTGCAAAGTGCTTCCCAATTTTGGCAAACAAAATGGGTTACGCTCTGTGAATTGTACAAATTTACTTCAAAATCCATATCATGATGGGTCCTTAGGTGTATTTTCTTTGTTTGAAAATTTTCATGGTCTTCAAAACCCATCCTCTCCAAGACATAGCGTCTTGCATGGCATGGGATAAGCTAGTCGAATTGTAAAAGATGAAAATTAGACGTTGAAATAGTTGAAGTCATGCTTAATTACGAAAAAAACACTTGTCGTTGTTGCGTACCGTTTCAACATCGAAGGTCTCCTCGAGCTTAATGCTGAAGCGTCGATCTTCGTCCAGCTCAAGGAACCTGTCGCACATACCTCGATCGTCGTGGCACCGGCTGCACTCCCCCGGGAGACTATCGTCGTCCGAGTACGACATTTTCTACGTTCATAATTCAAAGATTAAACTTGTACAATTAAATATATGTACTACAAAACCTAAATTAGATCATTATTTTTCGAGAAAATCCAGGCCACTCGATATTTCCTACATATTCTAGCACAAGTCATGCCAGAATTCACGGAAAAATCCATCATGACCTTTGCTAAAAAAGGACATATCGAGCGCCTGAAATTTGCCGGAACGGAAATTAATCAACACTCAAACAAAACATAGGCCACTCGGAGGTGTAACCTGAACATGATCGGCCACTTGGGCAACCACATATCCTATTTGAGCAACACAAGATATACATGGAGATTCTTACTAAATATAAACTTACTATAAATAGAAAAAACTAATTATCTCTAAAAATAAAGTAGTTCAACTAGTTATATTAATTATCTTACTAAAATACATTTGTTCTATTAATTCAACTTGTTCAACTAGTTTATTAATTTACTTACTAAACTAGTTCAACTAAAACTAAACTAGTTCAACTACTCCCTCCGTCCCATAATGTAAGATGATTTTTGACACTACACTAGAATCAAAAAGCGTCTTACATTATGGGACGGAGGGAGTAGTTTATTAATTTACTTACTAGTTATTTAAACATTTACTAAAAACAGTAAAAATAAACTAAATTATACAATAGTTAACTAGTACCATCACTACTAATTAACATCTACTACTGCTAAAAATCATTATCTATGAACCCTAAATTAACATCTACTACTACTAAAAACATCTAGTACTAACTAAGCAAAGAGAACGGGGGTGGGGGAGGGGTGGGGGCTTACAGAGAGGGGAGAGACGGTGGCGGGGAGGTGCTCGGCGACGGAGAGGTAGGGGCGGCGAGGGCGGGCTCGGGATCGGGAGGCGGCGGCGACGGTGAGGTCGAGAGCGGAGGGGGTGGGGGAGGCGGCAGCGACGGTGAGGACGAGAGCGGCGGCGGTGAGGTTGAGGGCGGCCTCGGGCGGCGGCGGTGAAGTTGAGGACGGCCTCGGGCAGCGGCGGTGAGGGCAGGCTCGGGCTCGGGCGGGGGCGACAGAGGAGTAGGGGAATAGGGGGGAAGGAGGACTTAGAGAAATTTTAAGCGGGCGGGTGGTTAAGTCGAACTAGCAGTAGCGCACTTTAGGAAGCGCGCTATAGCTAAAGTAGCTATAGCGCGTGTTAGAGAAAAATGCTACTGCTAAGCACGCATCAAAAATATACATTGGTCATCATTGATCTTTTTGTGTAGAATCTAAATAGTCAACATGAATCCTCACAGTACCTTTATAGGCACCGGTGAAGATTCATATTGCCGCCACAAATCCTACATATATAGTTCAATGAAGACCAAGTGCTCGAGGTAGTTTGAGAAGTAACATATTTAAGGTGGTAAACACCTTGTTCGCTTAGCAGTATGGGACTAAACTTAATTAGGTGCAACGCTTAGCAGTAGCGAGTTTTGCAGAAAAACGTTGGTACTAAGTACTTTAGCAGCAGCGCGTCCAGGTAAGGGCGCTACTACTATATCTAGCCTGGAGGCAAATCCGTGGCAATTATAGTAGTAGCGCTTGATTCACCTAGAGCGCTACTGCTACCTAGTTATTAGTAGCGCGGTTACGTTATGCACGCTACTGCTAGTTAGCAGTAGCGCCTGTTTTTAAACCGCGCTACTGCTAAGATTTTGTGTATAAGGTTTTCCCTAATGGTGATACCGCCTCTTGTTTCTATAAGCAAACACGGAGAGCTCATGTGATTCTTCAATAGTACTATCAAATTTAATTAAAGCACACTAACACAAGTTTCTGAACAACATTTCAAATTGAAAACAGACATAAAATTTTTATCTACCAATTAAAATTTGTATATATTATGTAAGAAAATGATTTTCGTAATTTTTTAATTTAAAACAATAAAATAATATATTTGATTTTTAGACATATTATATACTCGTATTTGATTCAAACGCTCGAGCAAAAATATTAGGAAAAGAGCCCTCTCTGTGCTAGTCCATCTATGTTGCTCTTTATGAAGTTGGCCACCGCGAGAATTATGTCCCCCAATCAAGGAACTTGCTTGCAAAAGATAATATGTACAAGCCTTGCACATTTTTACTTCTTCATAACCAATTTTTCTAGATAGATGAAACTTTTACTAGTATGTTTTCTACCATTCTTAGTGAACTAAACATAATGTTAATTTTTTTTCATACAATACTTCCATTATACACTTCTAACTTCTGATAGGTAAGTCTACTTGCACCTATTTGTAATTGTATTTTGCAAGAAAGTTGTGCTAATTGTTCATTTTTAGACACCACCTTCAAACACTGGTGAGATCAGATCCTCTTGATTAGACAAATGATAAACAACAAAGTAGCATGCCTTCATGGATTATTTCGTTCGTATATGTATATGTATAGTTGATTAAATTTTGCCGGGAGCTCTAAAGAATACAACTAAAAAATATATCTTGCTACAATTCTAGAGAGCGCATATTGTATAGGTGTAACTAAACAGAAAGTTCTAGAGTATATAAGTTGTGAGGGATTTCTCTTTGAATCACACACTAGCATTGCTAGGTTATTGGTTATTTCAGGACTAGATGTATCTTACATGTTTCTAGGTTAAACATTCAGCTCGCTGCACATGAGTACTTGATGGTCTCATAACTTTGTAATTCGCACTAAATAGACGAAAGAATGGTCGTACGATAAGTTAGGTAATGGATGCAAATAAGGTGAAAGTAAACAAGCTGATTTTTTACCCAGATGTAAGTTTAAAGATAATGAATAAATCAATGTGTCTAAGTGAAGATGGTTGTGATCCTTACATCGAGGGAAGGTGTGGAACCGTAGATAAATGGTTTTGGCATGATGCACAATGAAGAATCTATGATGATTTGATAGAAGGTCGTGTCATTAAAAACAAACTTTTGTTTTTGATGAGCCCGTTTTGTCAACCAATTTTATTTACCAAATGCACTAGTGACGGTTCTCGACCATAACCTGGTCCTTCATTGAAGTACCCGAGGCATCGATATTTACTGACGAATCTAGTTCGGTTACGAAAATGCATATTCGGTGACGGACAAGACTGACACCGTAAGTCGGCCGGTTTGTCAAGTAGCGTTTTCGGTGACAGTAAACCATCATTAATAACAATTAATGCCTCCGTTTTGATCGGTCAATGATTCTCACATATGGACCTGGTAGGTGATGATGTGGCTTCTTACATGTGGGTCCAACCAAGATTTGTTCACTAAATATTAGGTTTGACCGGTTGAAGATTCTCACATATGGACCCAGAAGATGATGGCATCACTACTTACATATGGGTCCAGATAGTGCTGACGCGGTTGCTTACACGTGGGTCCTTGCGCTCGCGGGGGCTTACATTTCTGTGAAAATTACTCTCACAAATTGTATATGACATCAATCCGGCTACACTTTCAATTTGTAGTAGGATTTTATTTGAAATCATTTCAAATTTTGAAAGCAAATTTTGACTTCACATGTTTCATTAAAAATGGCTCCACAATTGTCACAGAGTTATGGCACATAGTACAATGAGCATCCAAAGGACATATTATCGAACACGAGAAATAAGACACATGACAAAGTATCGTGATGAACAATAATGCATCATCAATAATTGGGGACGGGGTGTGGGTTGTGAGACAGTCTCCTGGGAAGATTACGATGACTTTCGTAAGAGCTGACTAAGAATTGCCTCCATTTCTTGTTGTTTTTTCTGAAAATGAATGGCTTTCCTTTACTGTTCCATCTTGATAATTTCAATTTCTTGTTGTAGCTTCCTGCTTAGCTCTTCGATTTCTTGCATCTGGGCAGCAAGTACTACGTTCAAGTCTGGCATAATAGAAGAGATAGAAACAACAACTTCACGACACAAAAATGTCGACCCTAGCACTGGCCAATTCCATTGAGAGAACCTCGACCGAAATCCATCTGCACTCGACTCCTTTAGCCGTCCAACCTAGAATATGGCAACACTAATTTCATCATTAGTAAAATGTTTACAAAGCAACAGAATCATATATTTGTCCAATTTTGACTTAATAAGGTGCAAGAAATCAAATTTGACAAATATATAGATTTTTGAAAGTTTTCTCTTGCACCTTATTAAACAACATCGAAATTGTCCAGATCAAAATTGGGACAACCTTCAAATGAAAATTGTCCCAATTTTTAATAAGGTGCAAGATTGGGACAATTTTGATTTGAATCTTCTCCCCCATTTTGATGTTTGAAGGTTGGCCAATTTTGAAAATGTTGAAGTTGTGATTTTGATATTTTTATAATTTGATTTAATAAGGTGCTAGAATATGACAGCACCGTTCTCTGTCTTGCTTGTCGAAGTCTTCTTGCTACATGACCAAAAAATTACGACTCCAGCAGGGAGCTTGGCCATGACCATTCCTTGGTAATCTGCGGTGTCCTTGAGCCATGTGGTTAGTGAGCTGCGTTAGCTAGATGCGGGTTGTTAACTAGGTCAGGAACTTTCGGTTTGATGCAGAGGGGAGCATTGGGATGTGGGTATCTATAGGTGCCATCGATCGCAGTAGCTACTTTAATTAACTTGATGATAACGTGATTCATGGCCGGATCGGTTGATCAGTTGACCAAGTTAGTTAACCAATTAGGTGTGAAAAGAGGTGGACGCGAGAGGTTGGTAGAACCAGCTACTCATGGGGTCGATATACGTGAGAGGTGCGACAGTGAGCAGTGTTACTTCTTTTTTGTGCCAAACAGTGTTGCTTAATGTGTTAACTGTCGGTCCAAATCATGATTGTGTTATCCATGCAAACTAGCACGCATGCAATTTATCTCAGTACTGCCAGAAAATGACACGGTTTTTAATTGTTCAGCTGCACGCATTTTCCTTTCATTATCACGTGACTTCTACTCTATATTGGGTGCACTTACACACAGTATACGTTTCTGTACAGCTATTTCGTGTAAACGCAAGTACCTAAGACGGACGCGAAGCCAGCAGGTCGATGAGTTTTGAACAAACCTAGCTGTGTGGTTTTATTGTTCTCCTTCATTAATTCAAGCGTCGGGCCCAGATCATGTTTTCTTGTTTATTTTTTTTCAGGAAAACCTCAACTGTTTTAGTTGCCAGTGGTGCCACATAATTTTCACTCCACACCTTAAACTTTCCACTTATAATGTGGTCTGCTGCAAGGTTTGTGAGGGTAGCATGCCAATAAAAAAAGGGTAGCATGCCAATTTGATTGAAATACTTAAATTTAATGTTTTGAGTTTTTATGTGTCATAACATGGACAAATCTTATCAATTACCCCCTTGCTCATAAATAGATAATCTTCTAGAAAGCATGTGCGCCCAAGCCTTTCTATTCTTGACACTCATAGATACCCCCTCTCTTCCTTTTCATAATCTGTGTATTACTTTTTGAAGAACTTGTCTCTTTTTTAATCTTTGACCAAATATACAGAAAAAATACCAGCATCTACACTATCATGTTGGCATCGTTAAATTCATAATGAGATATATTTTATATTTTATTTATTGATAGTTTTCATTAAAACTTGGTCAAAGATAAACAAGTTTGAGTTTTTAAGAAACCAATACACCTTGAGTTTAAAATTATTTAGATTCTAAGATCAAGATATTACAAAATTAGTTTCATGAAAAATAATTTCACAATCCAAATTTATATTTCTTCTGACATCCGCCTACAAATATTAGTGATAAAGGTGCACATTGGACATGTTTAAATATCAAATATACCATCTATATATTTACAACCCGATGGAATCCTGGATCATCATTGTAATTCCTTTTTCTCCATAATCAGGTTTATGGGGGCCGTCTCTTTACTAGTCGATTAAAATTTAAAAATATATATTAATTGGTCATATCATGGTCAAAAGAAAAATTACCATTGCCCCGAGAGAGAAATAAAACATGAATCGCAAGACAAATATTATGCCTAAACTGAATCTCAGTCGATTGCCTTGAGAAAATCTTTGTCAAATGAGCGATAGAAATGTTATTAAACAGATTTATCGAGTATGTAACAGGCCCTTTGAATGTTGTGTGTACCATGTTAAGTTGGTTCTAAGCATGGGAAGGTATTTTAATCTTCACGTTGATGTCTGCTCGATAGTTAAAATGTATTTTATTTTTGTTTTGCAGTGTCTAGAAACAAAATATTTCATGGACAAAGAGACGAGTCGGTATTTACATATATGTTAGAGAAAGGGCCAAAGGCATAGCTTTTTTTCACAGAAAGCTTAATATTTGCTTGGAGATACAAGCTACAGCTAACAGCTTGAAAACCTCCTAGCTAACCGCTAGTCACAATATAGTGTGCAGGTTTAAGATGCACCAAGTCATTACTTGCATACAATCTTATGTCAATATATCAGCTAGCATAATTTATATATCCATAATTTGGCATTGTACAAAATATTTTTATAGATATCTCTGGTAGACATGTAAAAATATGTTTTCGAACCATGAGTTGTACTCGATATACATACTTATCAAAACACATTAGAAAGGATCGATCAAAGAGAGGGAGATAGAGACTATATCTTGTTCAGTGCCCAACAATATCATGGCAATAAGGCACATTCGTTCACCAATAATGGACATATCTTATATTTACTAATTGGAGGCACCATACGAGGCACCACGTTAATCCTTAGAATTAAGGAATTTTGACCATTGGATTAATAAATAGTATATCCATAACCATTAGATAAAACATAAGACGTGCTATCTCATAATACTACCACGTATGGGAGCCTTACTCCCTTGGGACTCTTCTTTTTCTAAAAAAAGAAATTTTCCATTAAATAAAAAAATCTGAGCGTCCATATCCATCTGATGGAACATAAGATTTGTAGTCCTATACTACCACGTATGGGAACCTTCCTCCCTTGGGTCTCTCTCTGTTTCCTAGAAAAAAAATGAAATGTTACTTAAAAAAAACAGAAACAAGAAATTTCATTATCATAAATCACTTAAGGGTGACATATAGAAAAATACTCATATATTTTCGCGCACCAAAATATTTCATAATTAAAAATAAAATATTTAAATCTTAATGGTCAAGATTAGTTAGGCAGTGAGATATATTAGAAGGCCATTTTCTAACTAAAAAGATAACACGTACGTAAAGTATTAAACCTACATGTACAACAGAGAAAATATGCCTTGCCACGTATATAAAAGGCTAGACAAACACATTCAAAGAAAAAGAGTCCTCCAAAAAGAGCACGTGTCTTCTCCTTGCAAAAAAAAGGCACGTACAATTAAAAGGAGGCCTCACGCTAAAAAAAAGAGCTCACGTTTCCATACTCACGGAAATACTATCACATGCGTTTGTACTTGATGAAAAAGAGAAGCCCCGTGCATATATGGTGTCCTGTAGGGTCAAGTTAAATAAATGAGTCATTGCCCCCACGCTAAATAAGATCCCACATCTCTATCTCAAGTAAAAAAAATACCACATACTCCCTCTGTAATGAAATATAAGTGCGTTTAGATCACTTCAGATCACTTAGTGATCCGAACACTCTTATATGTCTTTACTGAGATTTTACAATTCGACTTGAAAAATAAGACCTATGAAAATAAGGAGTCTCGGAAGGTCACATTAAAACAAGAGCCAGTGCCTGTTTAAAAAAAGAATCAGATCCACAATAAACCTATTATACATTAGAGCTATATTATTGCTTTTTGTGCTAGGCGTTGGCAAGGCATTCTATTAAGTATTTGAAATATGGATATTTCACAACCATATCTATTTAAATATTTAGTTTTTGTTGGTATAAATACGAGGTATTTAATGTTTAATTTGATGCTAAATAGATACATTCTATATCAAAGCAATAATGGATGTTATCCAACATAAATGGGGAAATTATGCCCCTATCCAAAAATGAAACTTATAATGCATGTGTTTATTATGTGTTATCATTTTTTGAATCACTTATAATCACGCCGGTTGTATGATATCCAAAATTAAAATTGTTGCATCTTACATGTTAATATAAATTTGTAAATAATCGTGTATCCCTATAATATCTAGACCGTGCTGGTGCACGGGTTGATGACTAGTACAAATTAATCACCAGTAGTTCATGAAGAAAAACGGAACAATTATAACAGTAAAACTGACGAGGCCTTTCACTAAACATGCACCGACACAAAGGAATCAGCGTATAGTACAAAGGTATTGTCAAGCAAATGAATTAAAACTGCATTTTTACGTGGCCCTCGTCATTATTAGTAGCACGTACGCACGGAGAGCCGGCCCAACCAAGAACCAACCTCATGCATGCATGGCTAGTTACTTTGGCGGGAACTTGGACTTGATGGCCTCCACCAGGCCGCCATCGATCTGGAGCGCCCTGGCCAGCACGTCCGTGGGCACCGGTGGCGAGGCACCAAACATCGCCATGGCGAGGGACTGTGTGCCAGGAAACTGACTGTTGAATGCCGAGATCGCCATGGCCGGCGCGCCGCCGTTGTTCTTCTGGTAGTGGACGAGGCCGCGGGGGAAGACGAAGAGCTCGCCCTTGCAGACGGTACGGGCGAAGAGCTTGCCGGCAGTGGTGACAAAGCCGACGTCGAGGGAGCCCTCAAGCACGTAAATGATCTCAGTGGCGCGCGGGTGGGTGTGCGGCGTGTTCACGCCCCACGGCGCGTAGTCCACGCGGGACATGGATACGCCCAGCGTGTTGAGCCCCGGGAGCTTCTCCACGTTCGCCGCCGTCACCGCGGAGCCGACCGGGTTGCCGGTGTTGCCCGGGAGTGCCAGCGCGGTAGAGAAGAAGACGTCGGCCGTCACGTTCTCCGGCCTCTTACACGGGAACCCGTTCAGCCGCAATGCTGCAAGTATACACGCATGCATGCATTACTCTTTGTTTGGGCATGACCTATTCATGTGCGCACACGAGTACAACTTACGGCCGTCGAGGGATTTGTAGTCGGCAATGCAGAAGTCCTGCAGCATGTCGGGGTCGCCGGCGAGCAATGGCGCGCGCGGCGAGGGCCAGGAGGGTGGCGCAGGCGGCGAGGAGGGCAGCGGGGAGCTGCTTGGGCGCCATGGTCAAGTGCTGCTTAATTGACTACTTGTTGGTTGGTGCAGCGCTAGGTAGTTAGCACCGTGGTGAAGTAGCTGAGATGACTGGATGAGAAGGCAAACATTGCAGCGCATGTATTTATAGTGCAGTGTAGCGTAAGGGGGATCCATAGACACGCGGTTTATGAGCACCATGCATCCATGCTCTAACACTTTAGCTTGAAGATAGGGTTGGATAGCGCTGTCAAATTGTCATGTACTCGCGTGGTCGCTCTGATCGACCAAAGCTGGTACTGTATTTACTAAACTGTGATGCGTTCAAAATGGAAATTTGCACATGGTTCGTTTTCCGGTATAAACTAAGATGTTTTTGCAAGTTAATAGCTTGCAAAAGCATATTATATTATGGGACACAGGGAGTACTAATCAGTATGTCTAGGTTGTATCCCACGGACTAATTAGTAATAGGGCAATTTATCATTGTACCTCTAGGCTCAGTCAATAAGATTTAACTGATTTATTGAATTAAAAACATACATGGTTTAAATTTCCAAAGTGGACACATATTAGGCTCAAAAAATCCAAATTTAATATTCCAAAAAAATTGGTCACACTTGAATTTAATTGGAATGCAGTGTGATATTCAAGACTAAATAAACCATTGCTCATATATTAATGCGGTGTAAAAAAGCCCTTATTTTATGGATGGAGGGAGTATTATCTAGTTTACGTAAACATGCACGCTAAATCAAGACGCATTTTTTTTTTGCATGGTAATACGCGTCCTCTAAACCGTAGAGATAAATGCGTTGTTACTTTCTTTTTTTTTCAACTTCATATGGTTCACTTTCCGTCGACTAGCAGCTTGCTTGCACGTCAGATTATATTAAATTGAAGCGGATACGTGTAAGGAGGAAAAAGAATTGATCTGAAACTAGCTGGTTAGAAGTAGACGCGAGCACTGATTAATGAAACAGCCGTGCGTCGGTGCGTGCAGCAGTGCTCTAGTCGCCTGCTTGATTGATCTCTTGCATCCATATCGACCGTACAAGGTGTAGTGACTGCGTGCAGCACGTACTGCAGTGAGCAAGTAATATAGCTCGATGTTCTAGCGTGTGAGAACAGATTCGAGTTGTAATACCTGGCAGTACGTGCTAGTTAAAACGTAGAAGGATTATACTACCTCCATTCCATTCCAAAGTATAAGACGTTTTAGTAAGCTATACATCTTGTTATTTGTAATGGAGATAGTATATATTAAATCATGGTGTGTTGTGGATGTGCGCTACTTAGAGCATCTCTAGTAGACCCCGTATAATACCGACCCGCAAAACGTAATACAGTTCGCGAAAAAACGGCTTTGCGGGCCGGCGCGGGCGGCGGCAGAGTCAGGCCCCGCAAAACGGACCCGTGAAAAAGGATATTCACAGAATATGCTCTTTTACAGGTCTGCTTTGCGGGGTCTGCTCGACCGCCGCCTGCGCCGGCCCGCAAGTCTGAAATTTGCAATCCATTTCAGACATGAAAACACATTACTTTGCTTTTTATTTTCTTCAACGGCATTGGATACATAGCAATTCATCAAATCTTTTCTAGAATAGTAAGAATAAATAAAACAAGAACCACGATTATGCGTTTTAGAAGATACCCAACTTCCATAACTGCTCCCAGTAGTTGGACTAATATCTTCTCCATGCATTCGTTGTTGATCTGCGGATTCTTAATCTTGCATTCTTCATTCTTCTTCTTTGGTTCTAAAGAAGTAGACGTTGCTGCATCGGCGAGCCGCTGCACGAGCGCCGATCCCGGCGGACGGCCGGTCGAATCCTTGCTGGCAAACCGACGACGGCGGCTACAGGACGAACCAGTACCTGCATGCGGCGATGGGGCTTTGTCGGGGCTGCGCGGGGTGCTCCCGGACCATTCCATGGCTTGGCGCAGCCACCGGTGGCCGGAAACGCCAAATCTGGCCGCCGCGTCGTACAGCAGCTGATCTGCAATTTTCCGGCCCGCCGACGAGGGTGGAAATGGCGGAAGGCAAGCTCGGGCGTGTGGCGGCCCTCCGGCGTGATCCCGCCGGCTAGTTTTGCCGAAATAGTAGGCGGCGGCCTGCCGGCAGGGGGTGGGGAAAAGCGCGGGGCAAGGGGGAGAGGCACGGCGGCGGGTGGGGAATAGCGCGGGCTAAAATGTCTCCCCCGCCCCTCCCCCCCCCCCCCCCCCCCCCCCCGGAGGACAGGGGGGGGGGGGGGGGGGGGGGGGGGGCAGCCCCCCCCCCCCCCCCCCCCCCCCCCCGCCCCCCCCCCCCCCCCCCCCCCCCCGCCCCCCCCCCCCCCCCCCCCCCCCCGCCCCCCCCCCCCCCCCCCCCCCCCCGCCCCCCCCCCCCCCCCCCCCCCCCCGCCCCCCCCCCCCCCCCCCCCCCCCCGCCCCCCCCCCCCCCCCCCCCCCCCCGCCCCCCCCCCCCCCCCCCCCCCCCCGCCCCCCCCCCCCCCCCCCCCCCCCCGCCCCCCCCCCCCCCCCCCCCCCCCCGCCCCCCCCCCCCCCCCCCCCCCCCCGCCCCCCCCCCCCCCCCCCCCCCCCCGCCCCCCCCCCCCCCCCCCCCCCCCCGCCCCCCCCCCCCCCCCCCCCCCCCCCCGGCCAACCGCTGCCGCTGTATACAGGGGGCCGACGGGGCAAGGGGAAACCCGCGTTTTTGCGGGTTGGGAGGGAAATTATACCGCGCCCCGCAAAAAAATTACGGGTCGAACGCATTTGCGGCGGTCGGGCAGGATTTTCCGCGCGGACCCGTATTTTGGCGGTTATTTTGCGGGTCGCGGCATTATACGGGGTCAGCTAGAGATGCTCTTACATAGGGCGCATGCAGTTCCAGTGTGACTTGTGTGTCGATGGCCTATAATTTTCTTTAAGACAATACATACACAGATATTCATATACACGCATGCACATTCATTCTTATCCTCATGGGCACCTTTAAGATACTGAGCCGACATACCATCTTAAGATTAATAAAATCATACTGAAACATGCGACCGCTGGTGTTTAAGTCTAGAACTTGAACCCTTATGAGTTGATTCCACCATAAGAAACATAATCATCTAATCTACGCTCAGTTCGCATATAATACCTACAGTTGGTTTTATGGTTGTATATCCTTTGAGTTGTTTGCATGGTTAACTAGCCAGGGATTGGCTAATATGGATGCTTATATATGTTTACCGTGTCGCTCCGAGTTTGAAAAATGTGGGCAAAGAAAAGGAAATTCGGCAATGCGTACGTTTTACTTCTCCTCCGGACCCAGTTAATTAATCCGTACAGCCAATCCGTGGCGATCAAAACACCAACAGCAGAGTTAAGACACTCCGTGCAAAAGTCTTTATTTATAGAAAATGATCATATCCGTTGCTCTTTTTGTGTGGTCACATGTGTGCATGCATATAGTATGTCAGACGACACCAACCGGAATTAATTAAAGGTAAGATGCAAGGTTGTATTAGTACTTTGATCGAGCTTGGATGGTGACATATATAGCTGAATATGGCTAGTCCCAGCCACCCTTTCCGGCCACTAATAAATAAACCGGCCACTAGTACGTACTCTGTGTAGGAGTACGATTCGCTCGTGATGCTATTGATTTCAATTAGTAAGCGTACGTAGATTGCATCAAACAGGATGGGCGTAGTACGAACGTACGTGCATGAGATATCGAGATCGGATCGAGACGTGCATGTTGTTAGAATTAATCTAAGGCGTCTAGTCGGTCTATAAGGCATGACACCCAATTTGTTAACGAGGTTCACAAATATTCCCATGACGCCGTCACAATACCGCACCATAATTATCAGGTCATCACACACGCAGCCGGCTCTTCTTAAATGTCTGTATTATTTTGTTGATATAGGTTACATCGTGTGTCTACCTCGACATTATATAAAAGATCTGGAATACAAGTGTCCTGCGCGAAGATGTCTCTATACCCTATCTACACATAATTCAAATTCAACTTGTACAAATATTCGACATAATTTCAATATTGCCTGCCTTCAATTGTTGCGTATGCAAAAGAAACGAAGTAGCCGTAAGCACATACACCATGAGTTTAAGCTAGGTAAATTTAGCTTCCCAAAAACTGGGTGATTTTTTTTTTAGGGTGGAGGGGGGTCACGCATGCAAAAACATCTAGCCATCAGTAGTGTGCATGATATACGTACCTTTCTCAACAAGACCAAAAATCTAGCCATCACTATATAAATGATCTTTAATCACTACGCTCTCATACGCTACTTGTGTTTACAAGAGAGAGCCATGTTACTAATGGAAACACACAACTAGACCTACGCATGTATGATTATCCAGACGTGGATTTCAGATCATCGACCTTCGTATTTAATTTGTTTGGTGTGAATCAACGTGAGGATCTATGCTTAGTCTTTCTTGCACGTCAGCATGCATCAATGGGAATCATTTGCATCCAAATTAAGCAAAGAAAAATTGAAAGGACGCTATATTTATTAATTTGACAACGAAGTGGGCTTCTTTTTGACAACAACAATGATCGTACGATGATATCTGGAGGTTCGAGATCTGGCCACCAGCTCGGTCTGAATTTTCTGCCGTGCCCATTGTAGACATGAGTGCTTGCTAAATTGCCAAGTGGGAGAAAGGTGCATCGGCAAAGCCCGGCCGACGGCGATGATGATAGCAGATGGTTTCTGAAGAGACCTTTATGCGTTTGTCGCATAATAACCATTAGTGAGACCGTCCCATCTTTCCAACTTTGTAATTACTATTTTGGGCCTCTTTTTTCTACATTATGTATAGGATCTGACTTTATTGCTTAACTGAACAAATTATGTTGGTTAAAAATGTGAAACCACAAGAACAGACAATGACCCCTCGTAAAACTGAAAGCTACATGCCTTCATCGGGCCCTCCCAAGTTTTCTACTCTAGCTCAATGTGAAATCTCCATCATCGTGTACAATTACTATTTGGAACACAATTTTGTGAACTACATGAACAAATTGAAAACAGTCATAATATTTTTTTGATTGACCTATTAAAGTTTGTTTAATATATTATGTTAGTAAATGATTTTCATAATATTTTTCATTAAAAATATTAAGTATTATATTTTATTCAAACACTCGAGCAAAAATATTAGGAAACGGGACCTGTCGGTGCTGGCCCATTTATGTTGCCCTTTGGAGGTTTGACCACCGCGAGAACTAGAGAGCAACTAATTAACGATCGCTCTTTCGGGAGTCACCCAATGATCACTTCGGGGTGGGCTAAAAGCGCGCCACCTGGCGCGCTCTCAACTGCCATGTGTCATGCTCTGCGTGTTTCCTCCGGATTTTATTTATTTTATTATTTCGGATGCGTTTTTGGCTTTTTAGACGGGGTTTTTTGGTTTTTTGGTTTTCCACCAGTCTTTCTAAGATTTTGGACAAAAAAATTCAATTTTTTAACAAGAACAAACACGTCTTTTCTGCTTCCGCGATAGGCATGGTTTTGCTTTTGCGAGAGGCACGGCCATGCCTCTCAGAAACGGAAAAAATGAGTTTCCTTTTTTTTCTTTCTTCCGTGAGAGGCACGGTTTTGCTTTCGCAAGAGGCACGGTCGTGCCTCTCTAAAACAAAATGCGTTTTCTTTTTTTCCCGTGAGAGACATGGTTTTTTCTTCCGTGAAAAGCACGGTTTTGCTTTCGCGAAAGGTGAGGGAGTCCTGGATTAGGGGGTGTTTGGGCATCCGGGCTACGTGACATGGGCCGGACTCATGGGCCGTGAAGATACAAGATGGAAGGCTTTCCCCCGCGTCCGGATGGGACTCTCCTTGGCGTGGGAGGCAAGCTTGGCGTGCGGATATGTAGATTCGTTTCCCTGTAAACTGACTCTGTACAACCGTAGCCCCCCTCTGGTGTCTATATAAGCCGGAGGGTTTAGTCCGTAGAGGCAATCATAATCATACATGCTAGACATCTAGGGTTTAGCCACTACGATCTCGAGGTAGATCAACTCTTGTAACCCCTATACTCATCAAAGTCAATTAAGCAGGAAGTAGGGTATTACCTCCATCGAGAGGGCCCGAACCTGGGTAAACATTGTGTCCCCTGCGTCCTATAACCTTCGATCCTTAGATGCACAGTTCGGGACCCCCTACCCGAGATCTACTGGTTTTGACACCGACATTGGTGCTTTCATTGAGAGTTCCGCTATGTCATCGTCGAAAGGCTCGATGGCTCCATCGATCATCTACAACAATGCTGTCGGGAGCGAGATCTTTCTGTCCGGACAGATCTTCGTATTCGGCGGCTTTGCACTGCGTGCCAACTCTGTTGGCCACCTAGAGCAGATCGACAGCTATGCCCCTGGTCATCAGATCAGCTTCGGAAATCTGAATTATGTCGCTGATATCCGAGGGGACTTGATCTCCCAAGGGTACGCGACTCCAACCACCGCTCCGGCCTTAGATCCTGAGCGCGTCATCAGGTCCGAAGACAGGAGACTAGAGCCCGCCGGACGCTCTGCGGCTGCAGAGCTCAACATGGGAGAACCAGAGGGAATAGTGTCACCAACACTCATCATAAAGCCAGACTCTTTTCCGAACACTAGCCCTGGACCCTCGCAACCCGCGTCATGTGGGCTCGGCCAGGGAACTCCGGTCCCCGCACAAACCTCGCTCTTAAACAAGGCTCTGGAGTTAATGCGGTCCCTCGCCATCACAGAGGAGCCGCTTCCTAATTGCGCCCAGCCCGGACTAGGGGCTGGAAATAGGGAACTTTACTTCCCACCTGTCGGTGTCAAAACCGGCGGATCTCGGGTAGGGGGTCCCGAACTGTGCATCTAGGATTGATGGTTACAGGAGGCGGGGGACACGATGTTTACCCAGGTTCGGGCCCTCTCTATGGAGGTAATACCCTACTTCCTGCTTGATTGATCTTGATGAATATGAGTATTACAAGAGTTGATCTACCACGAGATCGTAATGGCTAAACCCTAGAAGTCTAGCACGTATGACTATGGTAATGAGTATATCCTATCCGAACTACGCCCTCCGGTTTATATAGACATCGGGGGGATCTAGGGTTACATAGAGTCGGTTACATAAGAAGGAATCTTCATAGCTAGTCGCCATGCTTGCTTTCCACGCCAAGGAGAGTCCAATCCAGACACGGGTACAGTCTTTGGCCTTTGTGTCTTCACAGCCCATTAGTCCAGCTCGTAGATAATAGGCTGGACGCCCGAGGACCCCTTAGTCTAGGACTCCCTCAGTAGCCCCTGAACATGGCTTCAATGACGAGGAGTCCGGCGCGCAGATTGTCTTCGGCATTGCAAGGCGGGTTCCCTTCTATCCGAACTCCAAGATAGACTTCAGACGCGATGATAGTATCCGAACCTGTTACATACACACCATACACAACCATGGAGAGAATATGATTTTGCACGAGTCCAATCCGCCGACAAATTTCGGTAGCATGACATCACGTCCAACCGGTCATAATTCCGGACTGTTTCGTGCCCGACGCTCCATGTCCCGAGATGCGGTTGCCATTGGCACGTCTCATCAAAGCAGAGATTTTGCCCCCTTATAGTGGGATTCTCATCAATGCGGGCATGGGTAATCCAACCGCGCCCTTTATACATCCCTTGGGAATAGGCGAATTCTAAGGCGAGTGGGGAGTCGTTCGATATTTACAGCCTTTATAAGGGGATAAGGATTCCCTCTTCCTCTCTCACGCCTTCTCTCTGTCTCTGCCCTTCCAATCTCGAGCTCCAGCGCCCAAGTTCTCGTCTCCTTTCCACTCAAGCTAGCACTCAACCATGTCCGGATCCGGTGGTCAGGGCAAGTGGATGGTCTCCTCCGTCAAGGAGGAGGACATTACTGAGCTTCGGGCGGCCGGATATTGGCGAAGGAAATCGCCCATCGTCTTCTGGCCGAGGGACAAGTCGTCCCCATGCTAGAGCCCAACGAGAGGGTGGTGTTCCTCCCTCATTTCTTCCGTGGACTAGGGATCCCGCTCCACCCCTTCGTCCGCGGGCTTATGTATTATTACGGGATAGATTTCCATGATCTGTCCCTGAACTCCTTCCTCAACATCTCGGCGTTTATCGTCGTGCGCGAGGCCTTCCTCCGCATCCAACCCCACTTCGGGCTGTGGCTCAGTGTCTTCAATGTGAAGCCGAAGGTGGTGGATGGCCAGCACGCGGAGTGCGGGGGAGCCATGGTTAGTAAGCTGTCAAACGTCTCCTGGCCGAAAGGTACTTTCGTGGAGACTGTAAAGGAGTGGCAGAAACAATGGTTCTACATCACAGAACCCCGCGGCACCACCTGGGCTGCAGCTGCCGAATTCCGCTCTGGTGCTCCCATGCAACTCACCTCCTGGGTCGAGAAGAGCCCGAACTAGTGTTTGCCCGATGAGCTGATAGCGCTGCAAACACGCATTCAAAGTATGATAGCCAAGAACGTCAAGCTTGTCGATGTAATCCAAGTGATGCTAGTTCGTCGGATCCTCCCGTGCCAGCGTAGAAGTCACCCTCTGTGGGAGTTTAATCCGAAGAAGCACCAAACTCTGGAGAGGGTCTTTGAAACCACCCGCGAAGGTGCCTGGAAGTTGCTCTTTAAGGGCAACGAGAAACTGCCGGCCACAGATTCAGATCGTGGGCACGATTGCAAACACCTCGCCAGCGAGGTATGTTATTTTTTACGTATCCCCTACTTAATTGTTTCGAGGATGATGTCTGAGGTTGTAATTGGTTTTTCAGGATTGGATGGAGAGGGCGAAGCGGATCCAGTGTCCGGCTGAAGAGCCGGTCATCCCGCGCCTGGCGAAGATGCTGGTGCCGGCGCCGTATAAGGTGCCAGAGAAGAAGGCCAAGAAGAAGGCCAAGGGGGCCAAAAGTGGCCCCCGTCGCAAGGGCACTTTGGACGTGACGTCTGAAGATGAGGAAGCCCATTCCTCTGTCCCTGAGGATGACGAGGAGGAGGAGGAGGAGGAGAACCCCCCCCCCCCCCTAAGGAGAAGAAGAGGGGGGGCTCCACGAATCTGGAGGCGGGAACGCCCAAGAAGGGGAAGGGCGCCCCTGCGGTCAACACCGCGTGGGACGTTGGCAGTAGTCCGAAGCGATGCCTCCGCACTAAGCCTCGGGACGAATCGTAAGTACTATGACTCCCGTACATAAGTGTAGTACCCGGCCTCTCGTTTGTATTGTTTTGACGTGGTTAATAGTGCCATTGCAGTCCGGCCCGTGGCAGCATCCAGCGATCCTCATCTGGGGGTTCGTTGGATCCGGCGGAAATGGCCAGTATGTCGCCGCCGCCCGCTTACTCCCCTAAGGCCAAGGACGACAGCGAAGTGTTGCCCCGGAGGACTGCTCCGAGCCGGGGAGGGGCCCAGGACGCTGTCCAGAAGGCGCCGCAAGGCGAGACCTCCGCTGCCGGACACATGGGGGAGGAGATCCCCATGGAGATTGGCGAAGAGGGACGTACTCAATCCAGCCCTCAGCCAGATACAATCCCGGGGACCGATACAGCCCCGGAATCGGGCGTGCGCCTTCCTTCGAAGGAGGGGGTGCGCCAATTCCACCGACGGCCCCTGTCCAACTAGGGGCACCGGATAACCTAATGAAGGCACTACCAGGCGCCTCCATTGTGGACGAGCACCTTATCCTTATGGGTACGGTGATCGAGAAAGTTTAGTCCGTCAAGAGCGGACTAAACAAGGCCTGCCATAACTTGTTGACAGGTTTCGAGGTAAGTCATGTAAAAAGAGAATACCCCGTGCTGATAGTAGCCCCTGAGACATTGTCCGGTGCTCGAAAAGAAAGACCGGACAGGGAATCAACCCTTTGTAGGAGACTAATTATGTGATTAAACAGGGGTCGTTGTTGTCCGCGACCTCGCATGCTGCCGAAGTCTCTGAACAGAAGCAGAGGTTGGATCGGGCCGAGAACCAGCTCGGCGAAGTGAAGATTCAGCTCCACAAGAAGCAAGGTGAGTAACGACTTGTTGTGTATTCGGAGAGAGTAAGTGGTGAGTATTGACCGGAGTGTCAAAATATGTGTAGGGGTTGCAACCGAGGTCGAGGCCCTGAAAAACGCCCTGACCGAAGCTGAGGGGAAGGCTATCCAGCAGCAAGCCGCCCGTAAGAAGCTCAAGGCCCGGGTCGGCGAGGTCCAGCAGGAGCTCCAGGATGTGGTGAAGAAGTGTGAGGCCTTGGAGCGCGAGGCGTCGGCTCGACAGACCGAACTTACAAAAGCTCGCCAGAGCGCGGAGGCCGCACAGAATGAAGCCCGGGGAGCCCTCCAGGAGATCCGGGAGGCCAAGAAGATCGCAGCGGGTAAGGCTTTTAACATGCAAAGCAAGTATCGGAGAAGAAGTACCTTTTACTAACCCGGGTTCGGAGTTGCCCAGGGGCCTTTTCTAATCTACCACGCAGCATGTCTGATGCTGCGGAGTTCTTCCGAGCCGGAGAAGGGAATTCCACGAAGAAGTTGTTCTGGTCGCAGTATGTTGTGGCAGAACATCCGGTGCCCTTTGCCGATCAACTGAAACAGATGGTCGAGCTGCACAGGGTGGCCGAACTGGCCATGAAGGATTTAATAATCCGGCTGTGGCCAGCCGAAGCTATACCTAGCAGCTATTTTGGCCTCGTGAAGCGGGTGACGGAGGCTTGTCCGCGGCTAGACGTCGTCAAGCGATCAGTCTCTATCGAAGGTGCTCGCATGACCTTCGCTCGTTGCAAGATGTGGTGGGCGAAGATGGACGCCATTGATACGTCTCCAACGTATCTATAATTTTTTATTGTTCCATGCTATTATATTATCTGTTTTGGATGTTTATGGGCTTTATTAAACACTTTTATATTATTTTTGCGACTAACCTATTGACCCAGAGCCCAGTGCCAGTTCCTGTTTTTTCCCTTGTTTCAGTGTTTCGAAGAAAAGGAATATCAAACGGAGTCGAAAGGAATGAAACCTTCTAGAGAAGTTATTTTTGGAAGGAAAGCTACCCGATGGACTTGGAGTGCACGTCAGTAAAGAAAGGAGGGAGCCACGAGGTAGGGGGGCGCCCTCCCCCTAGGGCGCGCCCTCCACCCTTGTGGGCCCCTCGTGGCTCCCCTGACGTACTTCTTCAGCCAATATATCTCCATATACCCTAAAAACTTCGGGGAACAGAATAGATCGGGAGTTCCGCCGTCGCAAGCCTCTGTAGCCAACAAAAACCAATTGGGACCCTGTTCTGGCACCCTGCCGGACGGGGGAACCCTCACCGGTGGCCATCTTCATCATCCCGGCAATCTCCATGACGAGGAGGGAGTAGTTCACCCTCGGGGCTGAGGGTATGTACCAGTAGCTATGTGTTTGATCTCTCTTTCTCGTGTTCTTGATTTGGCACGATCTTGATTATCGCGAGCTTTGCTATTATAGTTGGATCTTATGATGTTTCTCCCCCTCTACTCTCTTGTAATGGATTGAGTTTTCCCTTTGAAGTTATCTTATCTGATTGAGTCTTTAATGATTTGAGAGCACTTGATGTATGTCTTGCCGTGCGTATTTGTGGTGACAATGGGATATCACGTGATTCACTTGATGTATGTTTTCGTGATCAACTTGCGGGTTCCGCCCATGAACATATGCATAGGGGTTGGCACATGTTTTTGTCTTGACTCTCCGGTAGAAACTTTGGGGCACTCTTTGAGGTTCTATGTGTTGGTTGAATAGATGAATCTGAGATTGTGTGATGCATATCGTATAATCATACCCACGGATACTTGAGGTGACATTGGAGTACCTAGGTGACATTAGGGTTTGGTTGATTTGTGTCTTAAGGTCTTATTCTAGTGCGAACTCTAGGGCTGTTTGTGACACTTATAGGAATAGCCCAACGGACTGATTGGAAAGAATAACTTTGAGGAGGTTTCGTACCCTACCATAATCTCTTCGTTTGTTCTCCACTATTAGTGACTTTGGAGTGAATCTTTGTTGCATGTTGAGGGATAGTTATATGATCCAATTATGTTATTATTGTTGAGAGAACTTGCACTAGTGAAAGTATGAACCCTAGGCCTTATTTCCTAGCATTGCAATACCGTTTACGCTCACTTTTACCACTTGCTACCTTGCTGTTTTTATATTTTCAGATTACAAAAACCTTTATCTACCATCCATATTGGACTTGTATCACCATCTCTTCGCTGAACTAGTGCACCTATACAATTTACCATTGTATTGGGTGTGTTGGGGACACAAGAGACTCTTTGTTATTTGGTTGCAGGGTTGCTTGAGAGAGACCATCTTCATCCTACACCTCCCACGGATTGATAAACCTTAGGTCATCCACTTGAGGGAAATTTGCTACTGTCCTACAAACCTTTGCACTTGGAGGCCCAACAACGTCTACAAGAAGAAGGTTGCGTAGTAGACATCAAGCTCTTTTCTGGCGCCGTTGCCGGGGAGGCTAGGTAAGCGGTACTCACACCCCATCAACTAAGCTCTTTTCTGGCGCCGTTGCCGGGGAGGTGAGTGCTTGAAGGTATATCTTTAGATCTTGCAATCGAATATTTTTGTTTCTTGTTTTCGCACTAGTTAAGGTTATAAAAGTAAACTACCAAAAAAATGGAATTGAGTTTGCCTCATACACTTCATCTTTTTAATTTCTTTCGTGAGAATGATGGAAAGGAAAATTGTGCTCAAGTGCTAGAAAAAGAAGTCTATAGAATGTTTGGCACTAAATATTTGTATGATGAGCAAGATTGAAATGCTGTTAGTATGAATTCCTTGAATATTCATGATGCTAATGATATGCAAAGCCACAAGCTTGGGGAAGCTATGTTTGATGAAGATGATATTTTTTGTCCCCCAAGCTTTGATGAGCAAATTTACTATGACGAAAGCATGCCTCCTAACTATGATGATTATTGTGATGACACGTATGCTTTAAAGAATAATGATAACCATGAAACTTGTCATCTTGATCTTAATTTTCAATCATATGATAGTTATTTTATTGAGTTTGCTCCCACTACTATTCATGAGAATAAATTTGCTTATGTGGAGAGTAATAAAAATTATATGCTTATAGATCATGAAAAGAATGCTTTAGGTGCTGGTTATATTGTTGAATTCATTCATGATGCTACTGAAAATTATTATGAGGGAGGAACATATGCTTGTAGGAATTGCAATAATATCAAGTTTCCTCTCTATGTGCTTAAAGTTTTGAAGTTATGCTTGTTTTGCCTTCCTATGCTAGTTGATTGTTGTTCCCATAAGTTGTTTGCTCACAAAATCCCTATGCACTGGAAGTGGGTTATACTTAAATGTGCTAGTCATATTCTTCATGATGCTCTATTTATGTTTCAGTCCTTATCTTTTATGTGAGCATCATTGAAATCATCGTGCCTAGCTAGGGGCGTTAAACGATAGCACTTGTTGGGAGGCAACCCAATTTTATTTTAGTTTCTTACTTTTTGGTTCTGTTTAGGAATAAATAATCCATCTAGCTGATGTTTAGATGTGGTTTTATGTTTTAAATTAGTGTTTGTGCCAAGTAGAACCTTTGGGAAGACTTGGGTGAAGTCTTTATGATCATGCTGTAAAAAAACAAAAACTTTAGCGCTCACGAGATTAGCTTCAACTTTTTATTGGAGAGTGCTATTTAGTTGATTCTTTTTGCAGATGATTACTAGAAAATTCCTCATGTCCAGAAATTTATTTTAGAATTTTTGGAGTTCCAGAAGTATAAGTTTGATACAGATTACTACAGACTGTTCTGTTTTTGACAGATTCTGTTTTTCGTGTGTTGTTTGCTTATTTTGATGAATCTATGGCTAGTAAAATAGTTTATAAACCATAGAGAAGTTGGAATACAGTAACTTTAACACCAATACAAATAAAGAATGAGTTCATTACAGTACCTTGAAGTGGTGTTTTGTTTTCTTTCGCTAACGGAGCTCACGAGATCTTCTGTTAAGTTTTGTGTTGTGAAGTTTTCAAGTTTTGGGTAAAGATTCGATGGACTATGGAATAAGGAGTGGCAAGAGCCTAAGCTTGGGTATGCCCAAGGCACCTCAAGGTAATATTTAAGGACAACCAAGAGCCTAAGCTTGGGGATGCCCCGGAAGGCATCCCCTCTTTCGTCTTCGTTCATCGGTAACTTTACTTGGAGCTATATTTTTATTCACCACATGATATGTGTTTTGCTTGGACCGTCATTTTATTTTCTTTTTTTTTGCTTGCTGTTTGAATAAAATGCCAAGATCTGAAATTATTAAATGGGAGAGTCTTCACATAGTTGCATAATTATTCGACTACTCATTGATCTTCACTTATATCTTTCGGAATAGTTTGTCGTTTGCTCTAGTGCTGCACTTATATCTTTTAGAGCAAGGTGGTGGATTTATTTTATAGAAACTTTTGGTCTCTCATGCTTCACTTAGATTATTTCGAGAGTCTTAAACAGCATGGTAATTTTCTTAATCCTAATATGCTAGGTATTCAAGAATAGTAAAAACTTTCTTATGAGTGTGTTGAATACTAAGATAAGTTTGATGCTTGATGATTGTTTTGAGATATGGAAGTTGTGATATTAAAGTTGTGCTAGTTGAGTAGTTGTGAATTTGAGAAATACTTGTGTTGAAGTTTGCAGGTCCCGTAGCATGCACGTATGGTAAATGTTATGTAACAAATTTGAAACATGAGGTGTTCTTTGATTATCTTCCTTATGAGTGGCGGTCGGGGACGAGCGATGGTATTTTCTGTCACGACCGGTTTTTCAATAAAATACTTATTGAGAAATCGACCCCTTTATTTCCAGTATAGGAGAATCCTCCTTACCGGTAGACAAATTCTTGATACAGAAATCCAGAAGTACTAAATATATTACAGGGTTGATCTGAGGTTGCTCAACAATTTATTACAAGCACGCCAATAATATACATAAAGGCGGATATGACACAAGGGTGTGGTGGCATACTACTGACTCGTAATAAAAGTGGTGGTGGATATGTCACAGTGAAGTGGGTGACATGACTCCTACTCTTGCAGCTCATCGAGCGTCGAAGTGGGGCTCGATGATTTATTCGGGTAGCGGAAGCGTATATGATACAAGTGACCAAATTTCCAGGATTCGCACGGGACTGACTGGGACTCCTCTAGGCGTCGGACTCGCTATCAAACTTTTCATCCATAAGATCGCCTTCGTCAACATCTGGCCAAATCAACAAGCCAGGTGAGTACTTTGAATGTACTCGCAAGACAGTTCGGACATAAGATATAACAAATGCAAGCATGATGCATCATGAGCAATTAGCAATGCACACACAAATAATAAACTTGCACGACATGTTAAATAAAAAGGAAGTCAGGCGGTAGTCCTCCCGAAATCCCAACAAAATAACTGAAAACCGATCGGGTGTCTGAAGCGACGCCTCGAAAGGTGAACAAATAAATTAACATGCCGCAGTTGGGCGTCTAAGCGACACCACATAAAGGGCTTATATTGAAAAGTAAATGACAGTGCGTGCCACAGTCGGACGTCTGAGCGACATCACGTAAAGGGCTTATATCGAAAGTAAATAACAAGAGTGCCACAGTCGGACGTCTGAGCGACATCACATAAAGGGCTTATATCGAAAGTAAATAACAGGAGTGCCACAGTCGGACGTCTGAGCGACATCACATAAAGGGCTTATATCGAAAGTAAATAACAAGAGTGCCACCGTCGGACGTCTGAGCGACATCACATAAAGGGCTTATATCGAAAGTAAATAACATAAATGCCATAGTCGGACGTCTGAGCGACATCACATAAAGGGCTTATATTTCATTATCGTATTCAAGCAGTATAGACCATTCCAAGGAAAATACTCAGTTCATAATAATAAACGGGTTAGTCCATCCACGGGAGTAATCATTAAGCTGGATTTACCACTCATGTTTGTTCACCGGAGATTTGTCAAGGAGACTGACACTGAGACTGACAAAGACAAGTTGAACACAGACCTTGACCATAGATACGGTTACTTTAATGAGTTTGACTCTGCAGAGTTCGTACTATTTAACCACATCCAACGGATTTCAGTAGTCACAAGGGACTAGTTCCGTTTACGGTATTTTAGAGAAAACACATCTAACCAGTACACACCCAATTCCACATTCCGCTGCCAGGAATCACCCTAGGCAACGTTCAAGAAAAACTCTAAGACGGGGAGGTCACAACCTCGAATAGCATGGGATCAAATTTATCTCGCGCGCTCTAAGGGGTGCCCCCCTCTCGGTCCCAACCGGAAGCACCCATGCTCCCTGACCGGATGACGGGCTTTAATCCAGGGCCATGGAACCCTCATCCCGGTCCCTCTATTTGGTGTGTACAAGGAAAGAGGTTTGCAACTTACTAAACCATATTCTTTTCAGAAAACATGTGGTAGTACAAGAAAATGAACGGATGGTAACGTGACTTGATCCACGTTGACACTGGAATTAAATGGTTTGGCATAAGACTGTCATGCTTCAACAATACCATCTTACCACCTTTCATGTCACCACATGATCATGTAAACTCACGTCGAATAACACATCGAGTTTCGAAGCTCTCTCGCAATAGCTTTGCATGCAACATAGCATTTACGGATGTTCATATAAACATGCCATGAAGTAACTACTTAAGAAAACATGCAAAACACTCATCATATCAAAGGTTCAAACATGCTTGCCTGGTTCGGAGTAGTCGGAGTCTAGCTCGGTGAAGTTCGCGGTTCCATCACCTCCTCCGGTATCTACGGCATAAAGAAAATACGTACTAACGTAAATACCGTGTGTGCACAAAAAGTGTCACAAATATTTTTCAAATACATATGATAAAAATCTAGACATAAAAATAAAGATGACAGAAAAAGAATCAATCAAAAATCACTTTCTGTTTAAAAGTTATCAAAGTTTTAGGCTAGGGACTTGTCTGCAATGGAACAGATAAGTTTCCAGGGGTAGAACGGAAAAAGACAGAAAAAGGTTTCAGTTAGAAAGTGTATTTGCCCGAATGCGCTTTCCAGAAAAACGGTTCGAATATAAAAGAGAGGCTGACGAGGGGGTCCCACTCGTCAGGTTTAAAAGTTTGAGAGAGGAACAGAGCGCGCCGGCGCCCGAAGCTTGTGGTGGTCGCTGGCGACGATACACGGCGAGTTAGGAGGAGCGGAGGGTACCTACGGATTCAGGGTGTTCTCCTGCGTCTGTGGGTGGTGGAGCTGCTCGTCGACGAGCTCCACGTCGACGGCGACCCTCACTCCGGCGGACGGCGGTTCGGGTGATGGTGGATTTTGTCGGGGAAGGCTGCAAAAGCCAAATTGAGGCGCGGGTTAGGTGATTGAGTGCCCTAGTAGGCTACGGGCAGGGTTTGGGAGGTGGGGGTGCCCTCACCGGAGCGGGTCGCGCCGGAGCCCGAAGCGGATCGGGGCGGCCGGAGACGGAGGAGAAGGCCTCCTCGGGGTCCTCCTAGGGGTCGAGCGCAGTTCTGGCGAGGTGGAGTGAGTGGTGTTGGTCGAAGGCGAGCTCGGGGTGGCTATTTATAGCCGGCCCAAGGCGGTTGCCGTGAACGGGATAACTCCGGCGGCGATTACGGCGAGGCAGTGGCCGGACGGACGGTTTAGGTGGCTGGGCATCAACGTGATGGTCCTCTGGTTACAATCAAATGCTCACCTCAGTTGGATTTGGCCTACTCCGCGGTTTCGATGGAACGACGCTTCGCGGGCCCGCCGGTGGCAGAGAGCGCGCCCTGTGCTCGCCAGGCCACAGCGATGGTGCCGCAGCGTGCACAGAGGAGGGGGTGGCCACGCGGAGGCCTCGGCTGGCTCGGGCGGCGCTGGTCGGCGCCGAAAGCAGGGTCGGCCACTGTTGGTCGCCACGGGTGGCTCTGCCACCGCAGAAGACGCCGGAGCTGGCGAGCCACGTCGCCACCGACGCCCGCGCCCGGCCAAGCGACCTTGCGGCGCACTAGATAAGAAGGGGGAGCAGTGAGCATCGATCCAAGGAGGCCACTGGCAAGATTGTCGACGGGTTCTGACAAACGACACTGTCGACTGAACTTCAGACACTGAAACTCTGAATTTTCTGAAACTGAACAGCAACAGTGCATGCCAGGTGCTCGATGAAATGATTTTGGCATGTGGGAAATTTATCTGGAGCTGATCTTTGGTGAGGCGATCTCTCAATGCATCTGGGGGCTGCCTGATTTTTCTCAGAATTTTTGGAGAAGAAAAATATTGAATTTCACCAAATTTGACAAATCTGGTCCAAACTTGCAGTGAGTAAAACTTGAAAATTTTGAATTGTGGAAGAGTGGATCTTGATGGATCTAGGTTGGGGGTGCTAAAGACTAGTCAGAGGAGTTGGTTTGGGATCAAAACCCACAAGAAATTTGGTACTTCCTTTGTAAACCACCTAGGTTCAAAAATAATGGCAGAAATAGTTTTGGGGATAAAATAAATGGAATAAAAATCAAAAATGGGTTGAGCTTGTTGGAATTGAATATTTGGCTTCACCCAAAGTGGAGGGAGGGGTTTTGGGAGAAATTTTAACATGAGGCATGGTAAAAATTGATGGTTGTAATAAAAGGAATAATTCCAAAAACCCATAGGATTTCTTTTTAATAAAAATAATTTCCAAAAATTAATTGTGATGAGTTAACATCAAAAGAAAAGTCTTCAATATCAAACACCAAGGTTGAGGAAGACACAAAATAGAATATTTGTCATAGGAGAATTTTTTTGAGAAGGAGGGTCGTTTTAGAAAGATTTTAAATAGCCTCCTTCAATCAAATAAAGAGTTTGATAAAAACCAAATTAAAATTTTTGGAGTGTCACATTTTCCTACCAATCTATCCCCCTAGGAGCATGCGTGTAGTGCTTGGTTTTTGATGACTTGTAGATTTTTGTAATAAGTATGTGAGTTCTTTATGACTAATGTTGAGTCCATGGATTATACACACTCTCACCTTTCCACCATTGCTAGCCTCTTCGGTACCGTGCATTGCCCTTTCTCACATTGAGAGTTGGTGCAAACTTCGTTGGTGCATCCAAACCCCATGATATGATATGCTCTTTCACACATAAACTTCCTTATATCTTCCTCAAAACAGCCACCATACCTACCTATTATGGCATTTCCATAGCCATTCCGAGATATATTGCCATGCAACTTTCCACCATTCCGTTTATCATGACACATTCATCATTGTCATATTGCTAGCATGATCATGTAGTTGACATAGTATTTGTGGCAAAGCCACCATTCATAATTTTTTCATACATGTCACTCTTTGTTCATTGCATATCCCGGTACACTGCCGGAGGCATTCATATAGAGTCATACTTTTCCAGTATCGAGTTGTAATCATTGAGTTGTAAATAAATAGAAGTGTGATGATCATCATTTTTTAGAGCATTGTCCCAAGTGAGGTAAAATAAAAAAAATAAAAAAAGAGAGAAAGGCCATAAAAAAAGAGAAGGCCCAAAAAAATGAGAGAACAAGAGAGAAGGGACAATGCTACTATCCTTTTACCACACTTGTGCTTCAAAGTAGCACCATGATCTTCATGATAGAGAGTCTCCTATGTTGTCACTTTCATATACTAGTGGGAATTTTAAATTATAGAACTTGGCTTGTATATTCCAACAGTGGGCCTCCTCAAGTGCCCTAGGTCTTCGTGAGCAAGCAAGTTGGATGCACACCCACTTAGTTTCTTTTGTTGAGCTTTCATACATTTATAGCTCTAGTGCATCTGTTGCATGGCAATCCCTACTCCTTGCATCAACATCAATCGATGGGCATATCCATAGCTCATTGATTAGCCTCATTGATGTGAGACTTTCTCCTTTTTTGTCTTCTCCACATAATCCCCATCATCATATTCTATTCCACCCATAGTGCTATGTCCGTGGCTCACGCTCATGTATTGCGTGAAGGTTTATAAAGTTTGAGATTACTAAAGTATGAAACAATTGCTTGGCTTGTCATTGGGGTTGTGCATGATGAGAGCATTCTTGTGTGACGAAAATGGAGCATGACTAAACTATATGATTTTGTAGGGATGAACTTTCTTTGGCCATGTTATTTTGAGAAGACATGATTGCTTAGTTAGTATGCTTGAAGTATTATTATTTTTATGTCAATATTAAAATTTTGTCTTGAATCTTTCGGATCTGAATATTCATGCCACAAGTAAGAAGAATTACATTGAAATTATGCCTAGTAGCATTCCACATCAAAAATTCTGTTTTTATCATTTACCTACTTGAGGACGAGCAGGAATTAAGCTTGGGGATGCTGGTACGTCTCCAACGTATCTATAACTTTTGATTGTTCCATGCTATTATATTATCTGTTTTGGATGTTTATGGGCTTTATTAAACACATCTATATTATTTTTGGGACTAACCTATTGACCCAGAGCCCAGTGCCAGTTCCTGTTTTTTCCCTTCTTTCAGTGTTTCGAAGAAAAGGAATATCAAACAGAGTCGAAACCCAATGAAACCTTCTGGAGAAGTTATTTTTGGAAGGAAAGCTACCCGATGGACTTGGAGTGCACGTCAGGAAAGAAACGAGGGAGCCACGAGGTAGGGGGCGTGCCCACCCCCCTAGGGCGCGCGCTCCACCATCGTGGGCCCCTCGTGGCTCCCCTCACGTACTTCTTCCGCCAATATATCTCCATATACCCTAAAAACTTCGGGGAACAGAATAGATTGGGAGTTCCGCCGCCGCAAGCCTCTGTAGCCAACAAAAACCAATCGGGACCCTGTTCCGGCACCCTGCCGGAGGGGGGAACCCTCACCGGTGGCCATCTTCATCATCCTGGCGCTCTCTGATACGTCTCCAACGTATCTATAATTTTTTATTGTTCCATGCTATTATATTTAATGTTTTGGATGTTTATGGGCTTTATTAAACACTTTTATATTACTTTTGGGACTAACCTATTGACCCAGAGCCCAGTGCCAGTTTCTGTTTTTCCCTCGTTTTAGTGTTTCGAAGAAAAGGACTATCAAACGGAGTCGAAATGGAATGAAACCTTCTGGAGAAGTTATTTTTAGAAGGAAAGCAACCCGGGAGACTTGGATTCCACGTCAAGAAAGAAACGAGGAAGCCACGAGGTAGGGGGGCACACCCACCCACCCACCACCCCCCCCCAGGGTGCGCCCTCCACCCTCGTGGGCCCCTCGTGGCTCCCCTGACGTGCTTCTTCCTCCTATATATACCCATATACCCTAAAAACTTCGGGGAACAGAATAGATCGGGAGTTCCGCCGCCACAAGCCTCTGTAGCCACCAAAAACCAATCGGGACCGTGTTCCGGCACCCTGCCGGAGGGGGGATCCCTCACCGGTGGCCATCTTCATCATCCCGGCGCTCTCCATGATGAGGAGGGAGTAGTTCACCCTCGGGGCTGAGGGTATGTACCAGTAGCTATGTGTTTGATCCCTCTCTCTCTCTCTCGTGTTCTTGATTTGGCACAATCTTGATGTATCGCGAGCTTTGCTATTATAGTTGGATCTTATATTGCTTCTCCCCCTCTACTCTCTTGTAATGGATTGAGTTTTCCCTTTGATGTTATCTTATCGGATTGAGTCTATAATGATTTGAGAACACTTGATGTATGTCTTGTCGTGTGTATCTGTGGTGACAATGGGATATCACGTGACTCACTTGATGTATGTTTTGGTGATCAAATTGCGGGTTCCGCCCATGAACTTATGCATAGGGGTTTACACACGTTTTCGTCTTGATTCTCCTGTATAAACTTTGGGGCACTCTTTGAGGTTCTATGTGTTGGTTGAATAGATGAATCTGAGATTGTGTGATGCATATCGCATAGTCATACCCACGGATACTTGAGGTGACATTGGATTATCTAGGTGACATTAGGGTTTTGGTTGATTTGTGTCTTAAGGTGTTATTCTAGTACGAATCTAGGGCTGTTTGTGGCACTTATAGGAATAGCCCAACAGATTGATTGGAAAGAATAACTTTGAGGTGGTTTCGTACCCTACCATAATCTCTTTGTTTGTTCTCCGCTATTAGTGACTTTGGAGTGACTCTTTGTTGCATGTTGAGGGATAGTTATATGATCCAATTATGTTATTATTGTTGAGAGAACTTGCACTAGTGAAAGTATGAACCCTAGGCCTTGTTTCCTAGCATTGCAATACCGTTTGTGCTAACTTTTATCATTAGTTACCTTGCTGTTTTTATATTTTCAGATTACAAAAAGCTATATCTACCGTCCATATTGCACTTGTATCACCATCTCTTCGCCGAACTAGTGAACCTATACAATTTACCATTGTATTGGGTGTGTTGGGGACACAAGAGACTCTTTGTTATTTGGTTGCAGGGTTGCTTGAGAGAGACCATCTTCATCCTACGCCACCCACGTATTGATAAACCTTAGGTTATCCACTTGAGGAAAATTTGCTACTGTCCTACAAACCTCTGCACTTGGAGGCCCAACAACGTCTACAAGAGGAAGGTTGTGTAGTAGACATCAAGCTCTTTTCTGGCGCCGTTGCCTGGGAGGTGAGTGCTTGAAGGTATATCTTTAGATCTTGCAATCGCTTATTTTTGTTTCTTGTTTTAGCACTAGTTTAGTTTATAAAAGAAAACTACAAAAAAATGGAATTGAGTTTGCCTCACACGTTTCATCTTTTTAATATCTTTCGTGAGTATGATGGAAAGGAAAATTGTGCTCAAGTGCTAGATGAAGAAATCTATAGAATGTTTGGCACTAAATCTTTGTATGATGAGCAAGATTGCAATGTTGTTAGTATGAACTCCTTGAATATCCATAGTACTAATGATGATTTCACTAGTCATGATGAAAATATCTCTTATAAGCATGTCGATTTTTGTGGAGTGTATTGGGTTTGCAAGTACACACCGAATAGGGAATATAGATACTGCAAGAGGCATAAGTATCTAGAAACTAAATGGTCACAAGAAAGGCTAGATGTTAGTGCTGAAAATTTAAAATATCTTAGCCGTACTTGTGAACTTTGCAATGAACATGGTCATTTAAATATCAAATGCAAATTGTTTCATGATCGAATCATGTCCAAGAATTTTTATGACTTGATTTCCCTTGTACATCATAATGAACTTAGTTTGATTTTGGGTTATGAAGAAATGAAACGTCAAACTAAGCATATTCCAGAATATAACCTTGAGAAATTCCTCGATATGGATCTAGAAGAAATTTATATGTATTGTGCGGTGAATTGCATTGAAAATCCTTATATTGCCAATTACATATAGAAAAGAAAACAAATATAAGATGAAGAGAATACTAACGAAAGGGAAGAGACTTCCCAATATCCTCCTATTATTTCTTATGATGAATCAGGTAACGAGGAGGAGCCTTCTATTCAACCAATTTCATTAATAAGGATCTCCAAAAAGAGGATTGAACCCACACATGATGTGGTGAAGAAGAAGAAAAGAAAAAGGAGGAGAGGTAAAAAGATATCTCTCCCAAATAATGTTGCTTCTATTATTGTTGTGCCTCATGAAAATGAATCAAAAATAATTGTGGAAGATGATGCACTTGATGATGATCTCGTTATGCCTATTGCTTGTTGTGATGATTATGATTTCAAAGATAATGATACTTCTTATGATCTTGAAAATCTTTTTGGCACTTGCTTGGAAGAATATGATAATTGCTATACTATTGGTGCTATCCATACTATTAATGATGAGAGTGATTATGCTTATGATATGAAAAGGCCCAAGCTTGGGGATGCTATGTTTGAAGAAGATGATGTTTTTGAGAATATATTTGCTGCAATTAATGTTTGTCCCAAGCTTGGGGATGCTACGTTTAATGAAGATGATATTTTTAGTCTCCCAAGTTTTGATATGCAAATTTATAGTAATGATAGCATGCCTCCTACTTATGATGATTATATTGATGAAAGTGGGTTTGGAAGAGTGTCAACTTTAGGAAGTAGTGATCCCACAATATTGGAGGATGTTGAATCTTATTGTGATAATTATGGAAGTGGATTTGGAGAGATCATGACTTTATTTAGTGATGTATCCACTATTTCGGAAGAGGTTTCAATCGATTATGATGAGAACAAAGTTGCTACTTATGATGATTATTGTGATGAAACTTATGCTATAAAAAGTAGTGATGACTATACTTATAA
>LR880968.1:926052727-926068179 GCA_904067115.1 Aegilops sharonensis
TACTTATGATGATTATATTGATGAAAGTGGGTTTGGAAGAGTGTCAACTTTAGGAAGTAGTGATCCCACAATATTGGAGGATGTTGAATCTTATTGTGATAATTATGGAAGTGGATTTGGAGAGATCATGACTTTATTTAGTGATGTATCCACTATTTCGGAAGAGGTTTCAATCGATTATGATGAGAACAAAGTTGCTACTTATGATGATTATTGTGATGAAACTTATGCTATAAAAAGTAGTGATGATTATATTTATAAAACCTGTCATGATTATGATTACCCTTTTTCTGAACATTACTCTTTTAATGTGGAAACAATTTATAGTATTCAAGTCCCTTATGATACTCCCACTATTCCTAATGAGAAGAATTTTGCTTATGTGGAGAGTAGTAAAATTTCTATGCTTGTAGATAATGAAAAGAATGCTTTAGGTGCTGGTTATATTGTTGAATTAATTCTTGATGATACTGAAAATTATTATGAGGGAGGAATATATGCTTGTAGTAATTGCAATAATATCAACTTTCCTCTCTATGTGCTTAAAGTTTTGAAGTTATGCTTGTTTTACCTTCCTATGCAAGTTGATTCTTGTTCCCATAAGTTGTTTGCTCACAAAATACCTATGCATAGGAAGTGGGTTAGACTTAAATGTGCTAGTCATATTCTTCATGATGCTCTCTTTATGTTTCAGTTCTTATCTTTTATGTGAGCATCATTGAAATCATCATGCCTAGCTAGGGGCGTTAAACCATAGCGCTTGTTGAGAGGCAACCCAATTTTATTTTAGCTTCTTGCTTTTTAGGTTCTGTTTAGGAATAAATAATCCATCTAGATTCTGTTTAGATGTGGTTTTATGTTTTAATTAGTGTTTGTGCCAAGTAGAACCTTTGGGAAGACTTGGGTGAAGTCTTTATGATCATGCTGTAAAAAACAGAAACTTTAGCGCTCACGAGATTAGCTAAAACTTTTTACTGGAGAGTGATATTTAGTTGATTCTTTTTGCAGATGATTACTAGACAAATTAATCAGGTCCACCAATTTAGTTTTGAATTTTTGTAGTTCAAGAAGTTTGCGTTAGTTACAGATTACTACAGACTGTTCTGTTTTTTGACAGATTCTGTTTTTCGTGTGTTGCTTGCTTATTTTGATGACTCTATGGCTAGTAAAATAGTTTATAAACCATAGAGAAGTTGGAATACAGTAGGTTTAACACCAATATAAATAAAGAATGAGTTCATTACAGTACCTTGAAGTGGTGTTTTGTTTTCTTTCGCTAACGGAGCTCACGAGTTTTATGTTAAGTTTTGTGTTGTGAAGTTTTCATGTTTTGGGTAAAGATTCGATGGACTACCGAATAAGGAGTGGCAGGAGACTAAGCTTGGGGATGCCCAAGGCACCCCAAGGTAATATTCAAGGATAACCAAGAGCCTAAGCTTGGGGATGCCCCGGAAGGCATCCCCTCTTTCGTCTTCATTCATCGGTAACTTTACTTGGAGCTATATTTTTATTCACCACATGATATGTGTTTTGTTTGGAGCATCATGTCATTTTATTTTGTTTTGCTTGCTGTTAGAATAAAATAACAAGATCTGAAATTCTTATATGTTAGAGAGTCTTCACATAGTTGCATAATTATTAAACTACTCATTGATCTTCACTTATATCTTTCGGAGTAGTTTGTTGTTTGCTCTAGTGCTTCACTTATATCTTTTGGAGCACGGTGGTGGATTTGTTTTATAGAAACTATTGATCTCTCATGCTTCACTTAGATTATTTTGAGAGTCTTAAACAGCATGGTAATGTGCTTAATCCTAATATGCTAGGTATTCAAGATTAGTAAAAACTTCCTTATGAGTGTGTTGAATACTAAGAAAGGTTTGATGCTTGATAATTGTTTTGAGATATGAAGATGGTGATATTAGAGTCATGCTAGTTGAGTAGTTGTGAATTTGAGAGATACTTGTTCTAAAGTTTGTGATTCCTGTAGCATGCACGTATGGTGAACCGTTATGTGATGAAGTCGGAGCATGATTTATTTATAGATTGTCTTCCTTATGAGTGGCAGTCGGGGACGAGCGATGGTCTTTTCCTACCAATCTATCCCCCTAGGAGCATGTGCGTAATACTTTGCTTTGATAACTTGTAGATTTTTGCAATAAGTATATGAGTTCTTCATGACTAATATTGAGTCCATGGATTATACGCACTTTTCTTCCTTCCACCATTGCTAGCCTCTCTAATACCGCGCACCTTTCGCCGGTATCATACACCCACCATATATCTTCCTCAAAACAACCACCATACCTACTTATCATGCCATTTCCATAGCCATTCAGAGATATATTGCCATGCAACTTACCATCGTTCCATTTATTATGACACGCTCCATCATTGCCATATTGCTTGCATGATCATGTAGTTGACATCGTATTTGTGGCAAAGCCACCTTTCATAATTCTTTCATACATGTCACTCTTGATTCATTGCACATCCTGGTACACCACCGGAGGCATTCATATCGAGTCATATTTTGTTCTAAGTATCGAGTTGTAATTCTTGAGTTGTAAGTAAATAAAAGTGTGATGATCATCATTATTAGAGCATTGTCCTAGTGAGGAAAGGATGATGGAGACTATGATTCCCCCACAAGTCGGGATGAGACTCCGGACGAAAAATTAAAAAAATAAAAAAAAGAGGCCATAAAAAAAGAGAGAAAGGCCCAAATAAAAAAATAAAAAAATGAGAGAAAAAGAGAGAAGGGACAATGCTACTATCCTTTTACCACACTTGTGATTCAAAGTAGCACCATGATCTTCATGATAGAAAGTCTCCTATTCTTGTCACTTTCATATGCTAGTGGGAATTTTACATTATAGAACTTGGCTTGTATATTCCAATGATGGGCTTCCTCAAAATGCCCTAGGTCTTCGTGAGCAAGCAAGTTGGATGCACACCCACTTAGTTTCTTTTGTTGAGCTTTCATACATTTATAGCTCTAGTGCATCCGTTGCATGGCAATCCCTACTCACTCACATTGATATCTATTGATGGGCATCTCCATAGCCCGTTGATACGCCTAGTTGATGTGAGACTATCTTCTCCCTTTTTGTCTTCTCCACAACCACCATTCTATTCCACATATAGTGCTATGTCCATGGCTCACGCTCATGTGTTGCGTGAAGATTGAAAAAGTTTGAGAATGTCAAAAGTATGAAACAATTGCTTGGCTTGTCATCGGGGTTGTGCATGATTTAAATACTTTGTGTGGTGAAGATAGAGCATAGCCATACTATATGATTTTGTAGGGATAACTTTCTTTGGCCATGTTATTTTGAGAAGATATGATTTCTTTGTTAGTATGCTTGAAGTATTATTGTTTTCACGTCAATATGAACTTTTATCTTGAATCTTTCGGATCTGAATATTCATACCACAATTAAGAAGACTTACATTGAAGTTATGCCAAGTAGCATTCCACATCAAAAATTATTTTTTATCATTTACCTACTCGAGGACGAGCAGGAATTAAGCTTGGGGATGCTGATACGTCTCCAACGTATCTATAATTTTTTATTGTTCCATGCTATTATATTATATGTTTTGGATGTTTATGGGCTTTATTAAACACTTTTATATTACTTTTGGGACTAACCTATTGACCCAGAGCCCGGTGCCAGTTTCTGTTTTTTCCCTTGTTTCAGTGTTTCGAAGAAAATGACTATCAAACGGAGTCGAAACGGAATGAAACCTTCTTGAGAAGTTATTTTTAGAAGGAAAGCAGCCCGGGAGACTTGGAGTCCACGTCAAGAAAGAAACGAGGAAGCCACGAGGTAGGGGGGCGCGGCCGCGCGGCGCCCCCCCCCCCCGGCGGCGCCCCCCCCCCCCGGCGGCGCCCCCCCCCCCCGGCGGCGCCCCCCCCCCCCGGCGGCGCCCCCCCCCCCCGGCGGCGCCCCCCCCCCCCGGCGGCGCCCCCCCCCCCCGGCGGCGCCCCCCCCCCCCGGCGGCGCCCCCCCCCCCCGGCGGCGCCCCCCCCCCCCGGCGGCGCCCCCCCCCCCCGGCGGCGCCCCCCCCCCCCGGCGGCGCCCCCCCCCCCCGGCGGCGCCCCCCCCCCCCGGCGGCGCCCCCCCCCCCCGGCGGCGCCCCCCCCCCCCGGCGGCGCCCCCCCCCCCCGGCGGCGCCCCCCCCCCCCGGCGGCGCCCCCCCCCCCCGGCGGCGCCCCCCCCCCCCGGCGGCGCCCCCCCCCCCCGGCGGCGCCCCCCCCCCCCCCCAGGGCGCGCCCTCCACCCTCGTGGGCCCCTCGTGGCTCCCCTGACGTACTTCTTCCTCCTATATATACCCATATACCCTAAAAACTTCGGGGAACAGAATAGATCGGGAGTTCCGCCGCCGCAAGCCTCTGTAGCCACCAAAAACCAATTGGGACCCTGTTCCGGCACCCTGCCGGAGGGGGGATCCCTCACCGGTGGTCATCTTCATCATCCAGGCGCTCTCCATGACGAGGAGGGAGTAGTTCACCCTCGGGGCTAAGGGTATGTACCAGTAGCTATGTGTTTGATCTCTCTCTCTCTCGTGATCTTGATTTGGCACGATCTTGATGTATTGCGAGCTTTTCTATTATAGTTGGATCTTATATTGCTTCTCCCCCTCTACTCTCTTGTAATGGATTGAGTTTTCCCTTTGAAGTAATCTTATCGGATTGAGTCTTTAATGATTTGAGAACACTTGATGTATGTCTTGCTGTGCGTATCTGTGGTGACAATGGATATCACGTGACTGACTTGATGTATGATTCGGTGATCAACTTGCGTGTTCCGCCCATGAACTTATGCATAGGGGTTGACACACGTTTTCGTCTTGATTCTCTGGTAGAAACTTTGGGGCACTCTTTGAGGTTCTATGTGTTGGTTGAATAGATGAATCTGAGATTGTGTGATGCATATCATATAATCATGCCCACGGATACTTGAGGTGACATTGGAATATCTAGGTGACATTAAGGTTTTGGTTGATTTGTGTCTTAAGGTGTTATTCTAGTACGAACTCTAGGGCTGTTTGTGACACTTATAGGAATAGCCCAACGGATTGATTGGAAAGAATAACTTTGAGGTGGTTTCGTACCCTACCATAATCTCTTCGTTTGTTCTCCGCTATTAGTGTCTTTGGAGTGACTCTTTATTGCATGTTGAGGGATAGTTGTATGATCCAATTATGTTATTATTGTTGAGAGAACTTGCACTAGTGAAAGTATGAACCCCAGGCCTTGTTTCCTAGCATTGCAATACCGTTTGTGCTCACTTTTGTCATTAGTTACCTTGCTGTTGTTATATTTTCAGATTACAAAAAGCTATATCTACCATCCATATTGCACTTGTATCACCATCTCTTCGCCGAACTAGTGCACCTATACAATTTACCATTGTATTGGGTGTGTTGGGGACACAAGAGACTCTTTGTTATTTGGTTGCAGGGTTGCTTGAGAGAGACCATCTTCATCCTACACCTCCCACGGATTGATAAACCTTAGGTCATCCACTTGAGGGAAATTTTCTACTGTCCTACAAACCTCTGCACTTGGAGGCCCAACAACGTCTACAAGAAGAAGGTTGTGTAGTATACATCACTCTCCATGACGAGGAGGGAGTAGTTCACCCTCGGGGTTGAGGGTATGTACCAGTAGCTATGTGTTTGATCTCTCTTTCTCGTGTTCTTGATTTGGCACGATCTTGATGTGTCGCGAGCTTTACTATAGTTGGATCTTATGATGTTTCTCCCCCTCTACTCTCTTGTAATGGATTGAGTTTTCCCTTTGAAGTTATCTTATCGGATTGAGTCTTTAATGATTTGAGAACACTTGATGTATGTCTTGCCGTGCGTATCTTTGGTGACAATGAGATATCACGTGATTCACTTGATGTATGTTTTGGTGATCAACTTGTGGGTTCCGTCCATGAACTTACGCATAGGGGTTGGCACACGTTTTCGTCTTGACTCTCTGGTAGAAACTTTGGGGCACTCTTTGAGGTTCTATGTGTTGGTTGAATAGATGAATCTGAGATTGTGTGATGCATATCGTATAATCATACCCACGGATACTTGAGGTGACATTGGAGTATCTAGGTGACATTAGGGTTTTGGTTGATTTGTGTCTTAAGGTGTTATTCTAGTACGAACTCTATGGCTGTTTGTGACACTTATAGGAATAGCCCAACGGATTGATTGGAAAGAATAACTTTGAGGTGGTTTCGTACCCTACCATAATCTCTTTGTTTGTTCTCCACTATTAGTGACTTTGGAATGAATCTTTGTTGCATGTTGAGGGATAGTTATATGATCCAATTATGTTATTATTGTTGAGAGAACTTGCACTAGTGAAAGTATGAACCCTAGGCCTTGTTTCCTAGCATTGCAATACCGTTTACGCTCACTTTTACCACTTGCTACCTTGCTGTTTTTATATTTTCAGATTAAAAAAACCTTTATCTACCATCCATATTGCACTTGTATCACCATCTCTTCGCCGAACTAGTGCACCTATACAATTTACCATTGTATTGGGTGTGTTGGGGACACAAGAGACTCTTTGTTATTTGGTTGCAGGGTTGCTTGAAAGAGACCATCTTCATCCTACGCCTCCCACGGATTGATAAACCTTAGGTCATCCACTTGAGTGAAATTTTCTACTGTCCTACAAACCTTTGCACTTGGAGGCCCAACAACATCTACAAGAAGAAGGTTGCGTAGTAGACATCAGCCGTCGAGGTGGCCAAGGGGCCGCCGGAGGGCAAGGAGCACCGCACACCCGAGCGATATTTTGCGGATGTCCTGGAGGGGTCTTGACTTGCAGCAGCGCAGTGCGGGCAGGACATTATTTTTGAATGAAGACATTCATTTTTTGTCTTTGCCTTGTATGATGAAAACAAATCCGGTTTGTAATATAATGTTTGTTATGTTTTGATTGTTTCCTCCTGTGCGGCCGTGTTGTATGGAATCTGAGGGTTGACCAGTCGCCGGCTTCTTCCCTCACGTAGGTAGTACGGAGGTGTTCGGGATGGAATCTAAACAATATTGATCCAATTATATGGTCCTTGAAGGAGTTGTTTAGCACAACGAACCAGGCAATCAGACTATGCGGCTTAAACGCCCTCACTTAGCCATAGGAGTTTTATAATAAAACATAGGCGCAGCCCCTGGTATACGAACCAGAGTGCTGTCAGCGTCTGATCGGGAAGTATCGATCCTTCGCGAAATGCGGAAAAAATCTTCAACGATTTGTAACCTCCAAACAGATGACCGGCTCTCGCCGCATCATGACAGTCAGTTTTCGGCTTTCTCTACTGAGGTGCTCATCCGGTTTAGACCATCGCAGTAGTTCTCCCTTTACTACCCTAGCCGATGTAGCGGAACGTAGGGTAGCAAGCACAAGAGTCGGGCAACCCAACTATTGACCAAAGACATGATTCGGAGCCAATGCATATAATGCTAAATTCGGGGTGCCAAACTTATCTATAAGAAGTGTTCGGACTTTGTTGCCATATGATGGGGCGATAGGGAGCCCCTGGCGAATATGAAACGTACAAATAGCAACGGGAAACAGAAAAAGAGTAGAGGTAGTATTTGGGGCCCCTTGACTTGGGTCGTAAACTGTTTCCATTATAGTTGGGTTAATGCGTCAAAGCACATTTATACAAATAATGCAATAAGCAACTGGTTATTTAACATGCCAGAACCAGAGGAGAGCTGCATTTGGGTACTGAAAAACAGCTAGAGTAGTCGTTGGATTGTCCTCTAGGGCTTCCCTTGTGTGCCATTGCTCTGCGCCAATCTGGTGTACTTGTCCTTTGACAGGACCGGTAATCAGGCCATCGGAGGAGGCCTGTATAAAAGATACCTGGAAAAAAAAGAAAAACAAGGAAATAGTAAAGATACCAGTTAGTCCGGGATTGGTGTAGCCGAACTACAAGCTAACTGTGCCTCCGTCGATGCCCATGGGATTTTGAGTGCGTAATTATGTACGCGTGGTGCGGATGCAGCTACCTTATCGGGACTAGGACGGAGGCCGAATTGCTAACCAAGCTCTTGACGAGTCGAACCGTCCTGTTGCAGTGTGGTCCGGACTCTCTTAGTGATGTCCAGGGGTTCGGCAGCCGGATTACGGTTCTGCTTGAGAAGGCCGCTCTGTACCTCTGCTGCTAGGGCGGCTATGTGCTCCCCTGTTCGGAGGGAGCGTTCAGTGTTGCCATTGAATGTTATGACGCCGCGTGGACCGGGCATCTTGAGCTTGAGATAAGCATAGTGTGGTACTGCGTTGAATCTAGCAAACGCGGTTGGTCCGAGCAGTGCGTGGTAGCCGCTACGGAAAGGGACGATATCGAAGATTAACTCTTCGCTTCGGAAGTTATCCGGAGAACCGAAGACCACCTCCAGCGTGATTGAGCCCGTACAACGGGCCTCTACGCCTGGTATGACTCCTTTAAAGGTAGTCTTTGTGGGTTTGATTCGTGAGGGATTAATGCCCATCTTCCGCACTGTATCCTGATAGAGCAGGTTGAGGCTGCTACCACCGTCCATTAGGACTCGTGTTAGGTGAAATAGGTCGATGATTGGGTCCAGGACCAGTGCGGCCGAACCGCCATGGCGGATACTAGTTGGGTGATCTCGACGATCGAAGGTGATCATGAATGACGACCACGGATTGAATTTTCGGGTGACTGGCTCTACCGCGTAGATGTCCCTGAGTGCTCGCTTGCGCTCCCTTTTGGGGATGTGTGTAGTGTATATCATGTTCACCGTTTTGACTTGAGGGGGAAATTTCTTCTGCACCCCAGTGTTCGGTTGTTGGGGCTCTTCGTCCTCGTCCTCACTTTGCGATCCCTTTTCCTTGTTCTCGGCATTTAGCTTGCCAGCCTGTCTAAAAACCCAACAATATCTGTTGGTATGATTGGCTTGTTTGTCTGGGGTGCCATGTATCTGGCACGGACGGTCGAGTATGCGGTCCAAGCTAGATTGTCCCTCATTGTTCCTGTCGGCATTCTGGGAACAGGGGTACCCAGACTTGCCTGCCTGCGGCCTGCGGCGTGGCTCAAGGGGTGGCCCAGTACGGCCCATCTTTGTCAGCAAAAGCTCAAGACCCTCACGAGGGGCCAAGCCTCGCGGGGCGGACGACAGGAAGCTTCCTCAGGCTGGCTCGCGAGGTGGAGAGATCAAGGCGGGGTACCTCACGAGGTACCCATGACGCAAGCCATGACGACCAAGGGCGCCAGGCGGGCGCCAGCCTGCGCAGTGTCCTCATTTCCTCTTTGGTGCAAAGGAGGCAAGCGCAGGCGAGAGCATCAAGCAAAGGCAACCATTCGGTGCAACGAGACTGTCGGTGTCAAAACCGGCGGATCTCGGGTAGGGGATCCCGAACTGTGGGTCTAGGCGGATGGTAACAGGAGACAAGGGACACGATGTTTTTACTCAGGTTCGGGCCCTCTCGATGGAGGTAATACCCTACTCCTGCTTGATTAATATTGATGATATGGGTAGTACAAGAGTAGATCTACCACGAGATCAAGGAGGCTAAACCCTAGAAGCTAGCCTATGGTATGATTGTTGTTCGTCCTACGGACTAAAACCCTCCAGTTTATATAGACATCGGATAGGTTAGGGTTACACAGAGTCGGTTACAATGGTAGGAGATCTACATATCCGTATCGCCAAGCTTGCCTTCCACGCCAAGGAAAGTCCCATTCGGACACGGGACGAAGTCTTCAATCTTGTATCTTCATAGTCTTAGAGTCCGGCCGTGATGATAGTTCGGCTATTCGGACACCCCCTAGTCCAGGACCCTCAGTAGCCCCTGAACCAGGCTTCAATGACGACGAGTCTGGCGCGCATGTTGTCTTCGGCATTGCAAGGCGGGTTCCTCCTCCGAACACTTCATAGAAGGTTTTGAACACAAGGATAGTGTCCGGCTCTGCAAAACAAGTTCCACATACCACCATAGAGAGAATAACTTTTTGCACAGATCTGCTGACGTATTCCGCGGCGTGACATCACACCACGGCCAGGCCTTTATATGAATCGTTTTTTACCGTTCCACCTTAGCGCGTTTAGCGAGGCGGTTTCCTTGGCACGTCTTATCAAAGCATAGATCATGCCCCCTTATTCCGGGATTCTCATCAATACGAACGTGGATAACCCATCCGCGCCATTGATTACGGCGCTTGGGAGATAAGCGAGTTTTACCAGGCTGGTGGGGGATGCATAGCTTCGTCCGTCCATATAAGGGGATACAATCCACCTTTTTCACCTACGCCTTCTTCCTCCTTTGCTTATCCATTTCCGCGCACTCGAGCTCCAGCGCCCAAGTCCGCACACCCCACCTCAACCTTCTCCAACTATGTCCGGAGCGGAAGGCAGGTGGATGGCCTCCTCCGTCACGGAGGGGCACATCACAAGACTGCGGGAGGCCGGATACTTGTCCGGCGACATCGCGCACAGGCTGCCCGATGCGGGGCAGCTTATTCCAACCCCCAGGCCCCATGAGAGGGTGGTGTTTCTCCCCCACTTCCTCCGCGGACTAGGTTTTCCACTTCACCCATTTGTCCGGGGGCTCATGTTCTACTACGGCCTGGACTTCCACGACCTGGCCCCGAATTTCATCCTAACATCTCGGCGTTTATCGTCGTGTGCGAGGCCTTCCTCTGCATCCAGCCCCACTTCGGCCTATGGCTGAAGACCTTCAATGTCAGGCCGAAGGTAGTGGGCGGCCGTCAAGCGGAGTGCGGAGGCGCCATGGTTGGCAAGATGGCCAAAGTCCTATGGCTCGAGGGCTCCTTTGTGGAGACAATAAAGGGGTGGCAATCGGGATGGTTCTACATCACCGAGCCACACGACCCCAAATGGGTGGCGGCCCCCGAATTCAGATCTGGCTTCCCCACACGGATCTCGTCATGGAAAGAGACGGGCCTGACATGGGGGAATTCGGACGAGACATCCGGACTCCAAACATGCGTCTGAAACCTGGTGGACAAGAATTTCAGGCTTGTCAACGTAATCCAGGTGATGCTCATCCGTCGGATTCTCCCATGCCAACAACGGGCCTTCAAATTGTGGGAGTTCGATCCGGCACAGCACTCGACTCTAAAAAGGCTCTTCGACACTACGTACGAAGATGCCTGGAAGGTGTTGTTCAAGGGCGCCGAGGCTCCCTCATCTGCTACTGAAGATCGCGGATACAGCTCGCAACGTCAAGCCGGCGAGGTAAGTTATTTTACCCTTTACGGGACTCTTTTTTCATAGATTGACTCTATGTGGGATCTAAAACTCCCTAATCTTTGACAGGACTGGCTGAAGACGTCCGGACAGATTAACTGTCCGGCTCCTTTGCCGGAAGACCCAGGGGACGCCCGATTGACGGGGCTGCTGGCTCCGGTACCCCATGTGGTGCCGGAGAAGAAGGCCAAGAAGGAGGCCACGGGAACTCGAAGGAGCTCCCGGCGCCAGGTGCTGTCAGATTCTGAGGCAGAATCTTCTCCTGAGAACAAGGAGGGGGAAAAAGAAGCCTCTCCCCCAACGGGGGAGGAGAGGAAAAGGAAGGCCGCCCCAACTGGGGAGGCCGGAGGGTCCAAGAAGGGAAGGACCCTTCCTCCGGACTTCTCCACCAACGTCGACAACGAAGAGGAGGATTGGCCAACAAGGGCCAAGCCCCTGGCGAGATCGTAAGTGTCCGGATACCCACGGTTTTTTTATTATTGCAGAGTGTTCTCTAATGTCGAACAATCGTGCAGCCCGCCCAAGGGCGAGTTCGTCTCTTCATCGAGTGGGTCCCTGGGTTCATCGGAAATGGAGAGTACTTCACTTCCGACCGCCTCCTCGCCTCACGCTGCGGACGACGCCTAGGTGGGGCCCCAAAGGGGGCTTGGTCAAGAGGAGGTGGCGCAGGAGGCGCCGCAAGGCAACCTCCCGGACTCCAGGCGCGTGGGGGGCGAGACCCCCAGGGGCTCTAAACCCGACCCTCGTCCGGACTCCATGCCGGAACCTTCAGCGGTTCCGGAGTCCGGCAAGCAGTCCCTTCGCAAGAAGGGTAAGACGTCGGTGTCCTCCGTCCAACCGGAGGCACCGGATAGCTTACTGGAGGCGCTTAACAGCGCTTCCATCGAGGAGGAGCACCGCACTATTATGAGTGCGGTGAACCGGACAGTTCAGTCTGCCAAAAGCGGGCTGACCGCCTGTACCAGCCTTCTAACAGGCTTTGAGGTAAGTTTAGAATATGTAAAAATATTACCGCATAGACAGTAGCCCCTGATGCTTAGTTCGGTGTTCGGAAAGAAAAGCCGGACTAAGGATCAAAAAGATATACGCAGGAGTCTGACGTAAGTACGTCAATATGGGAATGCAGGCTGCGCTGCTGACCTCTGCCGCACTTACTGCGGAGGTCGATGCATTGAAGCAAAGCCTCGAGTCGTCCGAGAACGAGCTCGGCCTTGCCAAGAAGCAGCTCGAGGACAAGGAAGGTAAGTAATACCTTATTAAATAAATACCTTATAGAAAAGGTTTTGGTTGCAAAAAATAACAGGAATAACATGGGTACTGCAGGGGCAACGAACGAGGTGGCGACCCTGAAGGAGGCGGTGTCCGTGGCCGGAAACAAAGCGGCTGCGGAACGCACCGAGCGAGAGAAGGGGGAGGCGCAGCTAGCGGAGGTGCGGCAAGAGCTCGAGGCTCTCATGGAAAAACACGAGAGTTTGGAGCGTGACTCGAAGACCCGAGAGTCCGAGCTTGCTTCAGCTCTTGAGAGTGCCAAAGCTGCTAAGGCCGAGGCCCAAAAAGCCCTCCAAGAAATTGAATCGCTAAAGAAGATAGCGGCGGGTAAGGCATTGTTTATGCAAAGCAAGCATGTGAAAGTGAATTACCTATTACTTACCCGGATTCGGAGCTCTCCAGGAGCATTCGCAGATCTGCCCCGTAGTGTGTCTGATGCTGCCGCATTCTACCGCGCCAAGGAGGGGAGCTCAACGGAGAAGGTGTTCTGGTCTCAATATGCTGAGGCCGGACATCCGGTGCCCCTAAGCGACCAGCTGAAGCAGCTGGTCGAGCTCCACAAGGTCGCCGAACAGGCCATGAAGGGCCTCATAGTTCGGCTGTGGCCATTGGAAGCCATGCCTGGGAGCTACTTTGGGATAGTGCGGCGGCTGGTGGACGCCTGTCCACGGATTGAAGTCGTCAAGCGCTCCGTCTGCATTGAAGGTGTCCGTCGGGCCCTTGCCCGTGCTAAAATGCACTGGGGCAAGCTGGATGCGGAGAAGCTTGTGACGAACGGGTCACCGAAGGGCAAGGAGCATCGCACGCCCGAAATGTACTATGAGGGCCTCCTAAAGGGTGCCCGCCGAATAGCGGATGAGTGCTCCAAAGATGTAATTTTTTAATAGACTCGCATTTGTTATCCTGTACGCTGAAAACTTGTTCATATGCGCTAAGAAACGCTTGTTAATTTAAAATATTACCTTCCGTGCGGCCATTTATCAAATTTGAGAGATGGCAAGTCGTTGGCTTCAGCCCCCATGCCACGAGTGTTGGGGTGTTCGGGATAAACTTGAGCACTCTTGTTCCCATTCTTGGGTCCATCTAGGGAGGCACTCAACGCAACGAACAAGGCAACCGGACTTATAATGCTTGAACACTCTCACTTAGCCATAGAATTCTATAATTTTAAATTTCGGTGAAGCCCCTAGTATTCGGAAGACTGAGTTCGGGGCGCTATCCACGCCTTGGCCGGACAACTCCGGTTCCTCGCTCTAAGCGGCATAGGTCTTTAGGGACCCGAAGAAACCTCTCGAACAGCGACCGGCTCTCTCCCTATCATGACGGTCAGTTTTAGCTTTCTCCACTGAGGTGCTCGACCCAGCTCAACTGGGGCACAATCGCAGTGGTTCTCCCGGTGCTACCTTAGCCGATATAGCGGAACGTAAGGTACCAAAACACGGGAGCCGGGCAAACCCAACTATTGACCCAAGACATGATTCGGAGCCGATTCATATAATGCTATAAGTTCGGGGTGCCGCACTTGTGAAAGTGTTCGGACTTATCACACCATAATTTTGGGGTACTTAAGCCCCTGGTGTATTGGCCGTACCAAAGTGTGCGGGTGCAACATGTCATGAAATGAACATATGTATAGATAAAGAAAGTAGTGCAATAATAAGCAAAAGCTATGTATTGTTTATTCAAAAAGGTACTGCAATGAAAGCAGAACGATACAAAGAGTGCGATACGCAAGGGATGGGACTATCTAACATGTCCCCCTCCAGGGGTAAGCTGCGGGATGGTATGTAAAACAGGTATAATGCTCGTAAATAGAGACCACCTGAACACTCGACGTAGCTTTCTGCTTCCCTGGCTGTTGCATCGTGAGTTCGTGATTCTAGTGCCGGACAGGACTTCTGAAAGACGGAGTCCTGAAAGTAAGAAAAAGGAAGAAAAAAAGAAAAAAAGAAAAAGAATGACACAATCGGGAGCCCCTAGTGCGGTTGAGCCGCGATCCAGGCGTGCCGTGGTCGTGCCCCTCCCCTTATGCCCATGGTATCTCCAGAGCGTAGTTATGTACGCGTAGTACTGGCTTCGCAATTTCTCGAGGGCTGGGGTTGGGGCCGGATTGCTACGCGTGCTTGAATCGTGCCAGGCGGTCTTGTTGTGGGTTACTCCGAGCGCGCTTGACAGTGGCCGGACGCTTAGTGGCCGGACTCGAGAATTGCTGTGAGAGGCTGCTTTGCGCCTCCACCGCGAGGGCCGCCGTGTGCTCCTCCGTTCATAGAGAGCGTTCGGTGTTTGCATTGACCGTGATTACTCCTCGAGGGATTGGCATCTTGAGCTTGAGGTATGCGTAGTGCGGCACCGCATTGAACTTTGCAAATGCGGTTCGTCCAAGCAGTGCATGATAGCCACTGCAGAACGGGACTATGTCGAAGATTAACTCTTCGCTTCGGAAGTTATCCGGGGATCCGACGACCACTTCGAGTGTAACTGAGCCCGTACAACTGGCCTCTACACCCGGTATGACGCCTTTAAAGGTCGTCTTTGTAGGTTTAATCCTTGAGGGGTCTATGCCCATTTTGCGCACTGTATCCTGATAAAGCAGGTTCAGGCTGCTACCGCCGTCCATCAGGACTCTGGTGAGGTGAAATCCGTCAATAATTGGGTCAAGAACCAATGCGGCGAAACCGCCGTGACGAATGCTAGTGGGGTGGTCCCTTCGATCGAAGGTGATCGGGCAGGAAGACCATGGGTTGAACTTTGGGGCGACTGGCTCCATCGCATAGACGTCCCTTAGTGCACGCTTCCGCTCCCTTTTGGGTATGTGGGTTGCGTATATCATGTTCACCGTCCGCACTTGTGTGGGAAAACCCTTCTGTCCTCTATTGTTCGGCGGCCGGGGCTCTTCCTCGTCGTCGCTATGCAGCCCCTTGTCA
>LR880968.1:926068801-926094228 GCA_904067115.1 Aegilops sharonensis
TCCATCGCATAGACGTCCCTTAGTGCACGCTTCCGCTCCCTTTTGGGTATGTGGGTTGCGTATATCATGTTCACCGTCCGCACTTGTGTGGGAAAACCCTTCTGTCCTCTATTGTTCGGCGGCCGGGGCTCTTCCTCGTCGTCGCTATGCAGCCCCTTGTCATTGAGTTCGGCACTTAACTTGCCTGCTTGCTTGAACACCCAACAATCCCTGTTGGTGTGATTGGCTAGTTTTTCAGGGGTGCCATGTATCTGGCACAAGCGATCGAGTATTCGGTCCAAATTGGATGGGCCCTGGGTATTTCTTTTGAATGGCTTCTTCCGCTGACCGGGTTTAGAGCCTCGGAATCTGGCATTGACGGCCGTATCTTCAGCATTGTCGCTGTTAATGCGGTGCTTGTTCTTGTTTCGACGCGACCTGTCATTGCTGTCCTTGGTATCCGAACTATCAGGGTGTTTGGCCAAGTTGTTGCTTCGAGCTAGCCAGCTGTCCTCTCCCGCACAAAAGCGGGTCATGAGTGTTGTGAGGGCCGCCATGGATTTCGGCTTTTCCTGTCCTAGGTGCCGGGCAAGCCATTCGTCGCGGATGTTATGTTTGAAGGCTGCAAGGGCCTCTGCATCTGGATAGTCAACGATTTGATTTTTCTTTGTTAGGAACTGTGTCCAGAATTGTCTGGCCGATTCTTCTGGCTGCTGAATTATGTGGCTAAGGTCATCGGCGTCTGGTGGTCGCACATATGTGCCCTGGAAGTTATCAAGGAATGCGGCTTCCAGGTCCTCCCAACAACCAATTGATTCTGCTGGCAAGCTGTTGAGCCAATGCCGAGCTGGTCCTTTAAGCTTGAGTGGGAGGTATTTGATGGCATGTAGATCATCACCGCGGGCCATGTGGATATGGAGGAGATAGTCCTCGATCCAGACCGCAGGATCTGTGGTACCATCGTATGATTCGATATTTACGGGTTTGAAGCCCTCGGGGATTTGATGATCCATTACTTCATCTGTGAAGCATAGTGGGTGTGCGGCGCCTCTGTATTGGGCTATATCACGACGTAGCTCGTATGAGCTTTGTCTACTGTGTTCGGCCCGACCGGGTTTGCTGTATCCGGCGTGACGGTAATCATCCCGCGTCGTTGGGCGCCCACATGATCCGTAGATCGATCTTGTATGTTTTGCCTTATCCTCCAATATATCTTGCAAGTCCGGCGCGTTTTCCCGTGCCTTGGTACTTTTTGAGCGGCGTCGGGGTGTGGCTTGAGCAGAGGGCCGAGAGGCTTCTCTGTCGCGGCCACGGGGTGGCCGGTCTGCCATGTAGTGCGCTGGTGACTTGGGTGCTTCCTCCTCTGATCGAGGCAACGGCCGGCGTTTGGGGTAGCTTTTGGAGGGGCGTTCGAGTTCATACTCTTCGGCTGCAAGGACTTCAGTCCATCTGTCAGCTAGCAGGTCTTGGTCAGCTCTAAGCTATTGCTGCTCTTTCTTGAGGCTGCTTGTCGTGGCTATAAGCCTGCGTTTAAAACGCTCCTGTTCGGCGGGATCCTCAGGCACGACAAATTCGTCGTCGTCGAGGCTTGCCTCATCTTCGGAGGGAGGCGCATAATTATCGTCCTCGACCTCCCTTTCTGCCGCACTGTCGTGCGGACTTGCTTCTCCCTCCTCCTGCGTTGAGTCCTGCTGGAGGGGGTTGTCTTCGGCACTGTCCGGGGTGTTATTATCTCCCATGCCGGAATCACCATTTTTATTGTGGCGGGATTTAGAGCGGCGCCGCTGACGCCGGCGCTTCGGTTGCTTCTTGGAGGGGTCATCCTCCGTTGTTCCATCGCCGTTCCCATCTTTTGGGATGTCCACCATGTATATGTCATATGAGGAGGTGGCCTTCCAGTGCCCTGTAGGCGCTGGGTCTTGGTCGTCTCCGGCATCGTCGTCCATACCGTCAATGTCTTCGGAGTCATAGTCGAGCATGTCGGTTAAATCATCGACAGTGGCTACAAAGTGGGTGGTGGGTGGGCGTTGAATTTCGTCGTCCGTATCCCAACCTTCCTGTCCGTAGTCCGGCCAGGGCTCTCCGGATAAAGAGAGCGACTTTAGTGAATTCAGGATGTCGCCAAAGGGCGAGTGTTGAAAGATGTCTGTGGCAGTGAACTCCATAACCAGCGCCCAATCTGATTCGATTGGCAGGGGCGCGGAGGGTTCGGAGTCCGGAGAGGAGTCCGGCACCCTGGAGTCAAGGTCTTCGCAAAGGACAGGGATGGATTTCGGCTCAATCACCATAGAGATCGTAGCCCCCGAGGCGGTGTCCAACCACTCGTCCTCGATCGGGGAATCCGGCTCCGGATTAAAGGTCGGAGCGGATGCTGGTGCGGCCTCCAGGGCACTGTTCGGCTGCAGAGCTAGATCATGCCCATCGAGACAGTGCGGCACGCTCGGCTGCGGCTCGAATCCGTCGAAGATCAAGTCTCCGCGGACATCGGCCGTATAGTTCAAACTTCCATATCTGACCTGATGGCCAGGGGCGTAGCTTTCGATCTGCTCTAGATGGCCAAGTGAATTGGCCCGCAGTGCAAAGCCGCCGAATACGAAGATCTGTCCGGGGAGAAAAGTCTCACCCTGGACCGCGTCGTTGTTGATGATCGAAAGAGCCATCGGGCCTATCGGTGACGACACAGAGGAACTCTCAATGAAAGCACCAATGTCGGTGTCAAAACCGGCGGATCTCGGGTAGGGGGTCCCGAACTGTGCGTCTAGGCGGATGGTAACTGGAGACAAGGCACACGATGTTTTTACCCAGGTTCGGGCCCTCTCGATGGAGGTAATACCCTACTCCTGCTTGATTAATATTGATGATATGGGTAGTACAAGAGTAGATCTACCACGAGATCAAGGAGGCTAAACCCTAGAAGCTAGCCTATGGTATGATTGTTGTTCGTCCTACGGACTAAAACCCTCCCGTTTATATAGACACCGGATATGTTAGGGTTACACAGAGTCGGTTACAATGGTAGGAGATCTACATATCCGTATCGCCAAGCTTGCCTTCCACGCCAAGGAAAGTCCCATCCGGACACGGGACGAAGCCTTCAATCTTGTATCTTCATAGTCTTAGAGTCCGGCCGTGATGATAGTTCGGCTATCCAGACACCCCCTAGTCCAGGACTCCCTCAGAGACCAAGACCAACACAACGGCAGGAAGGAGGCCATCGTGGAGCCCAAGCCGGCGTCATCGTCAGAGCCTTTGGCAGGCGAGGACCAACTTTAGTCAGGATAAGTGTACTAGATGTTCCCCTTCAAAATGGTCAATTGTTGGTGCCCTTCCCGCTCAATATTTGGGAAGAGGCCCAGGGCCTCTTCCTATAAATAGGACTAGCCACCCACAAGGTAGAAGCAATCTTGGATAGAGCTAGAGATCAAGCAATCAAGAGAGAGAGAGGAGCGACCGAACTCCCCCTATCAATTCGTCGCACCAGCCAAGAACAGACCCTTGCGAGGCTGTTCTTTCTTGTACTGTTCATCGTCAACCTCTGAGGCAATCCACCACAGCACACACTGGAGTAGGGTATTACACCACAATGGTGGCCCGAACCAGTATAAACCTTGTGTCCCTTGTGTTGCTCTTGGTGTAGTTTTAGATCCTTGCGAGGCGACGAGGTGTAGGTAGGTTGGAGGTGAGATCTCCGCGGGCACCCCAGAGTTCGAACCTAGAGGGTCTGTCGGAACCCGAAATCCGACAGTTCCTTTTGTAGGGCTTCTTCCGTTGGCCGGACTTGGAGCCGCTGAATCCGGCGTTGACTATAGTGTCATCGGTATTATCACCATTGTTTTGGCATTTGTGTCTATTGCGCCGAAGCTTGCCGGTGCTGTTCTTGGCCTCGGAGGGGCCTGCCTCGTTGGTTGTGTTTTTGCTACGAGCCAGCCAGCTGTCCTCACCCGCGCAAAAGCGGGTCATGAGTGCCGTGAGGGCTGCCATAGAATTCGGCTTTTCTTGGCCGAGGTGGCGGGCGAGCCATTCGTCACGGATGCTATGTTTGAAGGCCACTAGGGCTTTGGCATTCGGACAGTCGACGATCTGGTTCTTTTTGGTTAGGAACCTAGTCCAGAATTTTCTGGCTGATTCTCCGGGTTGTTGGACTATATGACTTAAGTCATCGGCATCTGGTGGCCGGACATAAGTACCTTGGAAGTTGTCAAGAAAAGCTTCTTCCAAGTCCTCCCAGTTGCCTATGGGATTTTCAGGCAGGCTATTTAGCCAGTGTCTAGCTGGCCCTTTTAATTTTAGTGGGAGGTATTTGATGGCGTGGAGATCGTCTCCTCGGGCCATATGGATGTGGAGAATAAAATCTTCGATCCACACTGCGGAATCGGTTGTTCCGTCATATGATTCAATATTGACGGGCTTGAACCCCTCGGGGAATTCATGATCCAGTACTTCATCTGTGAAGCAGAGAGGGTGTGCGGCGCTTCTATATCGGACCACGTCACGGCGCACCTCCGATGAAGTCCGTCTGCGGTTATCGGCCCGGGCGTGACTAAGTTTGTCACGTCCGAATAGGTAGCCGTCATCCCGAGTCAGGAAGCGTCCTCGCGATCCGTAGATTGATCTGGTGTGTCCTGCTCTACTGTCCAGATCCTGCCGAAGGTCGTATGTATGGTCCCGAGCTGTTTTGTCCCTATTTTTACGAGGCGGTGGGGCGGGCTGTTGTTTGGCCTGAGTTGCCGTTTTATCCCGGCCACGAGGTGGTCGGTCCACCGCACTATCCTGACCACGTGGTGGTCGGTCCGCATTGCGTGAGGGAGGTATGGGATCTGGTGCCTCCTCATTGAACTGGGGTAGCAGTCTGCGCTTTGGGTAATTCTTGGCTGGGCGCTTGAGACCGTATTCTTCGACTGCCAGGACATCGGTCCATCTGTCAATAAGTAGGTCTTGATCGGCTTGGAGCTGCTGCTGCTTTTTCTTCAGGCTTCTTGCAGTAGCTATTAGCTGGCGCTTGAAGCGCTCCTGCTCGAGGGGTGCCTCAGGCATGATGAAATCCTCGCTGCCGAGGCTCTCCTCATCCTCGGAGACTGGACGATAACCATCGCCATCCGGGTCATTGGGCATGGCCTGTTTATCAGGGTTATCTTGCCCGTTGTCTTGTTCCTCCTGTTCGGATGCAGCTCCAACAGGGTCTTCATTGTTTTCGGCGTCGCCCGGAGTACTATTTTCTCCGGTGCCAGTGTTGCCATATTTTGAGCGACGAGGCTTAGAACGGCGTTTAGGGCGCCGGCGCTTGGACTGTGTCTCTGAAGGTTTATTCGCAACTGGATCTTCTTTGTCATCCTCACGAGCCTTTTTGGGTGTGTCAACCATGTACACGTCGTATGAAGTGGTGGCCGTCCAACGTCCAGTGAATGATGGGTCTTGGCCTTGCTCCTTGTCGGCATCGTCGTCCATACCGTCAATGTCTTCGGAGCCATAATCAAGCACGTGGGTTAAGTCATCGACGGTGGCTATGAAGTGGGTGGCGGGTGGGAAGCAAAACTCCCCATCATCAGCCTCTATCTCGAACCGAACATAGTTCGGCTGTGAGTCCTTTTCCAAGGACAGATTCTTTAAAGAGTTTAGCACATCACCCAAAGGTGAGTGCTCTGTCTGCGGCGCTGAATTCGAAAATCCATAACCGATCCAGCTCGGTGTCCGCAGGCATACATGGTCCGGAACTCATAGCCGGAGACGAGTCCGGAGTTTCGTTGACGCGAGTATTGCAGGGTGTCGAGTCTGTGTGCAGCTCCAATGCCGCGGACTCTGTGGCCTCGGATGGCATGATCTGCTCCGATTCTAAGGCCGTTGCAGCAATAGGAACCATCTCCTGGATGTGATCCGATGACAGATTTAAGTCATGTTCATTGGAGTGAGGGGGAGCGATCGTCGCGGTCTCGAATCCGTCAAAGATCAAGTATCCACGGACGTCCGCGACATAGTTCAAGCTTCCAAATCTGACCTGATGGCGGGGGGCGTAGCTATTGATCTGCTCCAGATGGCCAAGCGAGTTGGCCCGTAGTACGAAGCCGCCAAACACGAAGATCTGTCCGGGGAGGAAGGTTTCTCCTTGGACGGCGTCACTATCGACGATTGAAGGGGCCATGGAACCTTTCGTCGACTGGACAGTGGAACTCTCAATGAAAGCACCAATGTCGGTGTCAAAACTGGCGGATCTCGGGTAGGGGGTCCCGAACTGTGCGTCTAGAATCGATGGTTATAGGAGACAGGGAACACGATGTTTACCCAGGTTCGGGCCCTCTCTATGGAGGTACTACCCTACTTCCTGCTTGATGAATATGTGTATTACAAGAGTTGATCTACCACGAGATCGTAATGGCTAAACCCTAGAGGTCTAGCCTGTATGACTATGGTAATGAGTATATCCTATCCGGGACTACGCCCTCCAGTTTATATAGACACCAGGGGGGTCTAGGGTTACATAGAGTCGGTTACATAAGAAGGATCTTCATAGCTGGTCGCCAAGCTTGCCTTCCACGCCAAGGAGAGTCCAATCCGGACACGGGTACAGTCTTCGGCCTTTGTGTCTTCACAGCCCATTAGTCCGACCCATAGATAACAGGCTAGATGCCCGAGGACCCCTTAGTCCAGGACTCCCTCACCACCCACCACCCACTTTATAGACACTGTCGAGGATCTAACCGACATCCTCGACTACGCCTCCGAATACATCGACGGTATGGACGACAATGCCGGAGAGGAGCAGGCCCGAAACCCGCCGTTCACCGGATGCTGGACGGCCACTTCCTCATACGAGGTATACATGGTGGACACACCTAAAGAAGGTGACGGCGACGAGGAGAAGGACCCAGTCGAGGATGAACCTCCTAAGATACCACCGAAGCGCTGACGTCAGCGGCGCCGCTCTAAATCACGTCGTAGAAAATACGGCCATACCGACACCGCAGACAATGATACTCCAGAGAAAGCCGAAGACCACAAAGACCCAATCAAACCAACATCCGAACAGGATGATCGGAAGGACGGGCAAGTTGGTCCTAACGAACAAGCAGGGAACGAAGACTTGGAGGATAGTAACTATCTACCACTCTCCGAATACGAGGTGAGCCTCGGCGACGAAGATTTTATCGTGCCAGAGGAACCCCTCGAACAAGAGCACTTTAAGCGCCGGCTAATAGCCACGGCAAGAAGCCTTAAAAAGAAGCGGCAGCAGCTTCAAGCTGACCAAGATTTGCTCAACGACAAATGGACCAATGTCCTGGCAGCCGAAGAATACGGCCTTGAGCGCCCAACAAAGAGTTACCCGAAGCGTAAGCTCCTACCCCAATTCGAGGACGAGGCGCTGGAGCCCGTACCACCCACGCATAATGCAGCTAACGGACCTGACCGACCTCCACGTGGCCGGGACAGAACGACAACTCAAGCCGAACACTAGCCCGCGCCACCTCGCCGTAAAGGGAGAGAAACAATAGTTCGGGGATACACATATGACCTACGACAAGACTTGGAAAATAGAGCATGTTAGACAAGATCAATATACGGATCACGGGGGCGCGCCCCGGTGCGTGAGGATGGCTATCAAGCCTGGCGCGACAAGCACAACCACGCTCGGGCTGAAAACCGCATACGGACTTCATCTGAACTGCGTCGTGAGGTTGCCCGATACAGAGGCGCCGCACACCCCCTATGCTTCACCGATGAGGTAATGGAGCACCAGTTCCCAGAAGGGTTTAAACCCATCAACATCGAATCATACGATGGCACAACAGATCCCGCAGTATGGATTGAAGATTTTCTTATCCACATTCACATGGCACGCGGTGATGATCTACATGCCATCAAATATCTCCCCCTAAAACTCAAGGGGCCAGCACGGCACTGGCTGAACAGCCTACCATAAAACTCCATTGGTAGTTGGGAAGACTTGGAGAACACATTTAGAGACAACTTCCAAGGCACCTATGTTCGGCCCCCAGACGCCGATGACCTTAGTCGCATAATCCAGCAACCCGGGGAATCGGCCCGACAGCTCTGGACCAGGTTCCTCATCAAAAAGAACCAGATTGTGGATTGTCCGGACGCCGAAGCCCTCGCGGCCTTCAAGCATAGCATCCGAGACGAGTGGCTCTCCCGACACCTCGTCCAAGAAAAAACAAAATCCATGGCAGCCCTCACCGCACTTATGACCCGCTTTTGCACGGGAGAAGATAGTTGGCTTGCTCGTAGAAGCAATAGCACCAGCGACCCTGGCACCTCTGAACCCAGGGACAGCAACGGCAAGCCACGATGCAACAAGAACAAGCGTCGAAGCAACAATGAAGAAACCCAGGATTTGGAGGTCAACGCCGAATTCAGTGGTTCCAAACCCGGTCAACGGAAGAAGCCATTCAAGGCAAACAGAGATTGCCCATCCAGCTTAGACAGAATACTTGATCGGCCTTGCCAGATTCATCGCACCCCCGATAAGCCCGCTAATCACACCAACAGAAATTGTTGGGTCTTTAAGCAGGCCAGCAAACTCAACGCCGAACACAAGGGGAAAGGGTCGCCAAGCGACGACAATGACCAAGAGCCTCGTCAACCGAACACAGGGGGACATAAGCAATTCCCCCCCCCCCCCGAGGTAAAGACAGTGAACATGATATAAATCACGCATATCCCTAAGAGGGAACGCAAGCACGCACTACGGGATGTCTATGCCTTAGAGCCGGTCGCCCCAAAATTAAACTCATGGTCGGCTTGTCCAATCACCTTCGATCGAAAGGACCACCCAACCAGTATTCGTCACGAAGGTTCAGTAGCTCTGGTCCTCGATCCAATCATCGACGGATTCCACCTCACACGAGTCCTCATGGACGGAGACAGCAGTCTCAATCTACTTTACCAAGACACTATCCGCAAAATGGGCATCGATCCGTCAAGAATCAAGCCCACTAAAACTACCTTTAAAGGAGTAATACCTGGTGTAGAGGCCCGCTGCATCACGTTGGAAGTCATATTCGTTTCGCCGGACAACTTCCGAAGCGAAGACTTGATCTTCGATATCGTCCCATTCCGCAGTGGTAATCACGCACTGCTCGGACGAACCGTTTTCACCCGCTTTAACGCGATCCCGCACTACGCCTATCTAAAGCTTAAGATGCATGGTCCCCGTGGTGTCACTGCAATCAACAAAAACATGGAACGCTCCCTCCGTACAAAGGAGCACACCGCGGCCATCGCGGCCGAAGTACAAAGCGGCCCTGTCAAGCAGCACACCTCACCGGCTATCAAGCCTCCGGACTTAATTACGCAAGGTCGGACAATGCGGCATACAGGCAGCCTGGCAATCCCAGGGTCAGATTAGCAATTTCGCCTTTGTCGACTGCCACGTACTTTGGCGAGTTTCGTACCACGCATGCACAATTACGCACTCAAAGTACCTTGGGGATCAGCGGAGGCAAAATACGGACAGGCCTATAGTATGGTTTGACCCTGTATGGTCTCCCCCTTGTTTTTACTTATTTCTCATCTTTTATCACAGGTGAATTAAAACCTCCTCATCCTACGGACTCACAAGGACTCTTTTCGAGCCCGGTTCCGTCCAAATAATCGAAGACCATCCCTCTTAAGGAATCTCTCTTACTCAGACGAAAGCGGCGTAGACGTGCGGCGGGAAAGTGCAAAGGATCTTGTAAACCATTACTTCACTCAAAGAACCTGTATAGAGCTTTTCTCTTTAGCCTTAAGACCCCCGGCATGTAAAATAGCCTTGGTGATTATGGTACCCTCTGTAATACTACGTTTTGACGTATCAATCAAATTTTAATGAAGCAAATTCTTCCTTGGTATCGTCTTCGCTTACAGACTTTATTCTGTCCCATCAAGTTGCATCACGCATACACCTTGGCACAAACTGCCAGGGGCTCTTTATGGCAACACATGTGTTGCCAACCAAAAAGTCTGAAATAGCTTTATAGCGCAATTCGGCGTCCCGAGCTCGGCATTATATGCATCGGCTCCGAATCATGTCTTTGATCAATAGTTGGGTTGCCCGGCTCTTGTGTTTGCTACCTTACGTTCTGTCTGATCGGCTAAAGTAGTAAAGGGAGAACTACTGCGATTGTGTTTCTGGTTCGCCCGGTTAAGCACCTCAGTAGAGAAAGCCGAAAACTGACTGTCATGATGTGGCGAGAGCTGGTCAGCCACTCAGCGACTTATCAAATCCTTAGCGATTTCTTCCGTATTACGCGAAGGACCGTCTTCTACTCACCTATGCAACGCATCCGAATTAGGATAGCCACATACATACCAGGGGCTACTTTGTAGACCCGTCGTCAAACTCCTACGGCTAAGTGAGAGCAATAAAACCGCATAGTCTGATTGCCTGTTTCACCGCACTGACACCTCCTTCATGGACCAAGACGTTGGGTTAAGTGTAGTCACGTGCAATTCCGAACACCCTAGTAGTATCTACAAGGGGGCTGAAGCCGACGACTGGGAACTCTCAACTATAAAAACGGCCACACAAGAGGATAACACTCTTCATAAACAGGGAAATATATTACAAAAGACTTAGTCATGATACAAAATCCTGAACAGTTCGGACTCGTTCATTCAAACACTGCATCCTTAGAGCATTGGCCTTCTACAAGGCGGGCACCCTTGAGAACTTCCTCAAAGTAGCGCTCAGGTGTGCGGTGTCCTTGCTTTTGGGCGGACCCTCGACTGCCACCTTTTTAGCCTTCATCTTTCCCCAGTGCATCTTGACACGGGCGAAGGCCATTCGCGCCCCTTCTATACAAGACCACCTCTTAACAGCGTCAATTCAGGGCAGCGCATCGACGAGACCCCGCACAAGGCCGAATTAGCTGTCCGGAATGGCTTCCACTGGCCACAACCGGACTATGACATCCTTCATGGCCGCGCTGGACATCTTCTGCAGCTCCACCCTTTGTGCCATCTGGTCATTTAGCAGTACGGGACGCTTGTGCCCCGCAAACTGCGACCAGAAGAGTTGCTCCGTCGCGTACCCTTCCTGGGCCTGGAAGAATTGGGCGGCGTCCGTAGCACTCTTCGGCAGATCCGCATAGATGTCTGGAGAACTTCACAGTCGATTAAGTAAGGCATACTTCCGGTCCCCAAATTTAGCCTGTAAAAGAAAGGGCTTACCAGCCGCTATCTGTCTGGCTTGACGGATTTCCTCACGTGCTGCGCGGGATTCGGACCGTGCCTCTGAAGCTTCTTGAAGGGCCTTGGCAAGTTCGGTCTCCTTCGCCTTATTTTCCTTCTCTAAGGATTCGCATTTGGCGGCGGTGTCCTTAAGCTTTTGCTCCATCTCGGTCACCCATTCCTCAAAACGATGTCGAGCGGCCTGTCCGGTCGTTAAGTCTACAGCCGCTTTAACAGCAGCCGCCTTGCTTACCCTTGCTTGCTCCTTGGCTTGGGCAAGCTCACCCCTGAGGGTCTCCACCGCGGCGGTGCCATCTATACAAATACGCGTATTTTAGCTCTTGAGCTCCCACAAGACACGGATATAAAATAAGCATACAGTAAGATGTATCTTATACCTTGCGCCTGATCGAGCCGCGTGTTAACAAGGACTAGGTCCTCATCGGCCCGTTCCAGTTTCTGTTTGAGTTCTGAAACCTCCGCCGATTGGGCAGTCGCCGCTAGCAGAGAAGCCTGTTCACCCATATAAAAGTATGTTACCACCTGACAACCGGTTATTGATCCTCTGCTCGCTTTTTAAAAAAAACCAAGCAGAGTCTCAGGGGCTACTATCTATATACAGGCATATTTCTCATAAAAACAAAAAGCAAAATTATTACATTGCGTACCTCGAAGCCTGCCAGCAGGCTGGAAAAGGCTTCGTTCAGCCCGCTTTTGGCGGACTGAATCTTCTCAGCCACCGTACCCATCAGGATGCAGTGCTCCTCCGGGATGGATGCACCTTGCAGTACGTCCACCATGGTATTCAGCGCCTCTGGATTAGCGAAGATCGCCGTACCTCCCACTCCTATAGGGGGTCGCTGATTAGGCTCCGGAGCCTTATTGGTCTATGGAGTAGTATGCGGCTGGGGGTCGGATTGGCCGAGGCCCCTGAGGGAGTCCTGGACTAGGGGGTGTCCGGATAGCCGAACTACCATCACGGACGGACTCCAAGACTATGAAGATACAAGATTGAAGACTTCGTCCCGTGTCCGGATGGGACTTTCCTTGGCGTGGAAGGCAAGCTTGGCGATACGGATATGTAGATCTCCTACCATTGTAACCGACTCTGTGTAACCCTAACATATCCGGTGTCTATATAAACCGGAGGGTTTTAGTCCGTAGGACGAATAACAATCATACCATAGGCTAGCTTCTAGGGTTTAGCCTCCTTGATCTTGTGGTAGATCTACTCTTGTACTACCCATATCATCAATATTAATCAAGCAGGAGTAGGGTATTACCTCCATCAAGAGGGCCCGAACCTGGGTAAAAACATCGTGTCCCTTGTCTCCTGTTACCATCCGCCTAGACGCACAGTTCGGGACCCCCTACCCGAGATCCGCCGGTTTTGACACCGACATTGGTGCTTTCATTGAGAGTTCCTCTGTGTCGTCACCGATAGGCCCGATGGCTCTTTCGATCATCAACAACGACGCGGTCCAGGGTGAGACTTTTCTCCCCGGACAGATCTTCGTATTCGGCAGCTTTGCACTGCGGGCCAATTCACTTGGCCATCTGGAGCAGATCGAAAGCTATGCCCCTAGCCATCAGGTCAGATTTGGAAGTTTGAACTATACGGCCGATGTCCGCGGAGACTTGATCTTCGACGGATTCGAGCCGCAGCCGAGCGTGCCGCACTGCCTCGATGGGCATGATCTAGCTCTGCAGCCGAACAGTGCCCTGGAGGCCGCACCAGCATCCGCTCCGACCTTTAATCCGGAGCCGGATTCCCCGATCGAGGACGAGTGGTTGGACAACGCCTCGGGGGCTACGATATCTACGGCGATTGAGCCGAACTCCATCCCTGTCCTTTGCGAAGACCTTGACTCCAGGGTGCCAGACTCCTCTCCGGACTCCAAACCCTCCGCGCCCCTGCCAATCGAATCCGATTGGGCACCGGTTATGGAGTTCACTGCCGCGGACATCTTTCAGCACTCGCCCTTTGGCGACATCCTGAATTCACTAAAGTCTCTCTCTTTATCCGGAGAGCCCTGGCCGGACTACGGACAGGAAGGTTGGGATACGGACGACGAAATTCAACGCTCAGCCACCACCCACTTTGTAGCCACTGTCGATGATTTAACCGACATGCTCGACTACGACTCCGAAGACATCGACGGTATGGACGACGACGCCGGAGATGACCAAGACCCAGCGCCTACAGGGCACTGGAAGGCCACCTCGTCATATGACATATACATGGTGGACATACCAAAAGATGGGAACGGCGATGGAACAACGGAGGATGACCCCTCCAAGAAGCAACCGAAGCGCCGGCGTCAGCGGCGCCGCTCTAAATCCCGCCACAATAAAAATGGTGATTCCGGCACGGGAGATAATAACACCCCGGACAGTGCCGAAGACAACCCCCTCCAGCAGGACTCAACACAGGAGGAGGGAGAAGCAAGTCCGCACGACAGTGCGGCAGAAAGGGAGGTCGAGGACGATAATTATGCGCCTCCCTCCGAAGATGAGGCAAGCCTCGATGACGACGAATTTGTCGTGCCTGAGGATCCCGCCGAACAGGAGCGTTTTAAACGCAGGCTTATAGCCATGGCAAGCAGCCTCAAGAAAAAGCAGCAACAGCTTAGAGCTGACCAAGACCTGCTAGCTGACAGATGGACTGAAGTCCTTGCAGCCGAAGAGTATGAACTCGAACGCCCCTCCAAAAGCTACCCCAAACACAGGCCGTTGCCTCGATCAGAGGAGGAAGCACCCAAGTCACTAGCGCACGACATGGCAGACCAGCCACCCCGTGGCCGCGACAGAGAAGCCTCTCGGCCCTCCGCTCAAGCCACACCCCGACGCCGCTCAAAAAGTACCAAGGCACGGAAAAACGCGCCGGACTTAAGAGATATATTGGAGGATAAGGCAAAACATACAAGATCGATCTACAGATCGCGTGGGCTCCCAACGACGCGGGATGATTACCGTCGCGCCGGATACAGCAAACCCGGCTGGGCCGAACACAGTAGACAAAGCTCATACGAGCTACGTCGTGATATAGCCCAATACAGAGGCACCTCACACCCACTATGCTTCACAGATGAAGTAATGGATCATCAAATCCCCGAGGGCTTCAAACCCGTAAATACCGAATCATACGATGGTACCACAGATCCTGCGGTCTGGATCGAGGACTATCTCCTCCATATCCACATGGCCCGCGGTGATGATCTACATGCCATCAAATACCTCCCACTCAAGCTTAAAGGACCAGCTCGGCATTGGCTCAACAGCTTGCCAACGGAATCAATTGGTTGTTGGGAGGACCTGGAAGCCGCATTCCTTGATAACTTCCAGGGCACATATGTGCGACCACCAGACGCCGATGACCTTAGCCACATAATTCAGCAGCCAGAAGAATCGGCCAGACAATTCTGGACACGGTTCCTAACAAAGAAAAATCAAATCATTGAATGTCCGGATGCAGAGGCCCTTGCAGCCTTCAAACATAATATCCGCGACGAATGGCTTGCCCGGCACCTAGGACAGGAAAAGCCAAAATCCATGGCGGCCCTCACAACACTCATGACCCGCTTTTGTGCGGGAGAGGACAGCTGGCTAGCTCGAAGCAACAACTTGGCCAAACACCCTGATAGTTCGGATACCAAGGACAGCAATGGCAGGTCGCGTCGCAACAAGAACAAGCGCCGCATTAACGGTGATAATGCTGAAGATACGGCCGTCAATGCCGGATTCAAAGGCTCTAAACCCGGTCAGCGGAAGGAGCCATTCAAAAGAAATACCCAGGGCCCATCCAACTTGGACCGAATACTCGATCGCTTGTGCCAGATACATGGCACCCCCGAAAAACCAGCCAATCACACCAACAGGGATTGTTGGGTGTTCAAGCAAGCAGGCAAGTTAAGTGCCGAACTCAATGACAAGGGGCTGCATAGCGATGACGAGGAAGAGCCCCGGCCGCCGAACAATAGAGGACAAAAGGGTTTTCCCACACAAGTGCGGACGGTGAACATGATATACGCAACCCATATACCCAAAAGGGAGCGGAAGCGTGCACTAAGGGACGTATATGCGATGGAGCCCGTCGCCCCGAAGTTCAACCCATGGTCTTCCTGCCCGATTACCTTCGATCGAAGGGACCACCCCACTAGCATCCGTCACGGCGGTTTTTCCGCATTGGTTCTTGACCCAATTATCGACGGATTTCACCTCACCAGAGTCCTGATGGACGGCGGTAGCAGCCTGAACCTGCTTTATCAGGATACAGTGCGCAAAATGGGCATAGACCCCTCAAGGATTAAACCTACAAAGACGACCTTTAAAGGCGTCATACCGGGTGTAGAGGCCAATTGTACAGGCTCAGTTACACTCGAAGTGGTCTTCAGATCCCCGGATAACTTCCGAAGTGAAGAGTTAAACTTCGACATCGTCCCGTTCCGCAGCGGCTATCATGCACTGCTCGGACGAACCGCATTTGCAAAGTTCAATGCGGTGCCGCACTACGCATACCTCAAGCTCAAGATCCCAGGCCCTCGAGGAGTAATCACGGTCAATGGAAACACCGAACGCTCTCTCCGAACAGAGGAGCGCACGGCGGCCCTCGCGGCGGAGGCGCAAAGCAGCCTCTCACAGCAATTCTCGAGTCCGGCCACCAAGCGTCCAGACACAGTCAAGCGCGCCCGGAGTAACCTACAGCAAGACCGCCTGGCACGATTCAAGCACGCGTAGCAATCCGGCCCCAACCCCAGCCCTCGCGAAATTGCGAAGCCAGTACTACGCGTACATAACTACGCTCTGGAGATACCATGGGCATAAGGGGAGGGGCACGACTGCGGCACGCCCGGAGCGCGGCTCAACCGCACCAGGGGCTCCCGGTTGTGTCATTCTTTTTCTTTTTTCCTTTTTCTTTCTTTTTCTTACTTTCAGGACTCCGTCTTCCAGAAGTCCTGTCCGGCACTAGAATCGCCGAACTCACGATGCAACAGCCAGGGAAGCAGAAAGCCACGTCAAGTGTTCAGGTGGTCCCTATTACGAGCATTATACATGTTTTACATACCATCCCGCAGCTTACCCCTGGAGGGGGACATGTTAGATAGTCCCATCCCTTGCTTATCGCACTATTTGTATCGTTCTGCTTTCATTGCAGTACCTTTTTGAATAAACAATACATAGATTTTGCCTATTATTGCACTCTTTTCTTTATCTATATATATGTTCATTTCATGACATTACGCACCCGTACACTTTGGTACAGCCAATACACCACGGGCTTAAGTACCCCAAAATTATGGTGTGATAAGTCCGAACACTTTCACAAGTGCGGCACCCCGAACTTATAGCATTATATGAATCGGCTCCGAATCATGTCTTGGGTCAATAGTTGGGTTTGCCCGGCTCCCGTGTTTTGGTACCTTATGTTCCGTTATATCGGCTAAGGTAGCACCGGGAGAACCACTGCAATTGTGCCCCAGTTGAGCTGGGTCGAGCACCTCAGTGGAGAAAGCTAAAACTGACCGTCATGATAGGGCGAGAGTCGGTCGCTGTTCGAGAGGTTTTTTTGGGTCCCTAAAGACTTATGCCGATTAGAGAGAGGAACCGGAATTGTCCGGCCAAGGCGTGGATAGCGCCCCGAACTCGGTCTTCCGAATACTAGGGGCTTCGCCGAAATTTAAAATTATAGAATTCTATGGCTAAGTGAGAGTGTTCAAGCATTATAAGTCCAGTTGCCTTGTTCGTTGTGTTGAGCGTCTCCCTAGATGGACCCAAGAATGGGAACAAGAGTGCTCAAGTTTATCCCGAACACCCCAGCACTCGTGGCATGGGGGCTGAAGCCAACGACTTGCCATCTCTCAAATTTGATAAACGGTCGCACAGAAGGTAATATTTCAAATTAACAAGCGTTGCTTAGCGCATATGAACAAGTTTTCAGCGTACAGGATAACAAATGCGAGTCTATTCAACAATTACATCTTTGGAGTACTCATCCGCTATTCGGCGGGCACCCTTCAGGAGGCCCTCATAGTACATTTCGGGCATGCGATGCTCCTTGCCCTTCGGTGGCCCGTCCGTCACAAGCTTCTCCGCATCCAGCTTGCCTCAGTGCACTTTAGCACGGGCAAGGGCCCGACGGACACCTTCAATGCAGACGGAGCGCTTGATGACTTCAATCCGTGGACAGGCGTCCACCAGCCGCCGCACTATCCCAAAGTAGCTCCCAGGCATGGCTTCCAATGGCCACAGCCGAACTATGAGGCCCTTCATGGCCTGTTCGGCGACCTTGTGGAGCTCGACCAGCTGCTTCACCTGGTCGCTTAGGGGCACCGGATGTCCGGCCTCAGCATATTGAGACCAGAACACCTTCTCTGTTGAGCTCCCCTCCTTGGCGCGGTAGAATGCGGCAGCATCAGACACACTACGGGGCAGATCTGCGAATGCTCCTGGAGAGCTCCGAATCTAGGTAAGTAATAGGTAATTCACTTTCACATGCTTGCTTTGCATAAAGAATGCCTTACCCGCCGCTATCTTCTTTAGCGATTCAGTTTCTTGGAGGGCTTTTTGGGCCTCGGCCTTAGCAGCTTTGGCACTCTCAAGAGCCGAAGCAAGCTCGGACTCTCGGGTCTTCGAGTCACGCTCCAAACTCTCGTGTTTTTCCACGAGAGCCTGGAGCTCTTGCCGCACCTCCGCCAGCTACGCCTCCCCCTTCTCTCGCTCTGTGCGTTCCGCAGCCGCTTTGTTTTCGGCCACGGACACCGCCTCCTTCAGGGTCGCCACCTCATTCGTGGCCCCTGCAGTACCCATGTTATTCCAGTTATTTTTTGCAACCAAAACCTTTTCTATAAGGTATTTCTTTAATAAGGTATTACTTACCTTCCTTGTCCTCGAGCTGCTTCTTGGCAAGGCCGAGCTCGTTCTCGGACGGCTCGAGGCTTTGCTTCAATGCATTGACCTCCGCAGTCAGTGCGGCAGAGGTCAGCAGCGCAGCCTGCATTCCCATATTGACATACTTACGTTAGACTCCTGCATATATATTTTTAGATCCTTAGTCCGGCTTTTCTTTCCGAACACCGAACTAAGCATCAGGGCTACTGTCTATGCGGTAATATTTTTACATATTCTAAACTTACCTCAAAGCCTGTTAGAAGGCTGGTACAGGCTTCGGTCAGCCCGCTTTTGACGAACTGAACTGTCCGATCACCGCACTCATAACAGTGCGGTGCTCCTCCTCGATGGAAGCGTTGTTAAGCACCTCCAGTAAGCTATCCGGTGCCTCCGGTTGGACGGAGGACACCGGCGTCTTACCCCTCTTGCGAAGGGACCGCTTGCCGGACTCCGGAACCGCTGAAGGTTCCGGCATGGAGTCCGAACGAGGGTTGGGTTTAGAGCCCCTGGGGGTCTCGCCCCCCACGTGCCTGGAGTCCGGGAGGTTGCCTTGCGGCGCCTCCTGCGCCACCTCCTCTTGACCAAGCCCCCTTTGGGGCCCCACCTCGGCGTCGTCCGCAGCGTGAGGCGAGGAGGCGGTTGGAAGCGAAGTACTCTCCATTTCCGATGAACCCAGGGACCCACTCGATGAAGAGACGAACTCGCCCTTGGGCGGGCTGCATGATTGTTCGGCATTAGAGAACACTCTGCAATAATAAAAACCCGTGGGTATCCGGACACTTACGATCTCGCCAGGGGCTTGGCCCTTGTTGGCCAATCCTCCTCGTCGTTGTCGACGTTGGTGGAGAAGTCTAGAGGAAGGGTTCTACCCTTCTTGGACCCTCCGGCCTCCCCAGTTGGGGCGGCCTTCCTTTTCCTCTCCTCCCCCGTTGGGGGAGAGGCTTCTTTTTCCTCCTCCTCGTCCTCAGGAGAAGATTCTGCCTCAGAATCTGACAGCACCTGGCGCCGGGAGCTCCTTCGAGTTCCCGTGGCCTCCTTCTTGGCCTTCTTCTCCGGCACCACATGGGGTACCGGAGCCAGCAGCCCCGTCAATCGGGCGTCCGCTGGTTCTTCCGGCAAAGGAGCCGGACAGTTAATCTGTCCGGACGTCTTCAGCCAGTCCTGTCAAAGATTAGGGAGTTTTAGATCCCACATAGAGTCAATCTATGAAAAAAGAGTCCCGTAAAGGGTAAAATAACTTACCTCGCCGGCTTGACGTTGCGAGTTGTATCCGCGATCTTCAGTAGCGGATGAGGGAGCCCCGGCACCCTTGAACAGCACCTTCCAGGCATCTTCGTACGTAGTGTCGAAGAGCCTTTTTAGAGTCGAGTGATGTGCCGGATCGAACTCCCACAATTTGAAGGCCCGTTGTTGGCATGGGAGAATTCGGCGGATGAGCATCACCTGGATTACATTGACAAGCCTGAGATTCTTGTCCACCAGGTTTCGGACGCATGTTTGGAGTCCGGATTTCTCGTCCGAATTCCCCCACGTCAGGCCCGTCTCTTTCCATGACGAGAGCCGTGTGGGGAAGACAGATCTGAATTCGGGGGCCGCCACCCATTTGGGGTCGCGTGGCTCGGTGATGTAGAACCACCCCGATTGCCACCCCTTTATTGTCTCCACAAAGGAGCCCTCGAGCCATAGGACTTTGGCCATCTTGCCAACCATGGCGCATCCGCACTCCGCTTGACGGCCGCCCACTACCTTCGGCATGACATTGAAGGTCTTCAGCCATAGGCCGAAGTGGGGCTGGATGCAGAGGAAGGCCTCGCACACGACGATAAACGCCCAGATGTTGAGGATGAAATTCGGGGCCAGGTCGTGGAAGTCCAGGCCGTAGTAGAACATGAGCCCCCGGACAAATGGGTGAAGTGGAAAACCTAGTCCGCGGAGGAAGTGGGGGAGAAACACCACCCTCTCATGGGGCCTGGGGGTTGGAATAAGCTGCCCCGCATCAGGCAGCCTGTGCGCGATGTCGCCGGACAAGTATCCGGCCTCCCGCAGTCTTGTGATGTGCCCCTCCGTGACGGAGGAGGCCATCCACCTGCCTCCCGCTCCGGACATAGTTGGAGAAGGTTGAGGTGGGGTGTGCGGACTTGGGCGCTGGAGCTCGAGTGTGCGGAAATGGATGAGCAAAGGAGGAAGAAGGCGTAGGTGAAGAGGTGGATCCTTATCCCCTTATATGGACGGACGAAGTTATGCGTCCCCCACCAGTCTGGTAAAACTCACTTATCTCCCAAGCGCCGTAATCAAAGGCGCGGATGGGTTACCCACGTCCGTATTGATGAGAATCCCGGAATAAGGGGGCACGATCTATGCTTTGATTCATATAACGGCCTGGCCATGGTGTGATGTCACGCCGCGGAATAGTCAGCAGATCTGTGCAAAAGTTATTCTCTCTACGGTGGTATGTGGAACTTGTTTTGCAGAGCCGGACACTATCCTTGTGTTCAAAACCTTCTATGAAGTGTTCGGAGGAGGAACCCGCCTTGCAATCCCGAAGACAATATGCGCGCCGGACTCGTCGTCATTGAAGCCTGGTTCAGGAGCTACTGAGGGAGTCCTGGACTAGGGGGTGTCCGGATAGCCGAACTATCATCACAGCCGGACTCCAAGACTATGAAGATACAAGATTGAATACTTTGTCCCGTGTCCGGATGGGACTTTCCTTGGCGTGGAAGGCAAGCTTGGCGATACGGATATGTAGATCTCCTACCATTGTAACCGACTCTATGTAACCCTAACCTATCCGGTGTCTATATAAACCAGAGGGTTTTAGTCCGTAGGACGAACAACAATCATACCATAGGCTAGCTTCTAGGGTTTAGCCTCCTTGATCCCGTGGTAGATCTACTCTTGTACTACCCATATCATCAATATTAATCAAGCAGGAGTAGGGTATTACCTCCATCGAGAGGGCCCGAACCTGGGTAAAAACATCGTGTCCCTTGTCTCCTGTTACCATCCGCCTAGACGCACAGTTCGGGACCCCCTACCCGAGATCCGCCGGTTTTGACACCGACAGCCCCCGTCGCCGGTCCTCGTGGGGGTCGTACCCCTCAGTCCTTCGGCAGACGAGGTGTTGCCCTCAGGCGCCTCTAAGTCACCCCCCCCCCCTACGTCTCTTCGAGGCCCGGCGAGGGCCTATGAGACGACACCTCGGGGTCATCCGCCCTAGGCGGCGGGGAAGCCGGGGAAGGCGACTCGCTCTTCATTATCTCTGGCGGCAGATCCCCCGAGGATGAGGATAGCTGCGGGATACTATGGGCCGGACTAAAAAGATGGGATTTGGAGTTATCATCACAGTTCATAAAAATTGGGCGAGTGTGAACAGTCCCGGACTACTTACGAGTCAGCTTGGGGTTTGGCCCGGCGATGATGCTTCAGGATGGCCTCCGCATCTGACCCTGAGTCATCAGGGAGGGTGATTTTGTCCCTCTTGGAGGCTTCGACCTCCAGGTCTTCCGAGGCCACCCTCTTCTTTCCCTTGCGGGAAGGATCTTCTTCTCCCTCCTCCTCTTCCTCCTCCTCGTCGTCCTTGTCCTCGTGAGAAGATTGGGCATCAACTTCTCCGGACACTGCGTCCAAAGTGCCCTCCTCTTTCTTCTTCTTCTTGTCCTTCTTTACCGGCGCCTGGTATGGCGCCGGGACCAGCATCCTCATTAGTAGAGGATTGGCTGGGTCTTCGGGGAGCGGAGCCGGACACTGGAGCTGCTCCGCCTTCTTGATCCAGACCTGTTAGGGGATGGATTGTTCAAATACATCTCCTTTGGAACAACGAATCTACTAATGTTCGAAGATTTTGGAATTTACCTCAGAAGCCGGATGGTTGCAGTCGAGGCCGGTGTCGTCCGATGACTTCGACCATGTTTTCTGCTTCTTAAAAAGCAGCTTCCAGATCCCCTTATGAGTTGTGCCGTAGAATCGTTGTAGGGTCCGCAGCCCTTCTGGGTTGAACTCCCACATCTTGAGGGGCCGCCACTGGCAGGGAAGTGTTCGACGGATCAAAATCACTTGTATTACATCAGCGAGGGTAATGTCCTTTGCTATCATGCTCTGGACACGTTTCTGTAACAGCAGCACCTCAGGGACCGACCCGCAGTCCGGACCCTTGTCGGTCCAGGAGATGAGCCTCGGCGGGGGTCCGGATCTAAAAGCTGGAGCAGCTGCCCACTTGGAGCCGCGGGATTCTGTGATATAGAACCATTCCTATTGCATATCTTGACGGTGTCCACAAAGACTCCCTTTGGCCAATTGACTTTGGGGAGCTTGCTCACCATGGCACCACCACACTCCGCGTGTTGCCCGTCGACCACCTTCGGCTTCACGTTTAAAATCTTGAGCCATAAGCCGAAATGTGGAGGGACGCGGAGGAAGGCCTCACACACGACGATAAACGTTGAGATGTGGAGGAACGAATTTGGGGCTAGATCGTGAAAATCCAGCCCGTAGTATAACATGAGTCCCCTCACGAAGGGGTGGAGGGCGAATCCGAGCCCGCGGAGGAAGTGGGGGATGAACACCACCCTTTCACCGGGCTTCGGAGTAGGGATGACCTGCGCCGGATCAAGAAGCATGTGCTTGATTTCCGCGGTTAGACACCGCGCATCCCGCAGCTCCTTGATGTTCTCCTCCGTGACGGAGGAAGCCATCCACTTGCCTTGAGAGCCGGCCATAGTCGGAGGAATTGCTGAGGAGAGAAAAGCTTGGAGCTTGGGCGCTGGAGCTCGAGGATGGGGAGGCAGAGAGAGAATGAGGCACAGGATGGAAGAGCAGGATCCTATCCACTTATATGGACTGCGAATATCAAGCGTCCCCCTCCCTCAAGCCTTAAAACTCGCCTGTTCCCAATGGGTCGTGCGAACGGCACGGTTGGATTACCCAAATATGTATTGATGAGAATCCCGCAATAAGGGGACACGATCTCTGCCTTGACAAGACGTGTCAGTAGAGGTTGTGTATTGAAACGCAAGGCGGGAGGCCCAAAAAAACGGTTCGAGATGATAACAGGACCAAACGTGGTGCTCCGCCGGAAAGGGCCGTCGATGGATATATTCTAAGTGTTATGCTATTGTACAGAGCCGGATATGGATCTCTTGTCCAGGGAGCTGCTTTGAAGTGTTCGGAGGAGGAACCCGCCTTGCAATGCCGAAGACAATCTGCGCGCCAGATACATCGTCATTGAAGCCAGGTTCAGGGGCTACTGAGGGAGTCCTGGATTAGGGGGTCCTCAGACGTCCGGATATGTGACATGGGTCGGACTCATGGGCCGTGAAGATACAATATGGAAGGCTTTCCCCCGCGTCCGGATGGGACTCTCCTTGGCATGGGAGGCAAGCTTGGCGTGCGGATATGCAGATTCCTTTCTCTGTAAACCGACTCTGTACAACCCTAGCCCCCTCCGATGTCTATATAAACCGGAGGGTTTAGTCCGTAGAGGCAATCATAATCATACAAGCTAGACATTTAGGGTTAACACTACGATCTCGAGGTAGATCAACTCTTGTAACCCAGGAAGTAGGGTACTACCTCCATCGAGAGGGCCCGAACCTGGGTAAACATTGTGTCCCCGGCCTCCTGTTACCTTCGATCCTTAGACGCACAGTTCAGGACCCCCTACCCGAGATCTGCCGGTTTTGACACCGACAAAAGGCACGGCCATGCCTCTCGAAAACGGAAAAAAAGAATGTGTTTTCCTTTTTTTTCCATCGCTAGAGGCATGGTTTTGCTTTCGCGAGAGGCACGGTTTTAGTTTCGCATGAGGCACGGCCGTGCCTCCCGGGAAGGGAAAAAACATGTTTTGTTTTTTTCATCCGTGAGAGGCACCGTTTTGCTTCCGCGAGAGGCACGGTTTTTCTTTCCCGAGAGCCACGGCCGTGCCTCTTTCAGAAAGGGAAAAAACATGCTCCTGGTTCGGATTTTTGGCCTGGTTTTTTCATTAAAATGTTTTTCATCAAAACCTATCAACATGGGATCTAGTTTTGAAGATCTCGGCACGAGGAATCCAATAGTGAAAGCTGTTCGAGATTTGGACGCATGGTTTAACAGATAGAATAAACGGATCTAAAAAAAAAAGAAAACTCTCATGTTGCGATAAAGTGGCGCACATTTTTTATGTACAACAGGAACAGTTTTTTATATATGGTAACGTTTTTTCAATACACGAAAAACATTTTTTCGTTCACATTGTATTTTTATATATATTTTTTTTACACAACAAATATTTCAATACAGAAATTTAACGTTTTTCAAATGCTTTGGTTAACATTTTATAAATACTTGATTAATATTTTGTAAATACATGATCAACTTTTGTCATACACATTGTATAATTTTTGATAATTTTCCCACGTACGACAAGCATTTTCACTACACACATTTATCATTTTTTTAGGTTTGGTTTATATTTTCTAAAAAAATTATTTAAAGTTTTGTTGTAATATATGTTTCGAATATTTTCAAATCTAAAAAGATATAAAAAAAATAAAAAACAGGAAAACAAACAAGGTAGTTACGTCCGGGGCGTTGCGCTAGCACACTTTGGGAGCCCGGCTGACCAGAGCACATCGTACATCTCGCTTTAAGCGAGATATACGCATGCCCGTTAGCAACTTCTCTTTTTCTTCGGCCTGCTTAAGTTTTCTCTAAGTTGTGTTCGTTCAAAGGAAAATCTTGCAGCATACATGGGCGAACAATGAGGTCACGACTACATTAGTGATTCGTGATTGCATTGCATGTTTGCTCAGCCAAAAAAACATCAAACGACTCTTCTCTACCCGACCCAGGCTACGCTCCGATCAATAGCCGGCGCAGATTGCTACAAGTTTATCTTGCCCGCACCGAAATAGCCTTCTGCCTTCCCTCCGGCGCGAGTTTGCTGAGTCAGTCCAATATTGTCGCTGGCAAGTCCGGTTTTCCGGAGATTCTTTGTACCGGTTCAGTCCGGTTTTAGAAGCTTGAGTGTGTTTTCTTTCTATGTATTTTTATCGGCTTTTTTTGTCTTTTTTCAGATTTCTTCAGTTTTTTGGTCTTTTTTCTTTTTATTTACTTTTATTCAAATATATGTCGACTTTTTTCAATATATCTACATTTTCTCGATACACATAGAACATTTTTCTTGTAGAATCTTAACTACTTTTGATACACGTAGAACATTTTCAAAATACATCAACATTTTTCTAAATTCATGTTTGAACAGATATTTTAAAAATGTATATTAAACATTTTTCATTAGTTTTACAACGCATTATTATATTAAACAAATATCCCTTCTTCAATATATTAACATATTTTTAAATATCACAAAAATACTTTGAAATGTGTTAATTTTTTTCAAACTTCACAAATATTTTTCT
>LR880968.1:926096902-926112053 GCA_904067115.1 Aegilops sharonensis
TATTTTACATTTATGGTATGCATGGAAAACATTTTTTACATACGTTTTAACATTTTTTGAATATATGATAACTTTTTCTAATATATTTCTTCATACATATTATACAATTTCCGTATATATTAGAATTTTTTCTATACATGTTTAAAAAAATTAAATACATGATTAACATTTTTCAGTTTTGTATATGAAATTAGTTCTATAGTAGATATACTTAGAATATTTTGAAACAGAAGCAATAGTAGAAAATTAAAGCAAAAAACGGATGAATAAATGTGAAAAAGAAAAATAATACTCCCTCCTTCCCAAAATATAAGGCACGGTTTGACTTTTCTGGTCTTCGTTGCACAACTTTGACTATATTTTTTATGTATTATATGTCTATAAAATTATTATACATACATATGAAATAAAATTGCTTTGCAAGACAAATACAGCGATGTCATTTATACATGTTCAATCCATATACTTTGATATATATTAGTGGTCAAAGTTGTGCATCAAAGACCGTAAAAAGTCAATCGCGCCTTATATTTTGGGAAGGAGGGAGTAACTAACTAACCTGCCCGCACGATGCACCCGAGCTGAGGCATGCTATTGATCGCGAGAGGTGGGCCGCTTGTCATGTACAAGCGCTACAGCCGAGGGCGGCTTCCAACTTGCCCACGCAGCCATGCGTCAATTAGGGGGAGGCTACTCCCAGAGGCGAGCAAGGTGAGCCAGACCAGTTCGTCACGTGCACTATGTTTGTTCACTAATTGCAGTTTCTTCCGTTTTGTTTCTGTTGTGCTTTTTGTTTATTTTTTCTTTCTGATTTTAATTTCCTTTTCTTTTTTCTTCTGGTTTAGTTTTTCTTTCAGTTTTTTCTTTTGCACTCTTCCTCTTTGGTTTCTATACTATAAACATTTTATTAGTATACAGTGATCATTTTTCTCTCTAATACTCACGGAACATTTTTACATATTGTGAACTTCTTTTCATGCATGGCGAACTTTTGTTAATACATAATGAAGATTTTTGTAATATAATTTTTTAACATAGGTGTATTATTTTTAATATACGCTGAATATTTTTTTAATATAGACAAACCCTTTTTAAACACACAATAAGCATTTTCGGGAAAGCTGATGAGAAAAACCAAAGAGAAAAACAACCAACAGTCAGTTTGTTTTGAAAAAAATGGAAGAGTAAAAAAACCTACAAAATCTCCTTTACTACCATGACCTCTTATGCACCGACTTGATGAAGATCGTTGTGTCTGTTGTGTAAAGAGAAATCCCTAGTCTGGTCGATCTGTTACGGAGAACCGACAACATGCCATCCTCTATAGCCCTGTCAAGCTAGCGCTGAAGGGGGTCGATCGCCAAGATGAATAACATGGGAGAGAGCGGACCCCCTGTCGCAAGCCACGTTGATGCCTAAAGTTGTCTATGGTTTCACCATATTCATCTTGGAGGTGGATGAAGCCCATAGCAGCTAATTTTTTAAAATAATACATTTTTATTAATTGTCAGAAATATTACGCCATAATTATTTTTTTCAAAAATAATACATAGTCGGTCAACAACTAAATCCATTCGGCTTACTGCTGGCCGACTGGATCCCAAATCGGCCATCTGGTAGCCGACAGGCACCTATCGGCTTCCTCCTGGCCGATTGGACCCAGTCGGCTACCAGATGGCCGACTATGTATTATTTAAAAAAAATTGGCGTAATACTTCTGAAAATTAATAAAAAATGTTATTTTAAAAAAATAGCCCCATAGCAAGGATATCTAGTCATGCCATCTAGGGCCAAATCCAAGGGCATTCAAAAGATCCAAAATATACCACCAACTGACAGGAACAAATGCCTTTGAAATGTCCAACTTAAGCAACAAGCTTGGAGTTTTCGCATGGTCAAGTGCTCTTGTCAGATTCTGAACATACATAACATTGTCTTGGATACATCTCTTTTTTATGAAAGCACCCTAATTGTGAGAGGCCAAATTGTCCAAGTGTGGTCCTAATCTGTTAGCAAGGATCTTGGCTAGAAACTTTACAAAGGAATGAATTAGACTAACTGGCCTAAAATCATAGACATGCAAGGCCTCGATCCTCTTTGGTAGGAGTGCAATATTAGGCTGGTTGTAATGGGGAGTATCACATACTAGTATCATGCATATGATACTAGTGTATGATACTACCTCCCTAATGCATAGTATCATATATTAGTATCATGTAGCACTCTATTTATTGCCATGCATGACACAAAGTAGTATAGCATTTAATATGATACGGTATCATGATATGATACTACACCCTCTCTTTCTTCCTTTAATGTTATGACACCTCATCAAAATTGCCTAGTTGGCATGTATGATACTAGCTATGATACTACCATTACAACCAGCCTTAGACGTGTTCATTAAATGAGGATTGTTTTAGATACAACACTAAGATATAGGATTGTTATATCTAAGTATCTATTTTATGTCATTAGATATAGTTTAAGATGTGCACTGGGACTGCCTAATGCATCTTCAGTGCCATCAACATTTATTTCAAATCGTTGTGGAAGGGTCTGGATACCTCAGTTTTACTGTCTTTTTCGTTTGCCCTCATGTCAACTATTGAAGATTTAGGATTCACTTTGCTTTCCCATCCTTTGTCAGTGAGGTGAAACTGAAGGCGACCCGGCTACCGCCGCCGCCAGCAAGTCGAGGGGTTCCTCCTCTCTCCGTCGGCTGCTCCGGTGGCGGGAGAAGGGGAGGGGGGAGCTCGTCGTCTTGTCGATGGCGCGTAGTTAAGTTAGGGCTAGGTTTTCTTCCTTCCACCATTTATGTGTTGATGGTTATGGTGGTGGCCGCGTGGAATAAATCTGCTTCGGATTCGATTCCGGCAGGTCGTTGTGAGGCATTCGTTGGCGGATTTGGTAGCAGGCTAACCAATTGAGACTGCTGCGGTGGCGGTGCCGTCCTCAAGGTGAATTTTATCCCTGGCCCTGCCATCGTGGTGACGTGCGCTCCAGCGTCGACATGTGGGTATGGAGCTTTTGTAGGAACGTGGTGACTCCAGATTTGCAGGTTCTCGTCGATGGCAATGCTTCATCGTTGTCGTTCAACAAGCCGGCACTGTTCCAGTCTGGCTTATCTCTGGGGTGCTAGTCCTCCTGGACTGAGGTGGTGACTTTCCGACGTTTTAATCCGTGCGCACAACCAAGGATTTCGCCAGCTCCGGCAGGGAGCGGCGGTGACGGCGCGCCCTGATCCCACGTTGGAGGTGGGGCTAGATTGGTTCCCCAGGGCACTATTTGTAATTTCTTATTTTCTTCTGGGTTGCGTTGTACCATTGCTTTTTTTTTTGAATATTTTCAATATAATCTCGTGTCTTGCTCGTAAAAAAATTAATACTTGAGCTTTTGTGCTCCTGTAAGGAGATGAACGTGACAATTTTTATCTATGCCTTCGTGGTCTCGTGGAGGCTGTCATCTGTCATGTTGCCGTAGAGGCTATCGATTCATTGCTACGGATGTGTTAATACTATATAATATGTACTCCCTTTTTTTCTATAATACAAAAGCGTTTTTTACATTAGTGTAGTGTCAAAAACACTCTTATATTATACTAGGACGGAGAGAGTGTCACTAGTAGAAAACAGGGCTTTGGTTCGGGCCTGGCCAGCCCATTAGTCCCGGTTCTTCACGAACCGGGACCCATGGGGGGCATTAGACCCGGTTCGTGAGCCCAGGGGGCCGGCCGGGGCCTCGTGGGCATTGGTCCCGGTTCGTTTGGATCTATTTGTTCCGGTTCTAGGCACGAACTGGGACCAATGGGCCGCGCATCTGGCCCACAGCCATTGGTATCGGTTCGTGCCTAGAACCGGTACAGAAGGGGGGGGGGGTTAGTTCCGGTTCAAGCCACGAACCGGGACAAATAAGTTCGCTATATATACCCCATCGCCGCAGCAGAGCACTCCACAGTGCTCTGTTTTTTGCTGGCCGGCGAGGGGGAGGCCATTGGGTGCTCTAGCTCACCTCCAATGCACATGAGGTGTTCGATGAAATGCCCGAGCCACACTAGTTAAGCTTTCTCCTCTCGAAGCTCGACCTGGAGCTCCATTTTTCCCGAGATTTGTCTAGGTTTAGCGGTCCGTCACGCCCCGTCCTCATTTTCACCGCCATCGATCGCCCGCGTCGATCTCGTCGCCGGCACCACCGTGGTGAGCCTCTTGTTCTTACTTTAGATAGATACTTGTCTGACTTTCTTACTTTAGATAGATACTTATCTGATTTTCTTACTTTTGACACACATAATTATATATAATGCACGCAGATGAACCAGCAATGGATGTATGGTGACAGACACACCTCCGAGTACATTAAGGGCGTGCATGAGTTTCTCGAAGCGGCTGAGGCAAACAAGCAGAATGGTTTTATGTGTTGTCCATGCCCTAAATATGGGAATACGATGTCTTACTCTGACCGGAAAATTCTTCACGCCCACCTGCTTTACAAGGGTTTCATGCCACACTATAATGTTTGGACGAGGCACGGAGAAATAGGGGTTATGATGGAAGACGGCGAAGAAGAAGAGGGCGATGACAACTATGTGCCCCCTGAATACGGTGATGCTGCAATGGGGGGAGCTGGTGAAGATCAAGAGGAACCGGACGATGTGCCCGATGATGCTTCTGAAGATCAAGAGAAACCAGACGATGTGCCCGATGATGATGATCTCCGCCGGGTCATTGTTGATGCAAGGACGCAATGCGAAAGTAAAAAGGAGAAGTTGAAGTTCGATCGCATGTTAAAGGAAGGGTTGTACCCCAATTGCGAAGATGGCAACACAAAGCTCGGTACCGTACTGGAATTGCTGCAGTGGAAGGCAGAGAATGCTGTGACTGACAAAAGATTTGAGAAGCTACTGAAAATATTAAAGAAGAAGCTTCCAAAGGATAACGAATTTCCTGATAGTACGTACGCATCAAAGAAGGTCATATGCCCTCTAGGATTGGAGGTGCAGAAGATACATGCATGCCCTAATGACTGCATCCTCTACCGTGGGGCGTACGAGGATTTGAACGCATGCCTGGTATGCGGTGCATTGCGGTATAAGATCAGACGAGATGACCCTGGTGATGTTGACGGCGAGCCCCGCAGGAAGAGGGTTCCTGCGAAGGTGATGTGGTATGCTCCTATAATACCACGGTTGAAACGACTGTTCAGAAACAAAGAGCATGCCAAGTTGATGCGATGGCACAGTGAGGACTGTAAGAAAGACGGGAAGTTGAGAGCACCCGCTGACGGCTCGCAGTGGAGAAAAATCGAGAGAGAGTACTGGGCTGAGTTTGCACGTGACCCATGGAACGTATGGTTTGGTTTAAGCGCGGATGGTATTAATCCTTTCGAGGAGCAGAGCAGCAATCACAGCACCTGGCCCGTGACTCTATGTATGTATAACCTTCCTCCTTGGATGTGCATGAAGCGGAAGTTCATTATGATGCCAGTTCTCATCCAAGGCCCTAAGCAACCCGGCAACGACATTGATGTGTACCTAAGGCCATTAGTTGAAGAACTTTTACAGCTGTGGAATGGAAACGGTGTACGTACGTGGGATGAGCACAAACAGGAGGAATTTAAACTGCACGCGTTGTTGTTTGTAACCATCAACGATTGGCCCACTCTCAGTAATCTTTCAGGACAGACAAACAAGGGATACCACGCATGCACACACTGTTTAGCTGACACCGAAAGTATATACCTGGACAAATGCAGGAAGAATGTGTACCTCGGCCATCATCGATTTCTTCCGACCAACCATCAATGTCGAAAGAAAGGCAAGCATTTCAAAGGCGAGGCAGATCACCGGAAGAATCCCGCTGTCGGTGTCAAAACCGGCGGATCTCGGGTAGGGGGTCCCGAACTGTGCGTCTAGGCGGATGGTAACAGGAGACAAGGGACACGATGTTTTGACCCAGGTTCGGGCCCTCTCGATGGAGGTAATACCCTACTCCTGCTTGATTAATATTGATGATATGGGTAGTACAAGAGTAGATCTACCACGAGATCAAGGAGGCTAAACCCTAGAAGCTAGCCTATGGTATGATTGTTGTTCGTCCTACGGACTAAAACCCTCCGGTTTATATAGACACCGGATAGGTTAGGGTTACACAGAGTCGGTTACAATGGTAGGAGATCTACATATCCGTATCGCCAAGCTTGCCCTCCACGCCAAGGAAAGTCCCATCCAGACACGGGACAAAGTCTTCAATCTTGTATCTTCATAGTCTTGGAGTCCGGCCGTGACGATAGTCCGGCTATCCGGACACCCCCTAGTCCAGGACTCCCTCAGTAGCCCCCGAACCAGGCTTCAATGACGATGAGTCCGGCGCGTTGATTGTCAGGCGGGTTCTTCTCCGAATTCCATATACTTGTCGAATAGTGTCCGGCTTTTGATAAATGCTGCACTCCTCGGCTTCTACGCCCAATAATGGCCATCTTCCACGTGTTTGAATGAATGCGAAAAGCCAGGGTATTTTTACAATTACCCCCCTAGCCGCGCAAATGAGCTGCCTATAAAAGGGGCAAGGATCTAGATCTGAGTCACACCATCCCCCCTTTGCGAGCTTTCATCGGAGCGCCTCTGACCAAAGCCCATTCCATCATGGACAGTCGACGCGGCTCCTCCTCTCACGCTCCTAGCCCCCAGCCAGGAAATTGGGAGAGATGCTCAGTCCCGCATAGCGAGCTAGTTATACTCCAAGCCAAGGGATTTCTCGCCCCGACCTTCATGGTTCCAGTTTGAGCCGGACTTGCCACCTACCAGGGCGGAAAGCAAGCGGAGAGCGTCCCCGATCCCTCTAAAGGAGAGCGGGTGTGCTTCATCTCTTATCTAGTAAGAGGACTCGGATTTCCAATCCATCCGTTTCTCCGGGGGCTCTTGGAGTTCTACGGCCTCCAATTGCACCACTTTACTCCTGCCTCCATCCTGCACATCGCGGGCTTCGTGGCCCTTTGCGAACTATTCTTGGGCGTCGAGGCTCATTTCGGGCTGTGGAAGAGAATATTCTGCCTAGTACCCCGTTCTCATGAGGGGTCAATATATCAAGTGGGCGGAGCCGAGCTATGGCGCATCGCCGGGACCGGATACCTATCCGGAACCCCAAAGAAGGCGTCCGAAGACTGGCCTTCGGAATGGTTTTACATGGAGGACGTCCCGCTGCCGGATCCTATTCGGATCGGCCTTCCAGAGTTCAGCAATGCTCCTCTGAAGAAGCGCCTAAGCTGGCGCCCTCGGAGCCCTCGGAGAGAAGATGACCGGGATGTCCGTTATTTGATGAGCCGAATAAGGTTACTGGCTCATGCCGGATTGACCATGACAGGAGTCATGGCAATCTGCATTATGAGGGGAGTGCAGCCGCTCCAATACAGGGGCCACCCCATGTGGGACTTCAACGGGGAGGACGATGCCACCCGCCATGGCCGCAAAGGGTCAGGATCGGTCACCGAACTGGTGAAGATCTTGTCTACCATGTATAAAGGGGAGGAGGAGGATTTCCTCCGTGTCAATCCATTGAAGGAGTTTTCTTCGAATAATCCTCGAAGCAGGGTAAGCAAACATCTTTATGACCTGTCCGATCCATGTTCCCATGGTTAAATATCTCATTTCGTGGTTTCTGCGCAGGAACTGCGCCGGACTATGGAGAAGATACACAGCCCGCCCCCACAACCCGAGGATCCGGAATGGTCCCTCGATCCGACCTCCGAAGAGGATCCAGATATAAAGGTGGAGTTGATCGATGGGGTATTCTACCAACTTAGCATCGATAATGCTTTGGTTGCCATTACGGCTGATTACCCCGGAATATTTCCAGCCTCACAGGTAAATGAGACCGAAATCCCAAAACCCTGATAATGACCCATCCGTGCTTATTTTTTATCACCGTATACCAATGGTGTTTCGCAGGGGGTGCCTTCGAGGCAGGAAGCCGAGCCCGCGACGGCTGGCCAACAAAGGGCAGTGCGGCCCCGCAGGTTAAAAAGAAGTGCGGTTCGGATCGAAACTCCGCCGCAACGGTATGGTGTGTCACCATACTCCCAGGATTGATTCCTGGAAGGCGTACTAACGCTGATGCTCTTTTCAGGAAAAAGAGCGCTCGCCGGACTGAGTCCGGAGAGGTTGCCAATCGAACCTTCACCGGCCAAGCTTCAAAGCCGGGTCCGGAGGCTGGGGCGAGCACGAGACGTGCGTCGGATGCTCCTCCGACAGAGGATGCCGACAGGTTGTCCGCCACCAACTCCGAGGTGGAGAGCGCTTTGAATCACAGGCGCCGCCGGACAGTTCTTCGTGATGCATGTTTCTCCCAAGAGGCCTTGAATGCCTTTGATTCGGGAGATGCGCACCTCCGTGCCGCTCAAGATGGTCTAGGCAGAGCCACGGAGCAGTATGTAAAGGACATACGGGTAAGATAATTTGACAGTTATATATGCCAGTAGCCCCCGAGACTTAAAATAGTTAGAATTACTGATTTAAGGATCATTTGTTATGCTGGATCTTACAGAAAAGAATACCCGACTGTCCCAGGAGCTTGAAGAGTGCAAGGCCCAACTTGAGGCCGCACTAGCCGCTACAGGGGGAGCTACGGAGACCCCCTCTGGTAATATATGCTTTAAAAGATAAATAGTTTATAAAGTGCGGCGGGTGTGTAAATCTGACAAAAAACATTGCAGATGGCGCCGGACTAGATCCGGACAAGCAACAGCTCTTACGCCAGCTAAAGGCCGGCGAGAGCGTGCTTACAAGGGTGCGGCAGGAGAAGAATAACCTCCAAGACGCCAACACCAAGCTGGGTGAGGAACTAAAGGACGTTCGTGCCCAGTTGTCTGACTCCGTAAAGGAGAATCGGCGGCTTCGTCGCGGCATTTTCAGTAAGTGCTTGAGCGAACTTTGAAAAGAGTTCGGCGAGGAAGGCCACTAACATAAACATGTATGTAGGTTTGCTCACAGGTCGTCCTGAGGAGGAGATGCCCAATACTTCGGGTGATCTTCTTCCCGAATTGCGTCAGCTGCACGAACGAGTCCGGCAGGTGATGAAAGGCATCGGCCAGGCCTTGTGGCCATCTGTCTCCCTGCCCGAAGGCATTGGGGAGCTAGCGGAGCGGCTTCAAGGAGCACGGCGGCGCTTCCGGCTATGGAAGATATCGGCCTGCCGTCAAGGCGCCAGGGAGGCCTAGGCCATGGTAAAGACGCGGTACACGAAGGCTGACCCAAACCACATGGCCGAGGTCGGACCTGTGGGGCCGGATGGGATGGGGATCCCTGTAAGCTTAGTGTACGGCCAAGTAGAATTGGCCGCCAAGTATTCCCAGCAAGATTGTAAATTAGATAGCCTATTAGATGGCATTGAGGAGGAATACCATGAGTCGAGTTGACTATGTAAAAATATGACATGAAAGAATGTCTTCTAGCCGGATTGTAGATCGTTTGTCATAGCGGACCTTTTCGCTTCGACCTCCAGACCCAGTAGTCCGGAGTGTGTCCGAATACTTTCGTGGTTATATAAGAACCGTGGTATGCATGGAGACAAGGCGTAGGGGTCATTGTTGCTGTATCAGACAAGTGCCCAACTAGTTATGTTATATTACATGGGTAGTAAGAAACATCTTCTAGGGAGAATAGTTCCGTTAAGGGTTCCTTTCGCTGGGGTGCATGCCCTAAAGTGCATGTCAAAGCTGCTATGAAAGCAGAAAATCATCTGGGGGCAGATGGGTAAATAGTTTAAAAATCATCTTTCAGTTCACCGACCGAATATTCCCTTAAGAATGCTAGCTTTCGGCTTCACCCAGTCTGAGGTACACATCCGGCTGACCCGGCAGTAACAATCGCAGAGGTGCTCCCTTTACCACCTAGCTGAACAATCGGGAACGTAGGGTAAGCACAGGAGCCAGGCAATCCAGCTTGGCCAAAACTTAAGTCATATCGATGCATATAATGGTGAATAAAAGGTACATGCGGAAGCGTAACGCATGTGTTGGGCATGAAGCCCGCATAAGTGAGCTTCTGTTAAAGAAGCCCCCAGGTATAGTGAGCGCGGACAGCGCATCAAGTGTGTGTGCGGAAAAAGCGCAAACGAGCCTCTAGAGGCTACAAGAAGAAGAAGGAGGAAGGAGAGAAATAAAAGACAGCACAAAAGCAAAAATAAAGAATGCGGACGGAGGAAGAAGACGAACTTGGAGTCCGGCACTTAGGCGTAGAATCTTCGTAGACGGGCTGCGTTCCATGGGTTCGGCTCGAGTCGGTTATCCGATGCGTTTCGCAGACGGTATGCTCCGCCGGTCAGGACCTGGTCAATGATGAAGGGACCTTCCCATTTGGGCTTGATTTTGTCCTTTTTATTGTCCGGCAGGCGTAGAACTAGTTCGCCAACATTATAAGCTTTGGCCCGTACTTCCCTGCTTTGATATCTTCGAGCCTGCTGTTGATAAAATGCGGAACGAGCTTTTGCCACGTCGCGCTCCTCCTCCAATGCGTCCAAACTGTCCTGCCGATCGAGCTCGGCTTCTCTTTCTTCGTACATGCGCACGCGAGGCGAGTCATGTATTATGTCGTAGGGCAAGACTGCCTCTGCGCCGTACACCATGAAGAATGGTGTGAATCCGGTAGTACGATTCGGCGTGGTCCGCAGCCCCCAGAGTACGGAGTCGAGCTCCTCAACCCAGTGTGTGTTAGATTCTTTAAGGGACCGCACTAGTCTGGGTTTAATGCTGCTCATGATCAGACCATTTGCCCTTTCGACTTGGCCGTTGGTTTGAGGGTGATAGACTGAGGCGTAATCGAGCTTGATGCCCATGTTTTTGCACCATAATTTGACCTCATCAGCCGTGAAGTTGGTGCCATTATCAGTGATGATACTGTGGGGGACACCGTAATGGTGCACTACCCCTGATATGAAGTCTATCACCGGTCCGGATTCGGCTGTTTTAACTGGTTTGGCCTCTATCCATTTGGTGAATTTATCCACCATGACCAATAGGTATTTTTGCTTGTGGGTTCCTCCCTTAAAGGGTCCAACCATGTCAAGCCCCCAGACCGCGAACGGCCAGGTGATGGGTATAGTTTTAAGGGCGGTGGGTGGCATGTGGCTTTGGTTAGCAAAAAGCTGGCAACCGACGCATCGTTGGACTAAGTCCTGCGCATCTGCCCGGGCCGTCGGCCAGTAAAATCCTGTACGAAGGCCTTGCCTACAAGGGCCCGGGCTGCGGCGTGGTGCCCACCCAGTCTGGCATGAATTTCAGCCAGGAGGTTTCGCCCTTCCTCTTCGGAGATACACCTTTGAAGGACTCCGGTAGTGCTTTTCTTATAAAGCTCTCCCTCATGGACTTTATAGGCTTTAGAGCGCCGTACTATGCAGCGAGCCTCATTTTGGTCTTCGGGGAATTCCTGCCTAGTTAGGTAGGCTAGGAATGGTTCCGTCCACGGGGCGATAACCGCCATTATTTCGTGAGCAGAGGGTGTTATCTCGGGGGCGGAGTTTCCGGTTGTGTCAGAGTGTTCGGCGTCAGGCGGTGCGGTTGGGTCCGGATTGTTATTGCCGGACTCCCCTTCCCATAGTACGGATGGCTTGAACAGCCGTTCCAAAAAGATATTGGGTGGGACGGCATCGCGTTTTGCGAGCCAATATATCCGCCGCCTGGTTGTTATCCCGGGCTATATGATGAAATTCGAGCCCTTCGAACCGTGCTGACATTTTTAGGACCGCATTGCGGTATGCTGCCATTTTCGGATCTTTGGCATCAAAGTCCCCGTTTATTTGAGATATTGCGAGGTTCGAATCCCCGCGCACCTCTAGGCGTTGAATGCCCATGGAGACTGCCATCCGGAGGCCGTGCAGAAGGGCCTCGTATTCGGCTGCGTTGTTGGAGTCCGTATACATTATCTAAAGGACGTATTGGACTGTGCCCCCGGTTGGGGACGTCAGGACGACGCCAGCCCCCAGGCCAGCCAACATTTTGGAGCCGTCGAAGTGCATGATCCAATTGGAGTATGCGCCGTACTCTTTAGGGAGTTCGGCTTCGGTCCATTCGGCCACGAAGTCGGCCAAAACCTGTGACTTAATAGCTCGTCGTGGCTTATAAGTTATGCCGAATGGGAGGAGCTCTATGGCCCATTTAGCAATCTAGCCCGTCGCGTCGCGGTTGTTTATAATGTCATTAAGAGGTACTTCGGAGGCTACCATTATCGAACACTCTTGAAAGTAGTGTCGCATCTTCCGGGATGCCATGAACACCGCGTATGCTATCTTTTGATAGTGTGGGTACCGGGACTTGCATGGAGTTAGGACAGTGGACACATAATAAACCAGTTTTTGAACAGGGAACCGGTGTCCGTCCGCTTCTCGTTCGACAACGAGCACCGCGCTGACAAGTTGATATGTTGCGGCGATATATAATAGCATTGGTTCGCCCACATTGGGCGCGGCCAGGACCAGATTTGTTGCCAAAATGGCCTTTATTTCTTCGAGTCCGGCCGTGGCGGCATCCGTCCACTCGAAGTGTTCGGTGCGGCCGAGGAGGCGGTAAAGGGGTAACGCTTTTTCCCCCAATCGGGAAATAAAGCGGCTTAGAGCCGCTACGCATCTCGTCAATTTTTGTATTTGTTTGAGGTCTTTTGGAATATCCAATTGTGACAGAGCTCGGATCTTGGCTGGGTTTGCTTCAATTCCTCTACCGGACACAATGAAGCCCACGAGCTTTCCGGCTGGAACGCCGAAGACGCATTTTTCTGGATTGAGCTTGATGTCATATTTTCGAAGATTGTCGAATGTGAGCCTCAAGTCGCCTACTAGAGTTTCGACGTGCTTGGTTTTGACGACCACGTCATCTATATACGCTTCCACCGTTTTGCCGATCTGGTTTGCCAGACATGTCTGAATCATGCGCTGATATGTTGCGCCGGCATTTTTGAGCCCAAAGGGCATTGTGTTGAAGCAAAACGGGCCGTATGGAGTGATGAATGTTGTTGCAGCTTGGTCTGGCTCCGCCATCTTGATTTGGTGGTAGCCGCGTCGAGGAAGCACAATGAGTCGTGTCCTGCTGTAGCGTCAATGATTTGATCAATTCGAGGGAGGGGAAGGGATCCTTTGGGCAAGCCTTATTAAGGTTTTTGAAATCAACACATAGGCGCCAAGATTTAATCTTCTTTGGTACCATCACCAGGTTTGCTAGCCAATCCGGATGTTTTATATCTCTGATGAATCTGGCTTCCAAAAGTTTGGCTAGCTCCTCTCCCATGGCCTGTCTCTTGGGTTCGGAAAAGCGCCGAAGAGCCTGTTTGACTGGCTTGAATCCTTTTAGGATATTTAGGCTGTGCTCGGCCAGCTGACGTGGGATTCCTGGCATGTCTGAAGGGTGCCAGGCAAAGATGTCCCAGTTTTCTTATAGAAATTCTCATAGTGCGGCGTCTACATCATGGTTTAATTGTGCCCCAATGGAAGCCGTCTTTGCAGGGTCCACTGGGTGGACTTGGAATTTGACTATTTCATCCGCTGGTTTGAAAGAGGTGGACTTGGATCTTTTATCAAGTATCACATCGTCCCTGTTCACCGTGGAGCGCATCGCGGTGAGTTCTTCGGCCGCTAGGGCTTCGGATAGTGCCTCGAGGGCTAGTGCGGCTGTCTTGTTTTCGGCGCGGAGTGCTATGTTCGGATCACTAGCGAGAGTGATGATTCCGTTAGGTCCAGGCATTTTAAGCTTCATGTACCCGTAATGGGGTATAGCTTGAAAAATTGTGAATGCCTCTTGTCCTAATAAAGAGCGGGGCCACTTGAAAGGTGACCTCCTCGGACTTGTAATTGTCCGGTGAGCCGAACACTACGTCCAGTGTAATTTTTCCTGTGCAGCATGCTTCCCGGCTGGGGATTATTCCTCTAAAGGTTGTGCTGCTTTGCTCCATGCGGTTCCAGTCTATTTCCATTTTTCAGAGGGTTTCCTCATAGATGAGGTTTAGTCCGCTGCCGCCATCCATGAGTACCTTAGTAAGGCGAAAGCCGTCCACTATCGGGCTGAGGACCAATGCGGCTGGTGCCCGGGCAGTTCGGAATTTAGGTTCGTCACTGGCATTAAAGGTAATAGCCGTGTCACTCCATGGATTTATTGTTGCTACTTGGTAGACTTCGGCAAGGTTGCGGAGTGTTCGTTTTCGCATGTTATTTGATGCGAAAGTCTCGAAGACTGTTAACACCATACTGGTGTTGCTGGGCTGGGATTCTGAAGCTAGAAGCTCTTCGCCACTTTTGGCCACCTGCCGTAGTATCCAACATGCTCGAAGGCTATGAGTTGGAGTGGCGCCCTCTGTGCTATGAATTTTGCAGGGTCCGTTTAGCCAACCCTCCAGTACGGTTCCGTACCCTTTAGGGGGTTTTGGTTTTTTGGTATTCAACCCAGGTGCTTGATAATGATGCACCCTTTTGTTCCGGACTAGGGATGTATTCGGGGCCGGATTATCCCAAAATTTACTTTCGGTTGTCCAGGCGCTCTCCATCGCATAGTACTTTTGTACTATGGTCACCAAGTCAGCAAAGCGTGTAATTTCGCGATGACTTATGGCGTTTAAGATTCCCTTGTCCATGCAATTATTGCAGAAAATTGGGATTGCGTCCTCCTCTCGGCAGTCCTTTATCCTGTTCAAAACCAAGAGGAATCTGGCCCAGTAATGATGTACTGTTTCAGCGGGCTCTTGCCGAATTCGAGAGAGATCGCTAATGTTTGGGTGGGCGGGTGGAACTGTATCCGGAACCCCGTCCAATTTAGGACTCAGGGGCCGAGGAGTTTCCGAACTCAGAAGTTTGGATTTTTGAGTGTTATCCAATGAGTCCGACCCGCCGCCTGACTTTAAGTTCAGGGCTTGATCGACATCCGTCCCTCTGCAGGAATCCGGCATAGAGGGATCGGGAATCCGGACGTAGCTAGTCCTTAAGATAGAAGAAGAATCGCCGCATTGCTCCTCTATCACGGCAACATGATGGGTAGCCTGGGGAGAGTTGATCTCTCTCAGATCAGTTTTAGGCCCGATCCGGTCGTAGTCTGTGGCGACTCCCAGGGCGGCGATGCGATCCAAGAGCTCGTTTACGGAGGAGAGCTCGATCGGATTTAACTGTTCGGCAAGTTCTGAATTAAC
>LR880968.1:926132793-926169264 GCA_904067115.1 Aegilops sharonensis
GGTTTATATAGACACCGGAGAGGGCTAGGGTTACATAGAGTCGGTTACAATGGTAGGAGATCTACATATCCGTATCGCCAAGCTTGCCTTCCACGCCAAGGAAAGTCCCATCCGGACACGGGGAGAAGTCTTCAATCTTGTATCTTCATAGTCTTGGAGTCCGGTCGATGATGATAGTCCGGCAAATGATAGTTCGGCTGATGATGGTAGTCCGGCTATCCGGACACCCCCTAATCCAGGACTCCCTCAGTTGTGTTGGAGGGTAGGTACGACAATACCTGGCAGGTTCTTCAGGGATCTCACTGGAGTTATGATCTTGTGATGGTTCCTTCTCTTTGGGTGTCCACCGCCCGCGCCGATACCCGTCGGGTGCTACGGTTCTAGCTGTACTATATGTATTCGAGGTGTATTAGTGATAATATTCGACGATGTATGGACGCATGGAGATGATGTAGTTTTGCTTATACTTGAATGCATCCTAATTTGAATACTACTTTATTTTGTGATTTTGCTTATTGAATGCTCAAATTGGAAAACTACTCCTACTTTGAATGCTCAAATTTGAGAGCACTATGCAAGGCTGCATATGATTAGTTGATAGCTTATAGGGTTTTTGTTTTCGCAGAAATCTAGGAGCTAGCCCCCCTCCATCATCCCCGCCGTCGTCCCCGTCACCGAACCCCTCCGACCTCGAGGTGAGACCAGCCACGAACCGGTTTTAGAAAGACAACTAAACGATATTTCGGGTTGACTTTAAGTCTGTTAAGTCTCCACCATATATGAGAGGACGAAGAATCCCGACTGTTGTGGTGGGGGTAGCTTCTCCTTCATTCGCGTGTGCTAGACAATTTGGTGTAATGCACTCGGGAACGAAAGGAGGAGCTACCATCACCGACGGTCGCAAATGTCAGAGAGGAATCAGTGAGGGAGAGTTCCACCATATAGATATGAGAGGACGAAGAATCCCGACTGTTGTCGTGGGGGTCGCTTCTCCTTCATTCCCGTGTGCTAGACATTTTGGTGTAATGCACTCGGGGATGAAAGGAGGAGCGACCATCACCAATGGTCGAATATATACACCACGTGAGCTGAGAGTTTTCAAGAAAAGACTCGACAGACAGATAGTCAACCCATGATGAATAATAATGATCTAACTTAGGTTTTTTAGTACATATATTTAATTGTAGATGTTTAATATTTGAATTATGAACATAGGAGATGTCGTACTCGGACGACGAAAGTCTCCCGGGGGAGTGCGACTGGTGCCACGACGACCGAGGTCAGTGCGACAGGCCTCACCTGGACGAAGATCGGTGCTTCAACATTAAGCTGGAGGAGACCTTCGATGTTGAAAACGGTATGCAACGACGACAAGTGTTATTTTTTCGTAATTAAGAACGACTTCAAATATTTCAACGTGTACTTTCCATCTTTTACAATTCGACTAGCTTATTCCATGCCATGCAAGATGCTATGTCTTGGAGAGGATGGGTTCTGAAGACCATGAAAGTTTCGAAACAAAGAAAATTCATCTAAGGACCCATCAAGGTGTGGATTTTAAAGTAAAGTTGTACAATTCTGAGAGCGTAACCCATTTTGGTTGCAAAAAATGGGAAGCACTTTGCAAGATGTATGGTTTTGATGAGGGTATGCTTGTCACCATGGATCTTGGTGATCCTGAAATCGAGGAAGACAATATGGACATTTGGGTCCTTGTTGATACGCCTCCAATTCTACCGCTATGTGAGTTTCTCAAACATAGTTATTAGCTAATTTATATTGTTTATTTCAAAATAGTTGACAGCTTATTTCCATTGACAGCTTATTTTGATTGTTTAAATAATGTGCGGAACATGGTAGACAAAACCCACTACACCGATGGCTCCGAATTAACTTATCAAGAGAAAAATCATCTGGTCGGATTTTGTACTGATATTGAGAATTACAATATCTACAATCAAACTCCTCAACATTATGGTCAATACGTACCACTAGTGCACGTGTTGAACTACAGTAACTATCATGGAGATACCCTGGTAAGATTTTTTACTATTACGACATCCGTGCATCTTTTGCATACTTCTAAAACTAGTACATCATTGCTAACTATGAAGTTATTACTATGCTTTTCAACAGAGAATCCCAGAGGATTATGTGCCTCATTTGATGCATCAGAATGGCAGCCTTCGTGTTTTGAACATATATACAGGTCATCCTACGAATCTCAACTGTCCATACCGGATTTCTCAAAGAAGTGGAGACATGCTAATCAAAAAATGGAAAAAATGTATGGACAGTCGTAAGGAGGTTTTTGGAAGCAAAAGGAAGCGAAGCGCAAGAATTGGAGACAGAATGATCTCCATTCTTCATAATGGAGAGTCAGGGTCTATATTATTTTATGCTATTTTACCTTAAAGAGGGTATTTAGGTCCTACCTAATACTAATGATCATGTGCTAAGAACAGTTCAGTAGGGTTGGTTCAATGACTATGAGGATGATGATCGTATGACTTGTTATTAATAACGAGTAGAAGTTGTATGATGATGATTAGTAGGGCTTGTTATTATATATGATGATGCATGATGCAAGCATGAAGAGTTATTATATATCAGCGGGTGAAATGAACATGGATTGGATCGAAGTGAAGGCAACATGCATGTGCTGCATGTCGAAAGTAGTACAATCCAAACTTGATCAAAGTTAGGATTATATTAGTATTACTTTCGACATGCACCACATGTTTGCCTTCACTTCAATCTAAGCCATGTTTAGGCATAGCAGTAGCGTTGGTAAACCAAGCACGGAGATATAAGAGAGGACACTTCTCTCTATTAGCTAGCTAATAACAACCTAAATTAACCCCCAAAATCCCTAAACCAGCCCCTTTTAAAAAAAACTCAGCTTCAGCCAGCTGCTGACGCGTGGACGCCTATTGGTCCCGGTTTGTGCCACCAACCGGAACCAAAGGCCCCCCTGCCTGGGCTGGCCGCAGCGGCCACGTGGAGGCCCATCTGTCCCGGTTCGTGTAAGAACCGGGACTAAAGGCCAAGGGCATTAGTAACGACCTTTTAGTCCCGGTTCCAAAACCGGGACAGAAGGCCCTTACGAACCGGGACAAATGGCCCTTTTTCTACTACTATGTAGTGTCAAACACTGTTTTTACATTATGGAACCGAGGAAGTAGCTGTTAAAAAGTACTCCCTCCGTCCGGAAATACTTGTCGAAGGAATGGATGTATCTAGACATATTTTAGTTCTAGATACATTCATTTTTATGCATTTCTCCGACAAGTATTTACGGACGGAGGGAGTATGAAATATGTGGTGGAAGCTTCGTTTTCTGACGTCAGGACGACGCATGCATGGTTTTCGCTGGAAACACCGACGGATATGGAAGCACTACACATGATGCTACCATGCTAAATCGTTCAACGTGATTTGGTGGCTCCGCCCGGCCGCCGAAGTAACGATCGAGCAGAGGCACCACATGGCTCCCACTGGCGCCTGCTGGCCCGTTAAATGCGTCGCTGACATGCTGGACCCCGAACGACCGGTCGGTCGGTCGTCGCCTCCATTGCTAGGATCATGAAAGCGCGTGGATGCAGTGCAGCACGAGAGTGCCATGTTACGATGCCGGCCGGGCCGGCCGGCGAGTATATATGTGCGTTGGTACGTGCGTATCTACGCCAGGATATACATATCCAAACAAACTGTCATCGTATACGTTATGCATGAGACCTTTCTGTATGTACGTACGTACATACGAACGTGGGGTCTACCGGCCGGAACGTCATAGAGGGTCAATCGTTGTACGTGGAATCACACACAACACATCCATGGCGCGCGGTGGCCGGCCACAACCAGGGCCAGGGTCAGGGATCGACCGGCACGGCCGATGGTGGCGCATGCAGGAGGCAGGAGACAGCCCACTGAGCTTTCTTGACCGGCGCGGTGACTACGTACGCGTCGGTTGATCGATGACTAGCTTGTAGATGGATGCGTGCAGGTTTGCAAGCACGCACCAGCCAGCCAGCCAATCTTCACCGACATCGATCGGAGGAGCAGTCGAGCAGCCAGAAAAAGGCGCACGGCTGCGCTGCCGGCCGTGCCCTGCAAAAGGGACCAAACGGCACCACTTTTCCACTAGTACGTACGTACGTACCCCAGTTCCAAGAAGTACGTACATACGTACCCCAGTTCCAACGAGTACCACGGGAGGGACTGGTGTACACCTTGGACGACAGAAGAGGTCGCTCGACAGTCGCCGCCGTGCAGTGCAGAATCGAGCTCGATCCACACACGTCCATGGCTTGTTTTGCTTTTCAGAGAAACAAGTCACGGTCTACCGGGAATTATCACTTCCATCAACATGGGGCCTGCTTTAGCTTTGGCTCGTGGGGGCGGCCGGACGGGTGGCAAACGATCATGCGCGTGATTGGCCGGCCGGCCGGTCTGGTTTCCGGTCACTGCTACTGGTGTTGGCCGGCTCTGATAAAGCGTCCAGTCAGCCGGTCCTGCCCGCACGTAGTATCATCCTCTGGTACAGTGGGCGACTTTGTTAGTTGCGCGCGTGTCAAGAGGAGATCCAGTCATCAAGAATACCCGCGTCGTGCCTACCCGACCGGCACTCAAACGAAAATAGTGTTCACTGTTCGGTGCGGGGTTGAGTGTACCGGCCACTAGTACCAGCCGGCCAGTTCATGTGATTGGCAACTCATCCCTCCGTTCCGATGAATAAGATGTATTTCATTTCGTTAAGACAAGACTTTGATCAGTAATTACTCTTTTAATATTTCGATTTATGTGATACAAAATCACTAGTATCATTACAAAGTACTTTTAAATATGAATTTAGTGACACAAATTTCATGTCGTACAGCCCTGTATTTATGTAGTAATTAATTATTGGTCAAATGCATATCTTAACGAACAAAATATGCCTTACCTTTAGAAATGGAGGTAGGACCTAGTAGAATCCACACGTCATTTCCGTCAACTCCATGTCCATGACCTCTCAAGAATAAAATTTGCGGAAAAAAACTTTTCAATTATTCATCAACCGTCATGGCAGTGCAAAGGTCACCATAAATAACGCATCAAATTTAATTAAGTTTTGGTGAGAAAGTTTACAGCTAAGCTCCTCAAACGCCCCCTATATGTCTGGGCCAAAGGCTTGGTTAGTGACCGGCTGCAAAACCGAAACTCAGCCGGACTCCTCAAACCAGCCCTATACATCTGGTCTGATCGCCACCCCTCATATGCAGGCCATAACTGGTCGAATTTGAGGAGGCCCTGAGGCGTCCGCCGTTTGATCCGCATACAGGGTCCGCCAAAAATTTCATGAAATCTCCCCTCCCCCAAACCAAGGACCAGCCTTTTTCCTCTTCTCTATTCTTACTCGTCTGCGTCAGCCCTCCCATTACTCTGCCACCACCCTAGTTTAGCCGTCATCCCGACCCCTCGGCGTCGCTATCACCTCTAAAAAACTTCTTCCCGCCATTCTCACCAGCCATACACTGTCGCCACCCCCGACGCCGCCTTGATACATCCGTCTTTTCTTGGATTACACCTTGCCCTCTATGTGTTTGGCAAATTATCTGGGCAACTTTTTCTTCTTTTGTAGGCAAAATGATGGATTCAGATAGTTCCCGGAATGAGGAGTTTCAAGACAATGATCATGATGAATTAATTCAAAAGGAGTTCTTCAATTCGTCACATTTGTATGAAGATACTAAGATGGTGATGATCATGAGAATCCAAGAGGAAATGGACAGAGAAGTGTAACACATTCTAAACTTCAAGAGTTCGATCAAAGGGAGGAGAATTTTCAACCGGGATAGGGTCGCTGGCGGACGGCTGGTGCACTTTAAATAAAATTTATGTTGAAGTTATGTACTTTTATGTTTGCATTTGCCATGAACAAATGTTTTTTACGTGTGAGATTCATCTATATGATCGACGTGCATGGATATGAGGGTTTTCATATGAGGAGTGTGTCTGTTCGGCAGGACATTTGAGAGGTCGTCCGGCCGGGATCGCGTCTGGGCGCGTCCATGGATGTTTAGGGGCCGGATTTGGCAAGTCCAGTTTGTAGATGTTGATGCTTGTACCTATCACCCAATATGTGAGTTTGAGAGCTTTGACATCTTTTTTTTGGGCTGGATAAACTTTCGATCTACTTATAATCAATCGTGATAGTCTGATAGTATAAAAAACATCAAAGATAACAAAAATTACAAACAGATTTATGAACCACCTAACGACGACTATGAGTCGCAGAGAGCTCCAGCATTATTAGCATTTTGCAGTAGCTATGTCATGCATGCACTTAGTTTTTACTGGTCAAGAATGTATAATTAACTGGTCATTAATTACGAATCTGAAATGTCGGATCATGGGCTGTTGCCAACTCAGACGTTGATCATTTCGTAATTTTCGAATTGATTTCAATTAAGAAATTGCTAATATAGTCAACATGCAGTATGCAGGGGATCATGCATGCACATGTCTCTTTCGCCAGAGGTGACCGCAAAATCAGCCCAACTGCAACAAGTACCCGGAACTAAACGGACCTGTTCAAAATAATTGCGACGGTGACACATACGCGTACTACGTACGGAGCGTCACGTGGGATAGGTAGGTGCCCGGCCGGAATTAGGCGATCGATCGGCCGATGAGCATGCACACGCACGTCACATGGACTCACGTACGTGCGTATGTATCTGTCTCTTTCCCCGGAGCTCGAAAGCGAAGGCCGGTAATACTATAAGAGAATGGATTAGGTGGGCGTCGGTTGAGCTAACGAGCTTGACAGGTTTCTGATTAGTATAAGCAAACCTTACACAATACAGCAGGGACGTGCAGCTATAATATTTTCTGTATGCGGTTTTGCAAAATTTCAGTACGTAGCCTGAAAATTTTCGTAGTGCGAGTCGATGATCTGCTTCACCCGAGGTCCGAAGGGTGAGGACTGTGTGAGGAACGGCGACGGACATCAACCCTGGCGATGCCGGTCAGGACCTCGCCGGAGATGAGGATGACAATGCGCGTGGAAGGAGCTATGGAGTGTTATAGGTGCAGGTGAGGAAGCATGTTGGCGGGTTGGGGTGTGTGTGCGCGCGCCGGGGGGGGGGGGGGGGGGGCCCGGGGGCCCCCCCCCCCCGGGGGGGGGGGGCCCCCGGGCCCCCCCCCCCCCCTTTCCCCCCGTGTTTCCCCGACCCCGGCCCCCCCCTCACAGCCCCACCCCCCTAAAAAACGCCCCCCCCCCCCCCCCCCCGGGGGGGGGGGGCCCCCGGGCCCCCCCCCCCCCCTTTCCCCCCGTGTTTCCCCGACCCCGGCCCCCCCCTCACAGCCCCACCCCCCTAAAAAACGCCCCCCCCCCCCCCCCCCCGGGGGGGGGGGGCCCCCGGGCCCCCCCCCCCCCCTTTCCCCCCGTGTTTCCCCGACCCCGGCCCCCCCCTCACAGCCCCACCCCCCTAAAAAACGCCCCCCCCCCCCCCCCCCCGGGGGGGGGGGGCCCCCGGGCCCCCCCCCCCCCCTTTCCCCCCGTGTTTCCCCGACCCCGGCCCCCCCCTCACAGCCCCACCCCCCTAAAAAACGCCCCCCCCCCCCCCCCCCCGGGGGGGGGGGGCCCCCGGGCCCCCCCCCCCCCCTTTCCCCCCGTGTTTCCCCGACCCCGGCCCCCCCCTCACAGCCCCACCCCCCTAAAAAACGCCCCCCCCCCCCCCCCCCCGGGGGGGGGGGGCCCCCGGGCCCCCCCCCCCCCCTTTCCCCACCTTTTTCCCCCCCCCCCCCCCCCCCGCCGGCACTATTGTAGATCGGTGGGGCTTAGAGAGATGGTCGCGGTGACGGCAAACACGTCAGTAAAGGGAGGGTGAGGCGCCCACGGTAGCACCCACCGTCGCTGGGGTTTGGAGGTAGGTGGATGGGAGGAGCAAGCTAGCGGTTATACGGGAGGGAGAAGTAGAGAGGTTGAAGATGAACAGTACAACGTGATCGTGGACTTTGGATGGTGATCCAATGGCCCATCCAATTTTCTAATTAATTAATAGATAGGTGCTCCCATATACTATGTCAGTAAAAACTAGTCCTGGCCATGGGCAGCCTGGCCCGAAAAAGCCCGACCCGGCCCGGCCCGGGCCTAGATGAGCCCGAAGGTCGGGAAGGGCCCAGGCCCAAGCCCGTTGATTCGGTGTTTTCCTGAAGGGGCCCGGCCCGTGGCCCGAGGACTGGCGGGCTTTTACGCGTGTGGGCCTGGTTTGGGCCCAAAAACAGGGCCCGATGACCGGGCCAGGCCTGGGCCTGGGTTTTTCTGCATCGGGCTTGGCTAGGCCCGACCTGAAGCCCGGCCCAACCCGACGCTCGGGGTGGGCCCGGGCCTAGATAAGCCCAAAGGCCGGGACGGGCCCAGGCCCGAGCCCGTTGTTTTGGTGTTTTCATGAAGGGGCCTGGCCTGTGGGCCTGGTTTGGGCCTAAAAACCGGGCCCGATGGCCGGGCCTGAGCCCGGGCTTGGGTTTTTCTGCGTCGGGCTTGGCTAGGCCCGGCCTGAAGGCCGGCCTGGCCCGAGTTATGGCCAGGTATAATGAAAACGATCCTAAGTTGGCGCATACTACATACTTCCTCGTCCCATAATATAAAAAGATTTACGATACTAGTGTAATGTCAAAACATTTTTATATTATGGGACTGAGAGAGTAGTACGTAGTACTCTATTCGTAAAGGAATTTACTTGGTACTACAATTTGTTTGTTTCAGCCACTACGTACGTGCGCTCGCTTTCCGGTTCCGATCTCAGCTGAAGCCACCGAGCGAACTGCTCGTCCAATCCAAATGCAGGGTACGAAAATGATTCAAAGATAAGGTACTCTCTTCGTTCGGAATTACTCCCTCCGTTCGGAAATACTTGTCGGAGAAATGAATGTATCTAGATGTATTTTAGTTCTAGATACATCCATTTTTATCCATTTTTGCGACAAATATTTTCGGACGGAGGGAGTATTTGTTTTGAAAATGGATGTATCTTTACTTGTCTCGGAAATGGATAAGACAAGTAATTTCGAACGGAGGGAATAGATCTCAAACGAAAATGCAGTAGAGTACACGATCGCGTTCCGACAGTCGCTCGACACCGGGGCCACCTAGTAGTACTAGATCAGTTAACGCACTGCACCGGTGGTGCCTTCCACGAAGGACGAAGCTGTCATCATCGATCGCCAATAAATTGGAGACTGCTACGTACGTTCACCTGTACCAGAGGTACATTGCGCGAGAGTGTGACACTGTAGGTTAGCGAACCCCCTGTCTAAACTCTCAGAAACACCGGTGCAACTTGAAGACATCTAGCCGTCGACAAATACGTCTGCCAAATCAAAGTACAGCACTACCAATATAGAAGAGTTCATATATCTTTGCGTAGAGGAGTAGCTCCAGGATGGGACCCAACCAACATTTTTACTGGTAATTAGGGCATGCCCAATGCGGACCTCAAACCGTCCTCAGCCGTCCAGACTATGCGGTCCGGACGTGTTTTGCATTCAACCGAGGTCGGTATCCGTCCACGGGCCGGATGTCCTTTTTCTCATGAACCGGAACCAAATCAGGGGTTGTGCGAGTCCGGACCACACACGCGCACAGATCCATCTGTCCGCCGACCTCCATTAAACCAGCGCTTATGCTGAGGACCCTACTTTGGCGCCATGAGCACCGCACGATCCGTCCCTGTGACGGCCGGTATAAAACACCTCTCCGGTTGGCGCATCGCACCCGCTCGCTATTTAAACGTGGCCAGACGCTGGGCAAGAACCGCACCACACCTCTGATCTTCAAGTTCCTCCTTGCACCACACCCGCCATGGCCTCCGGCTCCAAAGCCCTGTGGGACGGTCTCTCCAGCGAGCAGAAGAAGGAGCTCTCCTGCATTGCAGCCGGATGGGTGGCTCGGCGAGCCAGCCGAATACGGACTGGCTTCCCGGCAAGCTCTCCGGAGCCGGCGCCACCGCCATCGCCAGGTCATCCTCGCCTGTCAAGGCTGGCCGATGCCGTCTCCTAATAAACCCGTCACGGGCGATGACGACAACACGCCCGACAAAGCAACGAAAAAGCCATGTTCGCGGAGGTTGACGTGACGGCTGAGGAATTTGGTTAGGGCACCAACAACGACATCACCAACTCCTTGTCGGCCATGCCCGCCACCACCGCCGATAGTGAGAAATTGTAAACCATGGGAGACCTCCGCCGCTTGGGTCCCATTAAGGACACCACCACTATCTTGTCGGGCTACATAGCCGATGAGTTACCCGCTTCACGGGGACATAGGCCATGGTGATCGTCTTCCCCCGCCCAAAAAACCAAACTTGATCGAAAGAGGAGGCTACTTTTCCCCTTTTGCTGAAGCATATCCTTCCGGGGCTTCACGACGGTCTGGTGAGCTTACTGCCGGACTTGGGGAAGACATGTCGCGGGAATGGGGTTCCGCCGCGGTCGGCGATAGACTAGGTTAGAATAGCCTAGCCTAGTCTAGCCTAGTCCACTGTAATTTAGTTGCAATATGCCTGAAATGTAAATGTCTTCATCCGGTTTATATAAAAATCGTTCGGGTTGCATGTAATTCGACCGGTTAGTTGAACGTGGTCTGAACTACACGCGGTCACGATTGGATAGCCGGCTCTTGTATCCGTGTCTGCAGGTCGGTCCCCCGGTCCGTGCGCGACGGTTGCGGCGTCTGATTCAGGGGTGAGTGTTGACGATGCCCTTAGGTCGCATCGTCGACAAGGTTAGACCGGTTCTCGGCAGTGGAGCGGCACAGCGGCTCGTTCGGACCGTCAAGGTGGTCGCTCAGTGATCCAAGGACATCGGTACAAATTATTTTTTTATGTCTGTTTGAAACGCTCGTATTTTTTGGTGAAACATCTACAGTAGTATACTCCCTCCGTTCTCAAATACTCCCTCCGTCCGGAAATACTTGTCATTGAAATGGATGTATCTAGATATATTTTAGCTCTAGATACATCCATTTTCATGACAAGTAATTCCGGACGGAGGGAGTAATTGTTTTTCTAACCATCTCAAATGGACTACTACATACGAATGTATGTAGACATGTTTTAGAGTGTAGATTTACTCATTTTGCTCCGTATATAGTCACTTGTTGAAATCTCTAGAAAGACAATTATTTAGGAACAGGGAGCAGCCACGTGTGGAGCTCGCGACAGGATAGCTCCACGGCGCGCGCAACCACTTGCGCCGCGCCGCACGGTCGGAACTCAGATCGCGAGCGATCCAGCTAGCCGACGCCCCGAGGCCGACCCACACCAAACCGAACCGTACCAAATCATCATCATCACCAATCAGTCAGTCAGCCGTCCCGACTCCCGACCCCCAAACAAAAACAAAAAACGGAGGAGCTCACAAAAGCTTCAATTCTTTTCTCTCTCCCCAGCTCCTCTGTTCCTCTGTCTCGAGTCTCACCTCGCCCCCCCCCCCCCCCCCCTCCTCGCCCCGGTCTCTTCCCCCCCCACCCCCCCCCCGCCCCCTCCGTCCCCCCCCCCCCCCGCGCCCCCCCCCCCCCCCCCCGCCCCCCCCCCCCCCCCCGCCCCCCCCCCCCCCCCCGCCCCCCCCCCCCCCCCCGCCCCCCCCCCCCCCCCCGCCCCCCCCCCCCCCCCCGCCCCCCCCCCCCCCCCCGCCCCCCCCCCCCCCCCCGCCCCCCCCCCCCCCCCCGCCCCCCCCCCCCCCCCCGCCCCCCCCCCCCCCCCCGCCCCCCCCCCCCCCCCCGCCCCCCCCCCCCCCCCCGCCCCCCCCCCCCCCCCCGCCCCCCCCCCCCCCCCCGCCCCCCCCCCCCCCCCCGCCCCCCCCCCCCCCCCCGCCCCCCCCCCCCCCCCCGCCCCCCCCCCCCCCCCCGCCCCCCCCCCCCCCCCCGCCCCCCCCCCCCCCCCCGCCCCCCCCCCCCCCCCCGCCCCCCCCCCCCCCCCCGCCCCCCCCCCCCCCCCCGCCCCCCCCCCCCCCCCCCCCCCCCCCCCCCTCCCTCCTCGCCGCGATCTCTCCCCCCGAACCCACCCCCGCGCCTCCTCGATCCGGCCCCCCCCGGGCGCGCATCCCTGCCCCGGGCGCTCGTCGCCCGCGGGGGACGCCCGGGAGAGCGGCCCCCGTTGGCGCGCGACTCGCCGCCGGCCCCGTGGCACTGGCAGCGCTTTGTTCGGCAGAGGCGAGGGGGCGAGGCCTGGTCGCCGGGCGCGATGGGGCGGGGCTGATACGCGGCGCCGATGTCGGACGCGTCGTCGATGTCGGATCTCCGCGGCGCCCGGGCGGGGCCGCTGCCCGTCGTCGAGCGCGACCTCGAGCAGGTGTGTGCGGCCGATGCTTCTTCCAATGGCTCAATTTCGCACTCGTTTCTGTCTCCGCTTGCTTGCTGCTTGCTGGGCCGGGCGGGTGGGTGCAACCGAGGGGCGCGCGGATGGATAATTCTTGCTTGGTGCAGTATGTTCTCGTGTTGGGCTCAGACTCAGTGGTGGCGGAATTCGCGGGGCTGGATGCTATTCTCGGCCGTTTGTGTGCCGCTCCAGCTCTTCCCCGTGGCAGAATGGGGCTAGGAGTGTTCATTCTGCTTCAGCGGCACTCACTGCGAATAGCTCCGGCAGTTTAGTGCTTTTTTTTTTCAATTGGATGAAGCCCACCCTGTTCCATTTAGAATGAGACCTAGTAACCGTCTTACAGGATCCAATTGCAGTACCCAACGCCAGTTCAGGTTCGGAAAGTAAATCAAGGGAAGAAAAACACTAAAACTACATCATCCAAAGCGCACGCACGTTCCTCCATAGGAACACCAAGCTATGGGGGTGCTCTGCCTTTGCTTGCGCTGGGATGCAGAGTAGATTGGGATGGCGAGCAGTTGGCGTAGTTTTTCTCAGGGGTCAGGCAGGCTGGCTTTGTGTAAACGTGTTTCTGGATGTGCATGCTGTTATGCTTCTGTAAATTCAACTCCTCTGGGTTTGTAGATAGATGGCAGACCAGTTATATCTGTTATCTCAGACACAAGTTATCGGAATGCTGTATGCCGTTCTATGTGCTCGATTGTCTGTTCTGTTATGCCTCATGCTCCCTGAGTAGGTTAAGTTCTACCCTCAATGCCATGTACTTTTGGTACCAGCTTGGGCATATGTACCCTTTGTATGCTCCTGTGATTGATGAGATTTAAATTGGGAATTCCTTTAAATTTATTTTTAGAAACACTTCCATGACATCAAAATAGTTGATGGTTATGGCATGCTATTTTACTTTCCCATTTGGCATCCGAAAGTTGGATGTTCCTGATTAGTTTTATTTCTGTATAATATATATTGAAATGACAGACGAGGCCTGATACCGCCTTTCTTTTTGTCGATTCTGGCTTTTGGTAGGCTATCACTGCTCTCAAGAAAGGAGCCTACTTATTGAAATATGGGCGTAGAGGGAAGCCAAAATTTTGTCCATTTCGGCTATCCAATGTGAGATTATTTCCGCTCCGTAACTTCGTATTTCTGAAGTTCTTCCTGATTGTCTCACTTGTAAGGAGTGTTCTTTGCTTCTACAGGACGAGTCTGTATTGATATGGTTTTCAGGGAAAGAGGAGAAGCATCTAAGGTTGAGCCATGTGTCCCGGATAATGCCTGGCCAACGGACTGTAAGTTAATTATCCTAAAAATGAAATTTCCAGAAGGGGATCTTATCAATGTTGTAAACATCATGATGAACTTTTTGACCTGACTTGCTGTTGGTGTTTGCTTGTATGGAGCTTTTACTCTGAATCACAATTCACAAACCTTCTAGAGAAACTTTTGGTTAATGAATGCAGTCATTACTGGGGAGTGGGGACAAACGCTTGCATCATCTTTTGCTTGCTCTGTGGTAAACTGATTTGTGCAGTTGAATTGCTTGTCCGGATATTCTACATCTAGATGAGTTAGGTTTCAGCTTGGATGAGTTAGATTCTGCTTTATCAAGCTTTTGAGGCCGGGCAGTACTCAGTTTTGCATTTGTATAAGTCTGGTTGACGCTGCATTTCCATAACTTGGCTCAATATAGTTTTTTTGGCATGAATTTGAAACTGTCATAAGTTGATCATTCTGCTGGGGAAGTTAGTTAGCATCTGCATGAATTCCCTTGTCATGGTACGATTGTTTAATCTTTGTTGTGGTATACTCGATCTTGGTCGTTAAGTATCCGCCTTGAATTGAAGTTGCTGTGCAATCTTACTAACTGGACCTTCATTCTTTCATTTCTGGAATCTAGGCAATATTTCAGAGGTACCCACGACCTGAGAAGGAATGCCAGTCCTTTTCTCTAATTTCGCATGACAGGTCACTGGACATCGTAAGTTTGCCGTCCACATTCCATGTTTATTTCTGCCCGTTCTCTTCCTTTTGTGCTTATACAAGTGTCATGCTTACATGGTAATATTAATTGACTCAATGATGTCAGATATGTAAAGACAAAGATGAGGCAGAAGTGTGGTTTGCTGGGCTGAAAACGTTGATTTCACGAAGTCATCAAAGAAAATGGAGAACTGGCTCAAGAAGTGATACCATTTCGTCTGCTGCAACTAGTCCAAGGACTTACACGCGACAGAGTTCTCCGTTGAGTTCTCCTTTCAGCAGCAGTGACAGTCTCCACAAGGTAGCATTTACTATCCCTGTTTGAATATGTGAATTTGAATTATATTCTTTTTCCAAACTTATATGAGATGATACTTCTTTTTCATCATGTTGATAATATCATTACTTCATGAAGATGACTTCTGATAGATGCTGTACACCAGGATTTCAATGAAAACTACCGGTTCCGTAGTCCATATGGGAGTCCACCAAAGAATGGGTTGGAGAAGGCCTTTTCTGATGTTGCGTTATATGCAGCTCCCCCCAGGGGCTTCTTTCCGTCAGATTCTAATGCAGCATCAGTCCACTCTATGTCTTCTGGACAATCAGATAACACAAATGGGAATTCCGGAGGTATCCCAATGGATGCTTTCCGGATCAGTTATTCAAGTGCTGTTAGCTCTTCAAGTCATGGTTCTGGTTATGATGACGGTGACGCTTTAGGTGATGTTTTAATATGGGGAGAAGGAACCGGGGAAGGAATTCTTGGTGGTGGTAACTCAAGAATTGGAACTTCCTCAGGTGCAAAAATTGATTGTCTTGTACCTAAACCACTGGAGTTTGCTGTGCGGCTTGATGTGCAGAATATATCTTGTGGAGGAAGGCATGCTGCACTCGTCAGTAAACAAGGTGAGATCTACTCCTGGGGTGAGGAATCGGGTGGGCGGCTTGGTCATGGTGTAGATTGTGATGTGGCGCATCCGAAACTCATCGATGCTCTTACTCATATGAACATTGAGCTGGTAGCATGCGGTGAATACCACACCTGTGCTGTTACACTATCTGGAGATCTGTATACATGGGGGGACGGCGCCTTCAAATTTGGGCTTTTGGGCCATGGTAATGATGTCAGTCAATGGGTACCAAAAAAGCTGCATGGGCCACTGGAGGGTATACATGTTTCATCAATTTCATGTGGCCCTTGGCATACAGCCATAGTAACTTCTGCTGGGCAGCTGTTCACATTTGGAGATGGCTCTTTTGGGGTTCTAGGCCATGGAGACCGTGAGAGTCTCTCAGTCCCCAAGGAAGTGGAATCTCTCAAAGGGCTTCGGACAGTGCGGGCTGCTTGTGGTGTTTGGCACACTGCTGCAGTTGTAGAAGTCATGGTTGGGAATTCAAGCTCTAGCAATTGTTCATCTGGCAAGATATTTACATGGGGCGATGGCGATAAAGGCCGTTTAGGACATGGTGATAAGGAGTCGAGACTTGTGCCGACATGTGTGGCTGCTTTGGTGGAGCCCAATTTTTGTCAGGTTGCTTGCGGCCATTCCTTGACAGTGGCTCTTACAACATCAGGAAATGTGTACACAATGGGGAGTGCTGTATATGGTCAACTTGGAAATCCACAAGCAGGCGGTATGCTTCCTGTACGTGTTGAAGGAAAGCTACACAAACACTTTGTCGAGGAGATATCCTGTGGTGCTTATCATGTAGCTGTTTTGACCTCTAAGACCGAGGTCTACACATGGGGTAAAGGTGCAAATGGTCGGTTAGGTCATGGCAATACTGATGATAAGAATACTCCTACGTTGGTTGAAGCGCTAAAAGATAAGCAAGTCAGAAGTGTTGTTTGTGGAACTAATTTCACTGCAGCAGTATGCATTCATAAATGGGTATCTGGAGTTGATCAGTCAATGTGCTCAGGATGCCGTCAGCCTTTTAATTTGAGGAGAAAACGCCATAACTGCTATAATTGTGCTCTGGTATTTTGTCATTCCTGCAGCAGTAAAAAATCTCTGAAGGCTTCATTGGCACCAAATCAAAGTAAACCCTATCGTGTTTGTGATAGCTGCTACAGCAAGCTGACTAAGGGACCCGGATCAGACATGTACTCTTCAGCTAAGCAGGGAGCTGCTGTACAGGGATTCAGTGACACGGTTGATGAGGAGCTGGAAACAAGGTCAAATGCTAAATTGTCAAGAATATCTTCGATGGAATCTTTTAAGAATATGGACAGTAGATATTCAAAGAAAAACAAGAAGTTCGAATTTAACAGCAATCGCGTTTCCCCTGTTCCAAATGGCGGTTCAAGATCCTTCAATCCTGTGTTTGGATCTTCAAAAAAGTTTTTATCAGCATCTGTCCCTGGATCCAGAATTATTTCTAGGGCCACATCACCTGTTTCAAGAAGGTCAAGTCCTCCACGTTCTATAACACCAACACCTACTTTGAGGAGTCTAACTTCTCCTGGAGGTGTCATCAATGGCACCAAGATGACAAATGATAGCCAAACTCAAGAAGTTCTAAGTTTGAAGTCCCAGGTTCGCACCATGCTGTGTTTTCTCTGTTGTTAGTGTCCTAGAATTTCAGCTAGCTTGTTGCAGAGATGCGTAAATTTCTAGTGCTAGCAGGCAGCATTATTAAGTGTGTTCCTGTTTACCCCTGTGAGTCTATGCCTCTATGGTGTACTTAGTTATACCCTCTTGTTAACATTAACATGATAGATATTACTCGTTCAACTGTACCAGATAATTCTATATTAACTAGCTATCAATCTACTTAATATGGAGGCAGTTCTAAACACTACTTAGGTATATTACCTGTTATCTCTTCAAGTTCGATCATGTAAAAAATCAAGCAAAGTTCTCTTAGAAGTGAGGATTTGTTTGCTGTTATATAAAGGGGTAAAGCTCTTCACTGCCAGGTGGACAATCTTACTAGGAAGTCTCAAAATCTCGAACTTGAGTTGGAGAGAACTACTAAGCAATTGAAGGAAGCTATTGCCATTGCCGGGGAGGAAACCGCAAAGTGCAAGGCAGCGAAGGAAGTAATCAAGTCACTGACTGTACAAGTAAGATTGCTTATTCTGTTTGTATATATGCAACATTTTCATGTACGTACAAGGCCATATAATCAATTTATAATTACTATTATCTTATCACCGAGAATTTGTATCATGCACAAACCTGTAGAATCAATTTCTCTATTATTATGGATCTTATGGACGAAGGAAATATCTGCAACTGTGATCCATATCTAGCTCATGTTTTATGTTGTGTATGCTCTGCCAAGACATGATACCTGAATCGTATAGTTTTTCGTATAGCCGCAAAATCTAACCGTCTCAGTAATTTAGAATCAATTAAAAGTTACATTCTCACATTATCCAAGTATCAATTAGCCGGAATTGGTAAAATTATTTTTTGCTAGAAAGAGAGAGCTCTTTGTCACTCCTGCCACATGGTTATGGCTATTGTCTAAGTGTTGCCAGTTTCTCTTCCATGATAGTTGAAGGGGATGGCCGAGAGGTTACCTGGAGGAGTAGCCAAGAACGGCAAGCTGCCACCCCTTCCTGGAATTCCTATACCAAGTGACATATCAGCCATAGTCACCGAAAGTTTGGGCAGCCCAGGAAGTTCCGGAGAACAAGAACAAATTTCAGATGATCCTAACGGATTGCTTGTTTCTAATGGATCAAATTCTGTTAGGAATAAGGCAGGCCATCCAGAAATGACCAATAATGGAAGTGTGCCACCCGATGCAGAATCCCGCCACGAGGCCGAATGGGTAGAGCAAGACGAACCGGGTGTTTATATCACTCTCACTGCCTTGCCTGGAGGGGCCAGGGATCTCAAGCGAGTTCGGTTCAGGTAAATGCATTCGACTCCTATCGTAAAGAGAACTTTTATATCGACTCCTGTACCTTCCATCTTGTTGCACAATCGTGTTGAGTTGGTTCATCATTTCATTATTTGCCTTTGTGGATGCAGCCGGAAGAGGTTCAGTGAGACACAGGCGGAACAATGGTGGCAGGGGAACAGGGCAAGGGTGTACCAGCAGTACAATGTTCACATGGTTGACAAATCGGTTGCCGCCATGGATCGCGATATTGCGACTCATTGACTTGACTTGGACACAAAAAAAGAGAGAGACTTGATTGCAATTGGAGTTGAGGCCACATACGGTACGTGAGGGCTCTCTTGTCAGTCAAGGTTTTTCGCTAACGTGGCTACCAGTTAAGTTGGCCCATGACAAGAGATTCTGGCTGTTAGTAGAGACAAGACAAGTTTTTAGCTTTACACAATTGTTCTCTCTACCATTTTCTTCTTTTTTCCTTGTGTGGAAAGTAGATTGCTCATGCAGAAGTAAAATGTAAATGTCTGGTAGATGTTACTGCCTTGTAAATACTTATGGAAACACATCAGTTTTATAATACCATTTACTAATTTTTCTCTAAAGTTATTGTGCATATCTAATTAACATCGAGAGCTCGCGAGCATGTCTCTGGTGAGTTTTAAAATATCATTTACTGATTTGAAGTCTACAAGAGTTTCAAAAGTGCGTTTTAATTCGACAATGCTATCTCAAGGTTGGATCTAGTTCTTTTTTTCCCCTCTAGGCCTGGGAAGTAACGGAGCAGATGTTTTACAAACTCTGGCTTAGTCCGGAGCTGCCTGCTCCGAATGAGGCGGCGGCTAGCTACCATGGAGCCCCCTTCTCCCTCCCCTCCTCTTTTAACCCTAGGTGCGAAATCGACACCTTGAGGCGCTGTCTTGTGCAGATGTGCTCACAGCCAGGTGGGCCGGATACCACCGCATTGACCTATATGACTCAGGGAGCCCTTGCTGGGAGGCTGACTAGTGCTGAAGAAGCGGCCACGCAAAAATATAAAGAACAACTCGCAAAAAATTCCCAAAAATTTCCGTGTGAAGGATTGAACACACGACTTCAAGTGAGTGAACCAGTTAGCCGATTGTATTCATAGACTTGTTTGTCTAAAATGCCAGCTCATTTTATATGAACTATACGCGGCGAAAGAAAATAACTTTTTTTGAAATTTTGAACGTGTTTTTATTTTTCATAAAAGTAAATATATTTACAAAAAGAAATTTTAAAAATGTGCTCACAAACTTTTAAAAACTCGAACATTTTTTGGAAATCTCATTTTTTTAAAAAAGGAACAAATAAAAAATGAGAATATTTTTGGAAACTACGGACAACCTTTTAAAAATGTGAACATTTATTTTAAACAGGAACAGAATTGATAAACTCTAACATTTCCCGAACATTTTTTGAATTTGCGGAGAGTTTTTTGGAAACATTAATTTTTTTTAAATTTGTGAAGAATTTTTGAAAACAGAAACATTTTCTGAAATACGCGATTTTTTTTTGAACTTGTGAACGAAATTAAAAATGCAACCACTTTAATAAAATTTAGTGTTTAATGAGTTTCAGATTTTTTAAAATGAAGTGAACAAAATTTAAAGTACTAAAACTTTTTTAGAATTTCTGAACACAACTTTTAAACGGGAACAAAATTGATAAACTCTAATATTTCCCGGGCATTTTTTGAATATGCATACAAATTTTGGAAACATTAAGGTTTTTTCAATATTTGTGAACAATTTTGAAAACAGGAACATTTTCGAAAACCCATTTTTTTGTATTTGTGAACAAAATTAAAAATTGCAAACATTTTAAGAAATTTTAATCTTTTATGAATTTTTGAACATCTTTTGAAACGAAGTGATTTTTTTAGAGTACTAATTTATTTATTCAAATTTCTGAACTAAATTTGAAAACAGGAACAAAATTTATAAATTCTAACATTTGCCTTTTTTTAAATTTGCGAACAAATTTTGGAAACATTAATTTTTTAATCTGTGAACAATTTTTGAAAATAGGAACATTTCTGAAATCCACGAATATTTTTTGAATTTGTGAACTAAATTAAAAAATGCAAACATTTTAAGAAATTTAAATCTTTTATGAATTTTCGAACACTTACTGCAAACAAGTGAACAGATTTTAAAGTACCAATTTTTTTTTGGAATTTCCGAACAAAATTTGATAACAGGGAAAAACTGAAAGAATGAACAGATTTGAAGAAATGGAAACATTTTTTAATTCCAGAAAATTTTGTTGAAAAAAGAAATAGAAATGAATAGGGGAAAAATGAAACAAAATGAATAGAAACAGGGAAAAAAGAAAAACGTCAGGAAAATTAAAAAACAGGAAAAAGATTTTTTCGAAGAAAAAACAAAACCGGTCCAGGAACTTCTAGAAGGTTCCTGAAACCAGTAAACCGACTGGGAATCCTCTAGAAGGTTCCCAAAACCAGAACTTGAAAGCTGTACGCCATAGTTGGGCCGGCCCAAATTGCTCAGTAGTCCGATTCGCCGTCCCATGTACGAAAACCATATCCAAAGCCCGATTACGTACCAGTGGTTATATAGATGTGTAGCAACTTGAGGCCTTAGGGGAATGCATTTCCGTCCAATATGCAAGTTGAGCTCGTTGCAAGGAGAAGGGGCTCAATGGAAACAAATAATTGAGGCTTAATGCAGTCTATTGCAGGAGAAGGGCTTTAGGGCATTTCTAACCGAACTCCTAAAATTTAGCCCCTCAAACGTCTCCTCAAACCTTTACTCCTCATACCTCAACTCAAGGATCTCTTTCCCCCTGGTGGGGGTGTGATACAAGAGCAATTCAACCGATGGTATGGTTGTGTTGATCAAATCAACATTGCACCGCCGAGTGGGTTGCCAATCAATGAGTATGGGCCTATCATCCAAGACCTATACACGCAATGCAACAAGAAAGGGTGGCGACAAGCCATTCATATTGCTTCATTGCTACAAGGAGCTAGTTGGCAATGAAAAGTGGGTACAGAGGAACTACGAAATCATAACGAAGGGGGCAAAGAATTATCATACCCGTTGATGCAGAGGAGGAGGAGGATGAAAATCCTCATGCGAGGCCGAATGGGCAAACGATTTCAAAAGTAAGGAAGAAGAATGGAGGCGCCGGCGCCTAAAAACAGTAGCTTTGTGCTTCCACTAAGACCAAGAAAGCATTCACGACCGAATAGAAAGAAGAGAAGGCAACAAGGTGGAACAAGCTCAAGTTCATGGAGGATGAGAAGTGGAGAGAAAAGGTGGCGTCATTCTCCTCTCCTGAGGGTGTTGTCATGGAACTTAGGTGTCTTAGGACATGGTGGGGTGTTGTCTTCAATCCTTCCTGAATTCTTTTTTGGCAACATAGTGGTGTGCGTTTGCGTTGTTTGGTTATTACATGATTCACTTTGTAAGAGGGCTGCCTCACTACCTTGTATCGTTTGCCGTGCACTTTGGTGTGTGCTTTATCTATAAAGCAGGTCCAATGCTTGTTACTTGTGTGAGAGAGCAAAGGTGGCGGGCCAATCAATAAAGGTGGAAGCGGAGGAGCATATAATTGCACTCGAGGAGGAGTGAGTTGCAAAAGAGAAGAAGATCGAAGAGGGTGCTATCATGTTCAGATCCGAGCTTGATGGATGACACACGATGAGGTAATATTGGGAACTGACTTGTGGTGAGATGTTGGCCCAATCGGTCTTCGGCCACGGTGGTGATGGTGAGCATGGAAATGCTTGAGTTCGTGTACCATGGGATTGGTCCACGACATAAAACATGCTATGTGGTGGCTTTTTGGATAAAGTTGATCGATTTGGTGGCTTTTGGAAAAAGTATATGCATATTTTAAATTGAGTTGTTTGATTAGATGAACTATATATATGTTTGTAGTTGAATTGTTGCATATGCTGCATTTGAACCATTCAAATGATTGACGACATACTGCGCAATGCTTTAAAATGCATGCCACAAAGGATGAAAGAATTAGTCTAAAATTATTTTAGGGAGCTGATTTTTTTTTGATGGAACGGGGGTTCCCCCTGATTTTCATTAAGAAAACCATAGCACTTGTTGATCTTACACCACCACAACATCGCAACATCAGCAGAGCTCACGTGCAGGGGAGTAGGACAGGCCCAACCTTCACCCCCAAATGATAAAACTCTCGGAAGCCCAACCTGCCAAAGCGAACAGCTAAAGCCCCAGGGGAAGAGAACCAGAAACTAACAAGTAATAGACCGATCAAAAAAAAAAAAAATCCACAGCCTAACCAGCAAGTACATTCCAGCAAAATCCCCAGGAGCTGAATATAGAGGTTCATTTTTCCGGCTACTTTTTAACTTCTCATATCGAGGCATTAAGATTTGAGAAAGCATTTGAGTAGTTATAAGATAGGGGTTCTATCAAAGTTACCCTTCGTCCGCAAAACAAAATTCTCTATTTCTTAAACACTGTGGCACAGGGGAATCTGCTTCCCTCCCTGTTTCAAGCTGTCCCTTGTGCGAACTTATTATGACGGGCCTTGCCATACCCTATAGTAGAAAAAAAATGCTTCCACGCATATCATGTACCGCAAAAAGTCATTATGAAAGCAAGTATACATTTCATTAGCAAATATGGTCTTGAACTCTTGATACACCGTGGATATATCTCCGTTCCTTGATATAAGGTGTATAGATTTTTGAGAAAAACCCCAAAATATAAGGTGTATTGAGTTGCACCACTCGTATGGATAATTTTTTTAGGGGTTCGATTACATTTTCTTATATTAGGCAAGCTCCTCTATTTTCTCATGCCAATTAGTTAGGTGTAATCTCGCCCAAAACTTGTGAAATTTTCCTTCCACATGCGTTCTTTAATTTCCGTGTCAAAAACTATACACCCTATATTTAGGAACGGAGGGAGTATATGATTATAGGATATACATGCTCCAACAACCCAGAAGTCTTGTTCATCCTCATTTGGATTTTCAGTATTAGACACGTTCTCATGGCCACCCAAATTTGTAGAATCCTCAATGGTAACATTTTCATCAACTAAGTTTTTGTCAGGTTATTGTTCTTCAACACTATGAACAACTAATACCTCTGGATTCTCGGCAGTGGCATTTCTAAAAACGAATTTATGCATATCATCCTTTTGGGATCCAATGAACTCATCTACAAGTTTCTTCTTTCTTCTTTTCTCACAACCAGAATCTAGGTATCTAGTGATCAAAGAAAGAGAGGGAACATTCTTAAAAAGGAGAGGGAACACCTGAATTCTTGAATCTTGGTCTTGAAGTAAATTAGAAGAAATCTCGCACTGCTCTAGGTATCCAATGATGCAAATTCAAGCAATGCCACAACCAGAAAATCTACTGCAATGTCATACAACAAGTGAGGAATCAAGCATGTCAAACATCATTACGATCAATTCATCATAACAGAAACAAATAGACAAGGGTAAAAAAATTGTCATCCAAAATATTACAAGGAACTCCCTGGACTCCCAGTCCTTGACCGCCTACCCTCGAACAGTCGGACTCTGGCAACTGCACTAACGACGAACGGCCACGCTATGGGCTACTACTCTCCATGTTCCTGTCAAGGCACCGGGTGCATCGCCGTTGGCGGGCTCGCCTCTGTGGATCCATTCGCCGGGTCCCCTTCCACCCTTGGGGGTATTCATAGGATCAAAAGAAATCAATTGGAGTGTGATACAATTGGAAATCCATTGATTAGCTTGGGGATTTGGGGTCTTGGCCTTTTAGGAACTCGGGCCATCAATTGGATTTAGGAAAGAAGATGAAGAACACCAGAACGAGAGATGATGAGTCGGTGGCTTGTTTCTGGGAGAGCGAAGGAAAAGGAAAGATGGAGAACGCCAGAACATGAGAGAGAAGGATTCCTGCGCGATTCGCTCGCTTCTTAATGGGCCGGGCCTGCTTCTCTCGGGTACTATATTTTCCCTAGGAAATATACACTATACATGCACAAGGGAGAGCAACTAGTTAACGAGCGCTCCTTCGGAGCGCTCGTAACGAGCGGTTCGGGAGCGCCCTGCGCGTGACAAATGTCGCGCGCGAAGCGCTCCCGCCAGGGAAAACCAGGTGGCGCGGTTGGTTCCTGGTTTTCCCTTCCCGGTTTGTGGTTTCGTGCGTTTTGCACTTTGACCCTCATACTACCACATTTTTCCATTTTCCCTTTCCGCGCGAAAATATAAAAAAAATACCAGTTCGCGCGCTTGGTTCCCTGTTTCCCTTTTTCGTTTCCCTTTCTGTTCCCATTATATTTCCGGGTAATGGGGATTTATGGGGTAGTTACGGGCGGGGACTACCAACACTATCAGATGTGACCTTTCAAGTAACGAAAAAAGTAACTTTTTAATGTAAACGGCAGTGTTCAGAATTGTTCAATCGTGTGACTTCTTTATAGGCACAGGTGAACACTAGGAGAGGCACGGGTGTATAACTTTACTAAATTTAAGAAAAACGTGCTGGTTCGTGCAGCGTGGTGGTTCATGCAGCGCGTTGTCCGTCGCGGTGTGACACGGCGCCTCCGGCGCAAGGGAACCTCCTGCTCGCCTTCGGCTCGTTTAATTTTCATAAACATCTTGAAGGGGGGCAGAGGTCGAAGTGTGTGTTGGGTCGTGCAGCGTGCTGGTTCATGCAGCGCGTTGTCCGTCGCGGTGTGACACGGCGCCGCCGGCGCGAGGGAACCTCCTGCTCGGCTTCGGCTCGTTTAATTTTCATAAACATCTTGAAGGGGGGCAGAGGTCGAAGTGTGTGTTGGGTCGTGCAGCGTGCTGGTTCATGCAGCGCGTTGTCCGTCGCGGTGTGACACGGCGCCGCCGGCGCGAGGGAACCTCCTGCTCGGCTTCGGCTCGTTTAATTTTCATAAACATCTTGAAGGGGGGCAGAGGTCGAAGTGTGTGTTGGGTCGTGCAGCGTGCTGGTTCATGCAGCGCGTTGTCCGTCGCGGTGTGACACGGCGCCGCCGGCGCGAGGGAACCTCCTGCTCGGCTTCGGCTCGTTTAATTTTCATAAACATCTTGAAGGGGGGCAGAGGTCGAAGTGTGTGTTGGGTCGTGCAGCGTGCTGGTTCATGCAGCGCGTTGTCCGTCGCGGTGTGACACGGCGCCGCCGGCGCGAGGGAACCTCCTGCTCGGCTTCGGCTCGTTTAATTTTCATAAACATCTTGAAGGGGGGCAGAGGTCGAAGTGTGTGTTGGGTCGTGCAGCGTGCTGGTTCATGCAGCGCGTTGTCCGTCGCGGTGTGACACGGCGCCGCCGGCGCGAGGGAACCTCCTGCTCGGCTTCGGCTCGTTTAATTTTCATAAACATCTTGAAGGGGGGCAGAGGTCGAAGTGTGTGTTGGGTCGTGCAGCGTGCTGGTTCATGCAGCGCGTTGTCCGTCGCGGTGTGACACGGCGCCGTCGGCGCGAGGGAACCTCCTGCTCGGCTTCGGCTCGTTTAATTTTCATAAACATCTTGATGGGGGGGGGGGGCATAGGTCGAAGTGTGTGTTGATCATGAAGCGTGCTGTTTCGTGCGGCGCGTTGTCCGTCGCGGTGTGACACGGTGCCTCTGGTGCGAGGGAACCTCCTATCAGGTCGTGCAAAAGGCAAGCTGCTTTGTTTCGGAACGGACTGGTTTGAAGAATGTGCAGTCACGTCTACTTAAGAGCTATGCTTTGTTTACGATATATAGGTTTGTGCGTGCATGCACATATGTGCATACTACGAAGGCATTGGTATGTTGCCTCCGGAGGCACGGGTTTGAAGCATGTGAAGTAGAGGTAGCCACGGTTGAGGCGCTCTTGATATGTGTGTGTGTGGATATTGCCCGGAGGCATGGTGACCCAGGGTTTGGTGGCACAAGGCCATGTCGCCTCTGGAGGCACGGGACGGTGCTTTCCAGAGTCACGCGTAATGATATGTGTGTGTATGGATATTGCCCGGAGGCATGGTGACCCAGTGTTTGGTGGCACAAGGCCATGTCTCCTCTGGAGGCACCGTACGGTGCTTTCGAGAGTCACGCGTAAGGGTATGTGTGTGTATGGATATTGCCCGGAGGCATGGTGACCCAGTGTTTGGTGGCACAAGGCCATGTCTCCTCTGGAGGCACGAGACGGTGCTTTCCAGAGTCACGCTTAAGGGTATGTGTGTGTATGGATATTGCCCGGAGGCATGGTGACTCAGGGTTTGGTGGCACAAGGCCATGTCGCCTCTGGAGGCATGGGACGGTGCTTTCCAGAGTCACGCGCAAGGGTTCGTTTTGGGAGTCACTGCTGTAGTACAAATAAAAAGAGGCATTGTTGTTTATAGTTTAATGGCACTCTCTTATGATGTAAGAGGCACTGTTGTCGAAATAGTTCTCTTTTCAACATGAACACATAATTTCTAACTACATTACATATAAATGTTAGTTATTGAAAACTGTTTTCTCACGTCAAGATAGAATTAGCCTCTCGAGCTAAATCAAAAGTTTTACTCTTCATTTTTGCTTAAGATCTTGCTAATCTCGTCACCCATTTCACTAGCTTTGACTTGATTCATCTCGCTATTTAAGGGAATGTACATTGCCTCTGCCCTCCAGTCTTTGACCTCATCCTGTGAAATTTTGCCGAGAAGAGAAGTATATTATTAGAGTTTGTGCATATAAGCTGTCTATAAGTAAATATGTATAAACTTACTGTCAAATCTTCCAGGTCTTCGATAAACTTTTCACCATTGTAGAGGAATGCAAGCTTTAAAACAGCAAATGTTAATTCTCCCTTTTCTATCACTGGAACATCTTGCACGGTATGAGTCTGCCATCTTGTACCCTTGGGATTCAGTGTTTGTCCTAGTATGATGTTGAAGACTTCTTTAAACCTAGGTACCTGGAAATATTGCATTTTGTAATTAATTGTTTTAATATTGCAACTTGTAAAACTGAAAAAATTGTTATGTATAAATGCTTACGATTGCCAACTTATGAACATGATATTCGTCAAACTGTCTTTCTCTTTCTTCTTTAGCATCTTCATTTTCCTGAAGAAATCGACATGCTTCTTCTTCTGTTAATTCGTCGATGTCTATCTTTTCTTTCTCAAATTCCTTGTGAGTCGTTTCTCGAGGATCAATAATGTGAACTTTGTGTTTGTATTTGTCCAGGACATATAGTACATAGCGGTCATGCTTCTCCATTGGAATGAATATCTGCGTACAAAATACTTGTTGCTTAGATGACAGTTTAATATAAAGTAATTTGATAGAACGCATATTTTCTGATTTTTTCATGGAAGAAAGGGTTGTTACCATGTTTGATGTTGAGAGCTTTTTCCGTTGATTTTCCTTGAGATACATGGGAACCAGCTGATTCTTTGCTTTTTGCAATTCGTTTTTAATTTTTTTTAATACTAGTTTTGTGTTTGTTTAAATGCAATATATGCTGCAAACAATATTTATGATGAAAAAAACTGTTAGAAAAAAATCTGTGTAACAATATAAAAAGAGTAGTTGTTGCAATATAACACAAGACTTTGCTTTTTAAAAGTTTACCTCTGCAAAGTTTGGGCCTAATATTACTCTGTCACTCTGTTTTGAATCTTGTCTGCTTTCCCAAATTTCTGCTATGTCATCGAGGACCCTTTTTTCCATATGATGTGGTATGTTTGTCTGTGCTGGTCTTGGACCAAATACTGCCTTGAGTTGGGCTCCAGTAAGTTGCGTGCTTTCACTGTCCCTGCGGATGCGCCTAAATATAGTTTTGCTGCGACAGGGAGATACAATAATTTTGGAGGTCACGGATAGTGAGAAATAGATTCTTACATTACTTTTGGCCTCTGTGCAACTATTTTGAGGTGCAATAGAAAACAACTCACTTCTTGTATTCCTCCTGCCAGCTGTCGCCCATGACTAGATGGAAGAGGTCGGCCGCCTCCTTTGTGTGTTGGAAGCAATGAGAATGTTTTGGATATGGACTGGTGCTTTGTCTTTTTTTCCTTTTTGTTTCATCCGTTTGTGTCAGCGGAAGCAGATATGTAATATGTAAGGTCTCTGATATGAAAGACATTGGTGAACCGTGGGATGGGTAGGTTATTACAGAAAAAATATAAGTAGAAATGATTTTCTTACCTTCGTTGGTGGAAAAGAACTTTGAAGTTTCTGGTTTGAATTTTTTGATTATTCCAGGTAGTTGCTCCCAGTTTACTAGGTTTGTTTCACCAAATATGGCTGTAAAAAGGAACTCTGGTTTCCACTCGGCAACTACGTTGCTTTGCTGCATGGAGGTCATCGGATATTCTTTTATTTTTCTTTCATGAGATAATTGAAGTATTCAAGTAGTGCTGCTTGTAAAAATTAATTTTTTTGCTCTTGTACTATTCACTTACATTGAAATCCTCATCTTCTTTTATGAGATCAATGCCATTCCAGTATTTTGCAAATTGAACCATGAAGTGTCCGCATTGGGTACCCTGCTGTTTTGGCACGCAAACTCTGTTAGGTGTTTCTGCTATCCGCGACCAGTTCGGTTCGCTGTTGGCTTGTAGCTCCGCTTCGCCGTAATGCTTCTTCATGAGTGCGTGCATCCTTTTAATCTGTTTTATTATTGGGTTTTGCCATTAATAAAGGGAATGCAGGAATTGGAAAACCAATTAGAAATCAGTGTTGAATTGACGTACCAGTTCTTGGTGATCCTTGTGGTGTGTTTTCCATGTATTTTTTCCGCCTCCGTGTCTGTAATTCAGTAAGTCAAGTATGTCGATGGAGCTCGTGTACTTGTTGAGCACGTACAATTGTAGTGTTTAGCTGTGTTGTGAGGTATCATAATCTGCAGTGTTTGGAGACAGAGCGAGTTAAAGTTCATTCTTGTCAGGAGAATTAAATGACATGTGAATGTGCAATCTGTAGGAAGAATGAATTATGTTTCTATATTTCTATCAACTTACCAGCTTTTTCTTTAAAAGTTCCTTCCCTGTTACAAGGGATTCAAACTGTTTCAATGCTTCTTCCTCATTGAATCTGTTAGTCCTCCTTTTTCTCCAATTTTAACACCGAGCACGATCTGCGACCAAAAAGTTTGCAAAATGTTCTTCAAACGGCAGACATCAACGTCAAAGAAGACCAAGCGCCAAAATATTCACTCACCGAAAACGGCAGACATCAATTTTATCAGATGATTGAGACATTGAATGTTCTCCTGACTCTTGCTGCAAGATTGCCAGATACGGCTTGGGATTTTAATTGAATTCATAGCTTTCATGATCGGTCAGCCATGTTTTGATTAAATCGAAGTTAGACCCATCTTTATATGGTAGTTGTACACCTCTAGTTGTAGCGAGTTAAGGCTTGAAAGAAATTCGTCAACTTCTTCCTGCTTTTCCATTGTTTTTGGTTTTAGGAAGTCTAAAGAGATGGTGCTGGAGGTGCCTTGCTGATTGCTTGTCGAGCATGTTTCTTCTTGAAGAAGAACAGTCTGTTTCTTCTGCTCGTAAACCTGTTATTGTGTATTTGGTACGTCGTTGCTTCGGTCATCCTCTTTTAAATCAATGCCTGTTTGTTCCAGTTGCTCGGTGGTCGTGATATTGGTGTTGATATTTTGCTCGTCTGTTTCCTCTTCGGCATGGTGTGGTATCTTGTCGTTTGGTGGTGGTTGATCTGGTTCTATTGGTGGATCATTTTGTTCGTGGTCTGTGCAAGATTGTTGGGCGACGGCGTGGCTGCTGACATCCATAATATCTTTGCGTTTACTGGATATATCAATAACTTCATGCTCTTGTGTGGTTATCGCATGCATAATATGTTCTTTTGGCCCTGGAGTTGGCGGAAACTCTTCTAGTACGCAACATTCTGCCTGTTGCATTTCTTTGTCTTCCATATCTACTTCATATTTCAGCATATCTGTAAAACAATAATAAAAAAAATATTACTTCTTCTAGTGTTACGAAACTGTAAGATTTAGTTTCTGAAAAGACTAACCTGTTGTACACTTGATTAGTGACAGTTTTGTATTCCCCGTGTGTTGACTGATTAGTTGATATAGAACCTTTTTCCTCAACTTTCGTACTTGTTCTGGCTTTAAGGTTGCTGTTGTTCCATCACTGGAGTAGTGCTTCAGGTTCATGTACATATAGAATGCGCAGTCCATTCTGCATCTAGAGGAATGGTACTGGTAAGATTGTTGCATTCAAGAAACGAAAAGAAGAGAAAAGTTTGAGCAATGGTAGTGGTAATTGTTGTATTGAAAATACGAAAGAACAGAATTATTTCAGTAATTGTAGTATTGAATCTTGCATTAAAAAAAGAAATAAGTGAAGATGTTGGAAGTGCTTACGTGTCTTCTCCTTGAAGTGGCACCTGCAGTCTGACCTTTTTGTAATGGTCGATGCTTTTTCTGAAAGCTGTAGCTCTGTGCTTATGTGCTTCCAGATTTTCATTAGTTTGCTGGTTACATTGTTGAAGAATTCTATTGTGCCTGGATATGTAGTTGAAGAGTTAAGGAGTTCAAAGCGCTGTTTTTGCATGTTAACTGTGATGGTGAAGTAATGACTTATAGTTTCGTCTTGCTCAAACCCGCACAACGAGCATGGTAGAAGGAACTGCAAAACACAAAATAAAAAGAAAAAATTTGGAAATCTTCTTATATTTAGAAACATAAAATAAAAAGACAACTTTGCATAACATATACGCAATTTGTGTTTTGTTTTTGAAATAGCTGATCTCCTTACCATGTTATAATCTTGCAGTTTTTCTTCTTCTTGCATGTTGAAAAATGATCTAAGCCTTGCAGGTAGTAATTTTTTTGTAATGTGTTGTTGATCATTATTTTCGTAGGACATTGGATCTTCGTCGTCGGCTTCCCTTATTGAGTGCTGCTTGTTTCGTCACAGATATACAAAGGGAATTTGTCAGTTCAGCTATAGGGGAAGTTTATCTATTTATAAAGTCATATATAGTGTTTCAAACGTGATTCTTTTGCCGTGATATTTACTTACAGTGTTGCTTAACGACATAATATTTCTCTGTGTGCCATTGAGTTGTTTTCTCAAGATTGTTAGCATGGGCTCTATTGCTTCGGTGCGTACTGATTTACCGACCTTGAAGCTTTCAGAGACATGTCCTAGATTTACATCAAACTTGTCCATTGTAATGAAAAGCCGATCCCTGCAAAGTATATTTAGAAAAATGTTTTCGTTCACACATGATACAGTCAAAATGATCGTGTGTAAGAATGTTCTCTGTGTTAGTTGCATGAACTTACATTTCTCTCTTTGTCCATGGCTTGCATATAGCGTTGTACAGGTCTTCGATGGCTTTGTTGACGGAATCGCTATCTTTGCCCCCTTTCTCCACTGTGCCTGCGATAATTTTGAATTTAATGTAAATAATTCCAAGTCACAAAGATCACAAGATAGCTATTATGTTTCTATTGTCTTGCTTGCTTTGATGCTGGAATATATGTCCTGTCCAGTGTTGTTCCTTTCTTGTTCTCCTTCTCCTTCCTGCGGCATGTTTTGTTCTTCTTTTTGCGTTGTACCCTTTTGTTCAGTTTCTTCTCCATCCTTATTAGAGTCGTCTGTGCTTTTCTTAGCACCATGTTTTTCCTTGTCAACCGTTATGTCTTGCTGGTGGTTTTTTCCGTCTTGTTTTTCAGTCTCGACCTGGATGGCACTGACCTGTCTGCAAGGGGAATTGGCATCGTACGACGGTGTAGGGTTTTCTTCGATAGTTTCTGGTTCTTTCTCTGGAACAATTTGTGTGCTTGCTTCATTGGTTGTATCTCCGTGGTTGCCTTCTTCGTGTTTCTGCGTTGTCATTTAAAAAGCATTGAAATCATTTAACTTGCTACTTTATTTTAATTATAGCAGCTGTTATGGGAAAATAGTGAAGCGTTCGGTGCGTGCTTTGAGCTATTTTGATTGTGATTAAGTTGTCATTTTGTGGAAACATTTTCTGCAACTTCACCTGTTGAGCTGTCCTTGGTGATGCTGACTGTTCCACCCGTTCTTCGTTGGGTGTTGTTTCTTGGGTACCGTCTTGTTGTATGTTTTGGTGATCATCATCACTGTCATGGTTTTTGTCTTACAGCTGTTCAATCATAAAGGTGGTAAGTTTCAACCATGGAACTACTTTATATTTTTGTAGAATCAGCTTATGTAACTTTACCTTCTCAGTTGTTGCTGTTTCTGTTGTCTCTGCTGCTGTTCTCGTTGCTGCTGCTGACTGTTGTGCTTGTTCTTCGTTGAGTGGAGGTTTTTGGGCATCTTCCTGTTATGTCTTTTGGAGTTCATCGCCGCTGCCGTTGTTTTTGTCTTGTAGCTTTTGAAACACACACGTGGCTAAGTGGCAGTGCATTTGAGCTTCAACAGAGCTATTTTATACTTTCAGAGGATCAGCTTATGTAACTTTACCTTTTCAGTCGTTGTCGCTGCTGCCGTCTCTGCTGCGGTTTTTTCGGTGAGTGAATATTTTGGCGCTTGGTCTTCTTTGACGTTGAGGTACCTTGTGCAAACTATGTCCTAAAATTGTCCGAGTTGTTCTAGAGAATCCATCAGGGCAATTGTTTTTTGCACGACTTTGTCCTTGTTTTTTTTCATCCAATATCTCTTCTTTTTCGTTGCATCGGTGTTTAGCCCTGGTGGTTACTGCGGGTAACTGTTCTGCTTCATGGAGCACTTTTTCCAACAATTTGTTTATCCTTTGGAATCTTTCTTCTGGTCCTGTGCTGATGTTTTTGTTTGGTTCTGTGATTCCGCTGGTGCCGATACGTGGTTCGCGCCGGCGCTTGGGTGGAGGTGGTAGCAGCTTGGTTGTGTGACCCTGAAAAAACCAAATGAAACAATTAGTTCTACCACCTCCGTAACAAGAAGTTAGACATAGACTTGTCTATGTATGGATGTATCCAAGAATAAATCATGTGTAGATACAGGTGCATCAATTTCAGTCAAAATTAAGAAAAGCATTTTGAAAAAGAACGAGTACTACAGTATGCACATTTCTGAAGATCATCACCTCGACAAACAAGTTCTCCAGTTTTGGAAAGCACTGCAACAATTCAATGACAATGTCCACCTTATAATCCATGTAGATAAGCAAGGTCTTGACAGACTGACGCATTCTTGTTAGACTGACTACCCTCAAACCCTTGATGAAAAGTAACAGAAGGTGGATCACAAAACAAAGTAGAATAAAGGTTGGATGAAATAAAACTTGTTTCCTCACAAACAAAGTGAAGCTGGAAGTATCGTGAAAACTCAATACCTCAATACACGTGGATGACATGGATACGGTTCAGACGTAGAGACACCGGTTAACTCCAAGTCCTGACTCTGCATGAAGAATAGAACATAGACCATCAAATTAATAGAACAAACATCGGAACAAGTGCAACTCTGTTCCAGTATGAAGGAAAGCCAGTACCTCAAGACGCGTCGAGGGGGGCACGAACACGAATTCACCCAACGCCTCTAGTTTAGGTGCAGAGACAACAGTTATCGAACAGCTTTCGACCAGACAATCAACAATCAACCGTCGAACCGAAGGGGCATCCTCAATAATGAGTTTTCCGAATGGACAACGGATGCCAATGCTTACAAGGTTAGACGAGTTTATTGTGACGCGACGACCTCCTCTATTGCAAACAAACAGGAGAGACTCAAGTCCAGGGCAACTAGAGTGGATTATACTTTGCAGCGAGGCGTCTGATATATTAACTTCCACAAGTGAGAGTCTTTTCACCAGTGGTAGCTTAAGTGTCCCAACGTAATTGTCCGGTACTTGGCAAAGAGCAAAGGCAAGAGTGTGGAGAGAGGAAGAAAACCGAAACACGGACCACTACTAGGAAAAGGGCTAAAGATAGGATTGACACTAATGGCGCACCAGAGAAGTGGTGCGCCACTACTATATACTAATGGCGCACCTGGTGGAGATACGCCATTAGTGTGGAATACACTAATGGCGCACCAGGCAGAAGGTGCGCCACTAGTAAAACAATTTTTTTTCATTTTTTCAAACATTCTAATGACGCATCCGGGCAAAGTGCGCCATTAGTAGTTAGAACTACTAATGGCGCACTGGAGACAGAGTGCGCCAGTAATTTTTTTTTTTACTTTTTGGCAAAAAAACTTATTCCCTCCCTCCCTTCCTCCCCACTCCAACCGTACGCCGCCGCGCCCCCGCGCCCCCACGCCCTCCGCCCCAACCGTACGCCGCCCCCGCGCCCCCACGCCCCCTCCGTCCCCTGGCGCCGCCGCCCCGACCCCCGCCCCCGCGCCCCCACGCCCCGCCGCCGCCACCGCCACCGCCACCGCTGCCGGCCCGCCGCCGCGGGCGCGCCCAGCCGGCCGAACCCTCCGCTACCCCGCCTCCGGTACAGGCCCCTCCAGCCCCGAAGCTGCGCCCCCGTCCGCCTCCTCCTCTCTTCTCCCGCGACCTCCCCCTACCCCCTCTCCACCGCCCCGTCCCCTCAGCGCCGCCCGCCGTCTCCCTGAACCCTAGCTCCGCCGGCGTCGGGGACGACCACCTCGTCGGCCTCACCAGGCCGCAGGCCCTCAAGCCCCACGCCGTCCTCGACCTCGCCCTCTCCACCGGCGGCGCCCCTTCCTCCGCCCCTGCAGCGCAGCAGCAGCAGTAAACAACCAGGTAAAACTATGTTGTGAAGCTAAGATGATGATGCTATTTTCTTATATGGTGAAGATATACTGTGTAAAACTGTGTCATGGTATAAAGACGCCATATTTAGCTCAACCGTACCTGTGTAAAACTTTTCTGTTTTAGTATTGTTTGCATCAGAGGTGGGCTAAAATCATTTTCCTTGCTACCTCTTTATAGTCTAGGTTTGTCTATTTGTAGAACAACAAAGAATAGCATGGAACATATAAATACCATGGACCACAGGCATTTTATTCTGCAGTGTTGTATAATACTACCTTGTACAATATTAATAGTAGTACATCAGTAAATAGCATAACACTCCAGCACACCATCCAGGTCTTACAAGCAGTTACACTACACATGCATATAATGAAGAACTACATCTTTAATTCAGAAATCGCCAACTTGATAATTAGTTCATCCACGGATATCGAGTTGGTGCCCATGGTCCTTTTGTCTTAGTTTCATCATAATGGCCTGTTATAAGTTGGTGGTTTGTGATTAATACCACGAAAATCTCCCACGGAGACATCACGGTCGGACTCTATGGTAGTGGTAGTTTCAACATTTGCTATTTCAGCACTATTTCTCACACATCCTGCATTGGTCGCACCAGAAACATGCCCGCCAAGGGATGAACTCATCCCACTAAAGGATGCCTTCTGCTCTGCATTAATCACTTTGCGAGAGAATAGAACTTGCCTCTGGTGTGCAACGCCCTCCAAGACATTGCAGGAGAACATAATTGCAAGGACAAGTAGTAGGCCAACCGTGTTTCTCTTCTATTTTTCAAACGTATTTATTTGAGCCAAAGTCACTTGGAGGCCCAACGTATTTGTTGTGAATCATGTCAATGGGCCAGTCAATGGCCGTATTTGTTGTGAATCACGTCAATGGATCAGTCATGCATCCATGCACTAGATAGATTGATATACATATACATACAATATATTTCCCTCATATTTGTTGTGAATCATGTCAATGGGCCAGTCAAAGGCCAGCAATGACCAATGTGCGTCTCTAGAAAGTTAATGGGTTGTTAATTTGAGGACACAATCTGACTTTCAGTCTCCAACTGTGCTTCCTTCTAGTTTATGTAGTTTGCTCAATCGTGTATTGCCTGTGAGATCATACAAGCTTTTGCATCGCTTCGCTGGTACTGCTGTTACTAAGATAAGCATTATTAGATGCTCATCAGGTTTGGATATGTTAGTATTTTGATTTGCATGCATAGCTTGGGAACTATAAATTATAGTGAAATTAAGTAGAAACTATAGTAGTTTGGTTCTGTTTTTGCTGGTGTTTGGTTCTAAAGATGAGTAGCAATTATAGTAGGAAGATGATGCATAGTAGTTTTATGTTGTTGTAGTAGTTGTAGTTGTAGGAACATTAGATACAGTAACAAGTGTCATGTTGTTGTATTAGATACAGTAGTAGTATCATGTGCTGCTGAAGATGAGTAGTTGTAGGAAGATGATGCCCTAATGGAAGTGACATGAATATTTGGCCTACCTTTTTTTCGATGTTGGTTCATTAATCTTAAGCCCATCATGTTTGTTGGTTGTTTGCTGTCATGTTGTTATTACTTCCATTAGGGCATCTGTTGGTTCATTA
>LR880968.1:926178807-926195665 GCA_904067115.1 Aegilops sharonensis
TACAATACCCTGACAATATAAGACGAGCACGTCTAGAAGCCTTGTTGCCCCATTGAAGCGCCTCTTCTTGACGTTTATAAAATACTTCAGTGATGTTGTCTGGGGGGGGGGGGGGGAGAAACTTAAGCCTCATAGTCTCTAACTCCTTTTCATTCAGAATGAAGAACGTTGCAAATTCAATGTTTTTGTTGTAGTGTACATATTTTTCTAGCATTACTATCTTCAGACGAATGTCATGCTACTTGAGAAACACCCGGTGCTTGTGGCGCCACTTGTTTGTCACACCTTCCTCACGGAAAAATCCTCCCTGTAAATGCATAAAGAGTGAGAATGCTTGAGGACTACAAGGGGAAAGAGAGGCCTCCAATATAGTACACTATGCATTGTTTGTGCTTTCAATGCGTCTGGAAATCATTTTTCCTCGATAAACAAGTTCTCTAGGCTAGGAAAGCATCTCATCAAGGCAACAACCTTGTTTAGATTTAATGAAATGTGGATAAGCAGGGTCTTCACAGATTGAACCGCCATTGATAGGCTGACTACAGACAAAGCCTGCACCAAGCACATATCATAAAACTAGATGGATAAAAGTTTACATGGCATGAAACTCGAGAAGTGGAACAAATGCAACTAAAGAGTATATAGTGCAAAAGGTGAGTACCTCGATAACTGTAGAGCCAAAAACAATCTTGGATTCAGGAGATCATTCGTAAAAATTGCCAGACACTCGAGTTTAGGTGCAGAGAAGATAGTTATCTGCAACTGCCGGCTCTGAATATCTTGAATCAGTCATTTAAGTGAGGGTGCATCCTCAACAACGAGTTCACCATTCCCACAAAGGATAAAGATGAGTTCAACTTTGGCTGAGTTTATTCTGATGCAGTGGTCCAGGTTATTGCAAACAAGTAGGAGCCACTCGAGGGCAGGGCAACCATGGTTGATTATGCTTTACAGTGAGACGTCTGACATATCAACCTCCAAAAACGAAAGCCTCTTAAGTAGTGGAAGTTTGAACGATTGTGCATACTCATCAGGTATCTGGCAAAGAGCAAATGTGACGGTGTGCAGCGAGCAAAACAGCAACATGGAAGTCGGTGGCGAGGCCACGGACGAACAAAATTCGTGCGGTAGTGTGATGTTTTTTCCCACGAAACGTGGGAACATGTAGTAGAACTCGAGAACCTGCAGATTCCTCAGTCTTGGGGATCGAAGCCAGGCGTCGACTGTAGAGGGTCTGAAGTGGAGGTAGCATGCGGGAATGCAGAGGCGATGGACTGCGCCCCCATGGCCGGAGAGGATGGTTTCCGGAAGGCACGAACCACCAACGTCAGGCTGAAAATTGCACCGAGTTCCAAAATATCTAATGCGAATGACATCCTTGCTGGGGAGCATCGAGACTACGTCGATATGAACTGTTTCTAGAGGGTTAAAAAGACGACCGACAGGGATCTCACTGCAGTCAAGATTCAGAGGAGCGGCGCGCCACAGAGGGCGCCACCGATGTGCGAGGATTTGAGTGCGGGTGCCCTCCTTAGTGGACAGACGGGAAATGATCTCACCGAGGACACCGTCCGGGAGGTCCCTGATGCGGTCCGGGCAAGACTTCTGCTTCTCGGAACCACTGAGTGGGCCCGTGCCGCTTCTGGCCGCCACCGCCATGCCGTCAGAGGACGAAGTCGCCGGTGGCCCAAACGCCGCCTTCTTGTTCCTCGGGGCACCTCGCCGGATCTCCATCCCCGTCTCCGTTGCTGGATTCGCGCCGCCTGCGAGCACCACTATATGTGGCGTGGATCTGAAAAACTACTAGGTCTTCACTGCGCACAATTCCAGCGTGTGAGGAAAGGAGGGGAGGGGACGTCGACCAATTGGACGACAACTATAAATTATATCTTTCCTTCACTGTTGCGGTGGAAAACAAAGAACGGTCATTTTCTTTCACTATTGCGGAAGAAAACATATACAGGCACGGGTGGACAGCCCAACAAAGCTTGGTGTGGTATTATATAGAGTCATGTTCGCTTGGGTTTGTGTTCTGAATGATTCCGTCGACTCGTTCAGACGGAGAGGCACGGATGTTTCGGCTCATAGGCACGAGCATGCAACGCTCAAGCGCATGGTCCGTGGTATTACATAGAATCATGCTCGCCTGTTACTCGATCAGACGGAGATGCATGGGCGTTTAGCCCACAGAACTGAACCTTTGTGTTACGCACAGCCACGGGCGCTTACTCTCTGAGGCACAGAATGCCCTACATCAGAGACGCTGACTCCTTATATTTAAAAGCACGGACGTGAATTCCATAAGGACACGGCTCCGTATTAAGTCGCGTAACGCTTCTTTCTTGATTCTACCTATATTATTCGATAAAGGCATGGACGTTCGTGCATGTTTGTGTTTCAGGGTCACAAGCACGGGCATAAAGCGCTTAAAGGAATGGAGAGCTATTATATACAGTCACGCACAAAGATTTTCTGTTTGTATTCCGAATGGCTCGGTGGACTCGGTCAGAAGAAGAGGCACGCACGTGATGACCACGGAGGCATGGGCACGTATGTGCGTTTATTACGGAAACCTAACATAATCAGGTTTATATTTCAACACTTTCTGCTTACACTGTGAGACACGTAACAACCCATTCGAGAGACAGAAAGGGGCACACGTTTATTGGCGCATTTCCACATGACTGGCGACTATGACATAAAGTAGCATAAACATAAAAAGACAGAAAGGTAGACTGATTTCATCAGTTGCAAGCTCCTTCGTGGATCCTCAAGGACAACAAAGACAAACAAAGCATACAAACAGTGCAAACAGAACAATAGTTCTTCGACAAGGTTTACACAAAACACGAACTCCAAAACTTCAAGACAATAAGACAGTCCCAAGAACATGAGCAACCATCTCAAGACCTATTCTTTAGCATGAACATCTGAATGGATCCGTCAAATCGAGATATTCAACACTCCTATTTTGTAAATACTGACGCACGTGGGTGCAACTTGGTAATAATCGAAGACGACCATGTTTAGAAGACTTATTGTGCCACTTCAGAACCCTTTGTTGCTCCTCGTAAAATACTTCTGTGAACTCAGCGGGAGGGTAAACAAACTTAATGTCAATGCTATCCAGATCCTTTGCACATAGAACAAAGAACGCCGCAAATTCCTCGTTACCCTGGCAAGGAATATAATCTTCTAGCGTTACTGTTTTCAGACAAATATCGTGATGTTTGAGAAACTGCCGGTGCCTACGACGCCATACGTTTTTTTCAGAACGAAACGCCAACCGTCCCTAAAAAATACATGAAAGGTTGAAAATACTTAGCGTCCATAGAAAAAGATATGTATGTATGTATGTATGTATCCACTTAAGTCAAATTTAACATAAACATTTTTAAATGGAAAGAGAACTACAGTATGCACATTTCTCAAGATCATCACCTCGACAGACAAGTTCTCCAGTTTTGGAAAGCACTGCAGCAATTCAACGACAATGTCCACCTTATAATCCATGTAGATGAACAAGGTCTTGACAGATTGCCGCATTGTTGTAAGACTGACTGCCCCAAAATGCTTCATAAAAATTAACAGAAGATACATCACAAAACTAATAGATTAAAGGTTGGATGAAATAAACTGGTTTCCTCTCAAACAATATGAAGCTGGAAGTATTGTCACAACTCAATACCGCAAGACATGTGAGACGACGTGGATACGGATCAGGTGCAGAGACACCGGTTACCTCCAAATCCTCACCCTGCATGAAGCAAATAACATATTTCAACAAATTAATGGAACTAACATAGGAACAAGTCATCACCCTGTTCCAGAATCAGGTAAAGTCGGTACCTCAACAAGTGCGGGTGCAGACACGAACGCGAATTCACCCATCGTCCCCAGTTTAGGTGCAGAGACAACAGTAATCGAACAATGGTCGTCCTCTTTATCGCGGATCAACCGTTGAAGCGAAGGCGCATCCTCAATAATGAGTTTTCCGTAGTGACAACAAATGTCAATGCTTACAAGGTTATACGTGTTTACTGTGATGCGACGAACTCCCCCACTGAAAATAAGCAGCAGAGACTCAAGTGCAGGGCAACTAGAGTGGACTATGCTTTGAAGCGAGACCTCTGATATAAGAACTTCCACAAGTGATAGTCTTTTCACCAGCGGTAGCTTAAGCGTCCCTGCATAATTGTCTGGTATATGGAAAAGAGCAAAGCTGAGTGTGTGCAAAGAGGAGGAAAACCTAAACACGGACTCCGGCGCTGAGGGCACGATGAATTCACCCAGTGGTGTGACCTCTTGCGTCGCGAATCCTGGGAACAAATAGTAGAACTCAAGAATCTGGAGATTGTTGAGCTTTGACGATCGGAGCCAGGCAGCAACGATGGCAGGTCTGCACAGCAGGTAGCACGCCGGGATAGAGAGGCGGCTTATTGAGCCGGGATGAATGGACAGGATGAATTCTGGAAGACTGACAACATTAACGACAGAATATCGAGAGCACCGAGTTTCGGTATAAAACCAGAAGACGTCCTCGGTGATGGCGGACAGCTTCAAGAGGATGGCAATATGAACTGTTTCTCCATCGTTAAGAAGACGGTCAAGAGAGATATCACGAGAGTTGAGATTCAAAGGAGCGGTGAGCCATAAAGGACGCCACCTTCGAGCGAGGATTCGAGTACGGATGCCCTCCTTGAAGGGGAGACGAGAGATGATCTCACCTAGGACGGCGTCCGGGAGGTCGCTGATGAGATCCAGACGAGAACCCTCTTCTTCATCCTTGGATCGAGGAAGAGCACACTTGCCGCTTCCTTCCCCTACGGCGACAAACACACCACCAGAAGGCGGCGTCACCGGTGGCGCCACTCTCGCCCTCTTGGAGCTAGGAGTAGCACATTCCATCTCCATCTCCATCTCCATTGCAGGGGTCGCACCGCACACGACAAGTGCTCAGTGAGGTGGATCTGGAAAAATGGATTATAACCTGTCCACCCACGAAACAACTTAAATACTGAGAGGGACGGGAAAGGTACAGATTAATTACCTCTCCTTTATTTTTCCCGTAAATTGTAGATGCCTGCTTGAAACATTAAATACAGTCACGACTTTGATTATGCGAGATACACTGCTGAACACGCAGACCAGGCACGGGCGTGCCCCTCCGTATTTTAATTTTTTATGGCACGTACATACATTAAAAGAATCTGTTCCACGCCGGAAGCACGGGTGGGCAGCACACAAAGACATCGTGTGATGTTATATAGAGTCATGTTAGCTCGTGTCTGTGTTCCGAACGATTCCGTCGACTCGTTCAGACGGAGAGGCACGGACGTGAACCAGTGGAGGCATGTTGTGGTATTACATAGAATCACGTACGAGCGTTTACTGTAGAAACACAACGGAATTGGATTCAGATGTGAACCCTCACAGTTTACTTTCTGAGACAATGAATGGACGATCCGAGAGACACTGTCCTGAAAAGCACGGGCAAGAACTCTGTACAACCACGGTTTTGTACCAAGGAGCAACTATCAAACGCACGGAAGTGAAGCAAAGAGGGCCGCACTTTTAGTAATAGAAGAAGAACTCTATCGGTTGGCGTTGCTCCTTTGTCAGGCGCACCGTAGGACGGCTGTGGAAGGCACGCTTTTCAGGCAGAGAACGAACGTCACGATGCCACGACAAGGTGAAATCATGGTTGTACAGATGCACTGTTGAACAGTCACGGCTTTGATTATACAATATGCACTGTTGAACACGCAAACCAGGAACGGGTGTGCCCCTCCGAGTTTTATTTTTTTACGACACATACATACATTAAAAGAATCTGTTCCACGCCAGAAGCACGGGTGGGCAGCACACAAAGGCATCGTGCGGTATTATATAGAGTCATGTAAACTAGTGTCTGTCTTCCGAACGATCCCGTCGACTCATTCAAACGGAGAGACACGGGACGTAAACACGCGGAGGCATGGTGTGGTATTACATAGAGTCACGTTCGTGCGTTTACCACGCAACCGTGAGAGTCACGGTTGAACACTCACCGGTGGCATGGCCGTGGCTGCCTGTGCCCTTAGGTTATTTTTATCTCTGTCACGCAGCAGAGAAGCATGCTTGTATGCTTACAACATCCACGTTCAGAAACCGACGCGGCTGCGGAAAATAACAAGGAAACCTGTGCCTCTAATATTTTCGTACGCCGAGTAAAAAATACATAAAGAAGCAAAAGGCGTTCTTATTTAAATTTGTTTTCTTTCTATGACTGCAGCAAATTAACTTACAAGCCATTCTTATAACCACAGCACAAGAAAATAAACAATCCCCACCAATTGCTTGCTATTTCATCGCTCCACGTGCGGCCTTGTTTTTGAATGTTTAGCGATCCATTCTTCCTTCTCGACCCTTGTGCAACCCCACCCCTCTGCGTAGCTATTCAACCTATTTACCTGTAAATTCAATATTCATACATAAAAACAAAGCGAAAGATTGCGGTCATCACTATTTTTTGCTTACATTCTGTTTAAGCTGCATTATTACCTTTTAATTTTTCTATTCGTACTATTCTCCGGTACCAAAAAGTCTCCACTCAGACCTTTCCTTTCTGAAAATGGACTGTGCAGATTCCGTGCCTTGTCCCGGGCTTCCCTGCATGCATTCTGTGTGCCTGGCTTGTGTGATGTTTGATTCTGGCGTAGATGTAAGACTTTGGTAAATGCTCCCTGCTGTCAGTGGGGTCGTTGGAATTGATGGCGTCTGACGTCTTCCTCCTAGGCTTGGAGTGCATTGTCCTGAGCCGTTTGATGTCCTCGATGGTGTTGTCGGTGTTGTCGGCCATTTCATTGACCTTGCCCTCTTCTCCTGCTGCGATTTCCTCTTTTCCTCTTCAATCCTAATCCTCTCCTACACTTCTGGGTTATCCGGGCAGTTTGTTTTCCTGTGACCCTTTTCTCCACAACGGTCGCACTTGGTTGTGGCTTTGTAGCCTTTTCCTTTCTTCTCAGAACCAGCTTTGATTCGATCTCCTTTTTTCGTACCCTTTGAGCCACTCATGGGAGGGTTCTTGAGAGTTTTGACAAGAATGCCTGTGTCTGGTTCCTCGGCAAGTGCCGCCATGACTTTTATTTTCATATCTACCGTACACTCACGCAACACACGGTATGCCTTCTCTTTTCTGCATGCATTTGAACAGATATCCGACAACTCAGCATAAGCGATGCCGAATCTCATAGTTTCATCATCTTGTATGGTCATGCTATCACCTTGACTTGTAGACAAAACTTTCAGACTCTCTGATAGATTCCTGGTCCATCTGGGGATTACAAAGGATTTTGGAAGTTGATCGATCATGCCTGTTTAGTCCATCACCTTAAGCACATGGCAGCATTGAATGCCATCCCTACTCATTTTCTTGCAGCTGCAACTGTATATTTCTTTTTGCTCATCCACATCTACCCTGAACTCAGACCTGTCAAATTCCTCACCGGGATATGGTCTCCACATTTATCTCCAGGATCAATAATGTTTTTTAAAAAATACTGCCTCCCCTTTGCCAGATCAGAGTACTTGAAGTAAGTCCGGTTCCGTAGCTCCATCTGGAATTTCCTGAAAATTTCATTCGTGTATACTTGACTTGCTTGTCTTTCAATCGGAAAACCCGTCTCTAGTGATGGCGCCTTCTCTTCCGTTCGGTATCTTTTCTTGTCAAGCATGGCGAGGCAATTTTGCTGAATCGTGTGATACGCATTAACAAACCTTTTTATTGTGTCCTTGTGGTCGACGTAATTCTTCCACATTGAATTCGTGCTCTCACCGCGAGTGGTTGTTGACGAGAAAGGATAGAAACAGTCCTTGAAGTAGGCCGACACCCAAAAATTTCGGAGTTCCCATAGCGTGTTCAGATGTTTGTTGCCTTCCGCCTTGTGCAGAGAAATTGCTGCTTTCTAGGCACGCTCAAACTCGTCTTGATCTAGTGAGTTTTTGACGATTCAAAATATATCATCAGACATCCCTGGGTGCTGCGCAAACACTACTGCGTTATTTTCCTTCAGGTTCTTCCTAATATGCCACTAGCAGAACCTGTGCCTCGTTCTCGGAAGAGCTTCCTTTGTTGCAGTTTTCATCGCCTGGTCCTGGTCTGTAATTATGTATTTTGTCTCTTTACCTCCCATTGACTCGACAAACGTGCTTAGGAGCCACATGAATGACCCTATTTTCTCATCTTTCAAAAGGCCTAGTCCAAACAGGACGGTCGACCCATGGTTGTCGACACCTATAATTGGTGCAAATGGCAAGCCATATATAGAGAATGTCGTGTCAAAAGACACGAAATCTCCATATAGATCATAATTCATCTTGCACAAGGAGTCTATCCAAAACAGGCTGTGCACTACATTGTTCTCTGTCTCTTCCGCATGGTGGAATCCCGGCCTCCGCCTCTGCATATCGGCAAACAGTTTCATGGTGTCCTCGATATCAGTGCCACGCTCTCCAGCCCTGTCACGACATGCAATGTTGCTTATGTCAATCGTGTCCAACATAATTTCTCGCCTTGGTGTCCCCATGGCAGTAAAAATCTGCATAACCTTCCTCGGTTCTAACCTCGCCTTCTGCAGCACTTGTATAAAGAATTTCTCCTGAGGTGTCATCTTCTTGTAGCATCTCATGAACTTCAGCATCCAATCTGATGGGCGAAGTTGGTGGTTGTGCTCTAGGCGCATGTTCTTCAGATACCATTTCCTCCTATCTGCATCCCTCTTGGCTGTTATTTGGACTGGGCAGCTTGTTCGTATCAAGCAATTGCTCCTTCTCTCCTTAACATGTCTCTCAGTTGTTTTATTCTGCCCTTCCTTGGTGCACTAAAACACCTGCTTGTCAAGATGCTGATCATATGTCGATCTTCTACTCGTTGATCGCTTGGCAGCAAAGCCAACCTTTCTCGCATATCTGCAGAAGAAGAAAAAGCACTCATCCAATGATCCAAATGCCATACCACCCTCTGGTTCGAGCGCTTCGGTGACCTCCTGAATCGTTTGGTATATGCCTTCTTTGAACATGTCGTCCATTTCTTTCTCTACAATGGTCGGCGGCGCCATGGTGATTCTGTCTACCGTGTCTTCATTCGTCTGATCGCATTCACTTCTGACGACATCAGTTTCCTCACCAGCCACAGGTCCACTTACAGCGGAGCTGCCGCTGCTCTATTGTTTGTCACACACAGCAGCGTCGTTTCTGCATGGCATGGGCAAATCCATGAATGACTCTGCCGCTCCACTGTCGCATTGTGCAATGCTGCTCCCTGTTTCTCCGGCACTCATGCAACCAAGGGACTATGCTGCTTCTACAATGCAATCCGTGCTGGCGCTGTACGCTACTTGCTGCTCTGAATGCTGCGTTCCTTTCGAAATGGATGGAGAACTATGATATTTCTTTGCCTCATCTGTTATCCCCTCCGCCAAATCCTGAACACATAGCACGAAACAGAATTAGATACCCAGAGCAACATATGCGTTTTTTTTAATTTATAATAAGGGGTACACCAGAGGCACTGTTCACATTACACCCAGCAGCACGAACGTGACCATGCTACACACACATCTGGACAAAGTGGCACAGATGTGCTTCTTCTTACACCATACAACCGGAGAGGCAGAACAACATCCTATACAATAAAACAACTGCATATACAGCCGCACCAGATGGACATCCATCCTCCTGTTTTGCACTTTACCCTGTTCTTCCATAAAACTGTTTTTGCGTTGAATTGAAAAAGCATAGTTTCGATGTCACCTTTGTTTTCCCATGCCTCTCTTGTCCAGCAAATCTTGGCGACAACCTCCGTGCATTGGTAATTTCGCTGACTATTCTGAATGCCATCGGAGATCCTTTGGAAGGACCCCTCATGTTGGACGCCGCAGGTGATCCTTTCAAAGGACCTTGCCTTATGTTTTCATCGATCTGTGGACTACCGCGATACTTGCTTCCTTGGTCATACACCTGCGTGTGCAAGATACTACAATTTAAATATACCAGACGAAAATAAAGAAAAAATTGCTCACAAAAAATATACATTTGCTTTAAATGTTGTTGCACGTTCGTATTTGCTGTCACCTGTATTGCTTTCTGGTGCTGCTGAACAGTAAAGTTTATTCCTCCTATGTTTGATTTTGTCGTTGGACTCTTCTTGCCTGCGCAGACCGTACCGAATCCTTGAACACTAATGCTTTTGTTGCCAATGATCCTTCTGCTTGCATCAAGGCAAATTCTGTTACCCTGTACCTCTTCATTATGACCGCCATCAAAAGCTGGGGCGTCACAACACCCGCTCTGCACCTTTGTGGACAACTGTGTCTTCAAAGCAAAAAATAATTAGAGGCACGTGAGAGTATTATGAAGAATTAGCATGTAAAACTTCCACGTACGTTCAAAACCAGCGTTTGAAGTTTTCGTCGTTACCTGCACAATCTGCTTAGTGGAGTCTCTGCTGCTTAGAATGCTCCTCTTCGCAGGTGTCTGCTGCACAACATGCTCCTGCTTGGGACGTTTGCCAAGAACTTGTATCTCACTCTTGACTCCAATTACTCCAGCCGGCATGGCATGTGCGTGTTTGACAACAACTGCATCCTTGATCTTCTTCTCATTTTGTAGTGATTTGTTTTCTTCCACCTCTCAATACTCAACTGCAGAGTAGATGCACAGGATAAACAGATATTACTGCATTCATCCAGGATATATTAATCATTTTTGTTGTTCTTAATGATCTACTAATTGGTGTTCTCAGTGGTAGCACCTTGACAGCAAACGTCACAGAAATAAAAGACCATACCCTAATGTTCAACTGCCTTGCTATTACCTGCCTCCCATAATCCTTGCCGATGTCGTTCAAAGACCGACCGTTCCTGTTGTCCTGACCAGATGTCGCACTCCTGAACATCTGCCCGAAAAAGTTATAAACCCGCAGTATCAGTGTTGAAAATTTTCAAAGTCGATCTCAATCTTTCTTACTAACGTACTACACTTACCATGCAACAGAGATATATTCTATGAATCCCGACCACGAGAAATTCATCCACGAATTGAATCTCGTGTATCAGGAATCGCCACGCAAAGGTGTGCTGATAAATTTTCTACTAACCTTTGATTGCCGAATCTTATGCGCTGATTGTTCGGAACTCACACCTTTCTAAATTGTGGGGGGATCTGCTTCCCTGCAGTTTGTCAGCGATCTCCTTCAATGATTTTGAATCTGGGAGAGAAAGAAAAGAGAAAGAGAGACGGAGAGAGAAAGAGAGAAGGAAAGAGAGAGGCTACTTCGATTTTTTGTGTGCAGTAGAAGAATAACCTGATAGGTGGGGTGAGTTTTGAGACGCATGAGAGATGCACATGTTTTTTCGGCGTGACGAGATGTGGTAGGTCGACTTCACTTGACTGTCGACGAGACTGACAAGTGGGCTCTCAGTTACTAATTCCTCTAAGTCTCTCACTAACTTGTGGGGTCGGCCTTATATGAGTCCTACGAGGAGAACCTCCGTCTGGGGTGAGAAAATGTGGTAGGTGGACTTCGAAGTCATACTGACATGTGGGCTCTCAAATAGTTCCTCCAAGTATTTGACTAACTTGTGGGGTCGTCCGCAAGATGAGTTCCAAATCTTTCTCCATCTAGCATCGGTGGCGACAGGCGAGGCATATTCTAGCTCTCCAAAGGAAAGCCAATCCCGATCCCTCCGCTGAGTTCGCTCGTCACTGAAAATTTATCGGTTTCCTTCATCTCACTCGCCGTGGATCTCCTGTTCAGGTAACCCATTGCATCATCACCATGATTATGCCACCGATTCAACGTTTGAACAAAAAAAATTACCGGTACTAGCAATTCCGCGGGCTGCGTACACACCGCATCTGCACAACACAGCATGTGGGGCGCGATTCGAATATCGGTTCCGGATCCAATTATCTTCAGCTGGTCCGTGCTGAAACTGTTGCGCCGTCTTAACAGTAGAAGGGTTATGGATTTAAAATTAGGACTCAGCTGACCACACTTTAATCATGCCAACTGCATGCTTGCGCCGTGGTTTTGCTAAGTTGAGTTATATCTCCAGCCATGCTAAACTTAAGCACTCTCGTGACCACATATTATATTACTTGCAGAGCTCAATGAAACTGCAGTCAAAATTCACTATCCTGATCCCTAACATGAGGTCACAGGTCAAATGATTGTATAGATCCGCAATCTATAGAGGAGACCCAAAGGACTTACATCCCTTTTTGCAAAGCAGTTACTAACTCAGATTTAGAAACCGTCTTACATGGACCAAGCTGTTGATGATGGTCTCACATGGACTGCTAACAACTGCCTTACATAGTTGACCTGGTAACGATGATGTCTCATGACCTCTTATGTAGAGTTTGATGAGATGGACTCCACCCCACATCTGTCGGAGACTCAGTCCCAGTCTGTCGATGGCACAGAGATTGTCACCCAAGATTGCATGGTTCATGACCAGCTAGAAACAGAGAGACTAAGGATCGAGTTAAAACATGCAGCGCACAAAAAGCTTATTGAGGAGTACATGGCAAAGAAGCAGCTTGCTGCCTCGAAGTAGGTGTTTTTTATCATGCATCTTGCGTGTGTCGTTGAAATTTCTTTCGAAATCAATGCCTCTCATTCTAGCTGCATTTTTAATCACGGCTTAAATATTTGTCTCTGTTTTGCTGACTCAGCGTTTGTATGTAAGCTTCTGGAAGAAAAGCATGTGGTTCAACAATACATTTGCTAAAGGTCGTTTCTTATCTTTGTCCACAGAGCTGTTACAATGGGTGAATATGAAGAAGAGTTCAGCACAAAACTTAGCTTCCAGAAATTCATTACTGTCTGTGAAAAGCTAACAGAACCACAAAAGCAGCTTGTCAGAGATATTGGATTTGGATACCTTCTAAATCTGTGCTGTCACGAGCTTCCAAGGTGTTTCGTTCGCTGGCTTGTCCGCTATTTTGATTGCCCTTCTAGGTGTTTCATACTTCCTAGTGGATACAGATTCCTCATCAAATCATACACAGTGCACCGGATCTTAGGAATTCCACTTGGCGGGCAGATTATCCCAAGAAAATGCTCAGAAGCTTTCAGATGTCAGGTTATGTCTGAAACTCGGTGTGCTGGGCACGCTCCAAACATCAGAGAGTTAACTGATCTCATAACCCCAGAGCTGACAGGAGAAGTGTTTCAACGGGTTTTCGTGATGTTTGCAACAGCGGTATTTCTATGCCCAACGATATATGACTGTGTTAGCCCCGACTATTTAGCCGCTCTAGAAGGACCAGCAAGTAACATACCATCATATGATTGGTCCAATGCTGTCACAGAGAAACTGGTGGCATCACTCCACACATTCAAGGACAAAGGATTCGCAGGCGCCCTGTGTGGCTGCCTCCTGATTCCAGTGGTTCGTTCACTAACTTGTACATTTCTTTATACCCACAAGTAGCTACAAGAACATGATTCATTTTTACCTCTTCCCCACTTTCAGATAACTTATTTTGAGTACCTGGATACGAAGATTATGGACCTGGAACCTGACACTCCTGCAAGACTTGTCATGTGGGACACAGAGGCCATTAAGAATTATGCTAACACAGACAGCCTGTCAACAGAGGACAGAATTTTTGGGAAACACACGGTGAGTCAACTTTTCATCATTTTCCTTTGGTGAAGTTTTCAACTCAACATAAGGACTTAGCTGGAATGTATTAACTTGACTTGACTGTAATTGTTTCCTTTTCTGCATGGCAGCTGAAAGACATTAGGCGCACGCCTTTCCAACCACCGCCTGGCTTTCAGGCGCCATTTTTCCAAATGAGTCCCAGACTAGAATCCTACATATAAGAATTTGTGCTTCAAGAAAAACTTTGTTCCGTAAGTGATTTCCAGCTACTGCACCTGATTTTATGTTTGAAATGATGCTCCCTAAGTTTTTACAAAAAAGATACATGTACTATCGTGTTCATCCAGACAGTTTCTTATAGTACGTTAGCCGTGCTTTTGTTTTAAACTAGAAGTGCTTCATGTAGGACGAGTGCTCATCCAGACAGTTTCCTATAGTACGTTAGCTGTGCTTTTCTATTAAAACCAGAAATGCTTCCTACAAGACGTTAGCCGTGCGTATTTAATATAGAAGTGCTTCCTATACTACCTTAGCAGTGCTTTTTGTGTTAAATATAAAAGTGCTTCCTATACTACCTTAGCTGTGCTTTTTGTGCTAAAACTAGAAGTGCTTCCTATAGTACGCTAGTTGTGCTTTTGTGTTAAATATAAAAGTGCTTCCTATACTACCTTAGTTGTGCTTTTTGTGCTAAAACTAGAAGTGCTTCCTATAGTACGTTGGCTGTGCTTTTGTGTTAAATATAGAAGTGCTTCCTATATAGTACGTTAGCCGAGCTTTTGTGTTAAACATAGGAGTGCTTCCTACAAGACGTTAGCCATGCCTTTGTGTTTAATATATAAGTGCTTCCTGTACTACCTTAGATGTGCTTTTCTATTAAATACAAAAGTGCTTCCTATAGTACCTTAGCTGTGCTTTTGTGCTAAAACTAGAAGTGCTTCCTATAGTACGTTAGCTGTGCTTTTGTGTTAAATATAAAAATGCTTCCTATATAGTACGTTAGCTGTGCTTTTGTGTTAAACATAGCAGTGCTTCCTACAGGACATTAGCCGTGCCTTTGTGTTTAATATAGAAGTGCTTCCTATACTACCTTAGTTGTGCTTTTGTGTTAAGTACAAAAGTGCTTCCTATAGTACCTTAGCTGTGCTTTTGTGCTAAAACTAGAAGTGCTTTCTATAGTACGTTAGCTGTGCTTTTGTGTTAAACATAGGAGTGCTTCCTACAGGACGTTAGCCGTGCCTTTGTGTTTAATATAGAAGTCCTTCCTATACTACCTTAGCTGTGATTTTGTGTTCAATATAGCACTGCTTCCCTGCAGCAGTAGGTCAACCATGCTTCATACAATACGTCGGGTGTGCTCTTTCAAGGAATGTGTTGACCATGATTCATGGACCTTGTTACCCGCGCTTCCCCGCAGCATATCATGTGTGATTCTGCAATTCTTGACAGAACATACAATAGGTCACAAGATATTTTTCATTTTCAGTACTAATAACTAATTTTCATTTCCGGTATTAAAAATTTCTGATGTTTTATTTTTTCAATTACAGGACAAGGTGAAAATTGCAAAAGTTATCAATGAAATGTACACAGAACTTTTCTTGCGGTTTCAACCAGTTCTCGAGCAGAAATTGGAGAAGCTCCTTTCACTTGGTAGGGATCTTAGTGCAAAAGAAACCAAGACCAGAGACCAGGGCGTTTATTGTAACTTGCAACAGGACAACTCAAATGAAAAATAAACTTTTTCATCAGCCCCTTCAACAAACTCTACGCTTCCAAGTTCTAGCACGACAAGCAGTCAAAGTTCTTCCAGTAGTGGCTCAACCAGTGTCCTTCACGCCACGTCATACTCCCTGGAAAATTTAAAGGGTTGCTGCGATACCCCTGACCCAGACTCCCAGAATCCATACGAAAAAGAGCAGTCCCAAATTCTTCTATCTTCACAGCTAAAATCATCAACTCAGATTAAGTTGCTATTGGAGGTGAACAGGATCGACCACAACAGAGAGGACATTGATGAACAAGCCAATATTCATCTGGAAAAAGTGCATAACCATCTGCAGAACTGCCTTGATGGCTTGCCAGTTCATGAGCCCTTCGTGCCAACGTCTGAGATGCTCGAGAGTGGGGCAATTATAATGACAGGTGAAAATTCTTCTGAGTGTTCTGAACGGATTGAAACCCAAAATTCTACTGGAGGATCTGCAGAGCACAACTCTCTGACAAGCCCACTGGAAAAACTCTTGGAGGAAACAACAAAACCTACTGCAACAGAAACATCAACCTCGCACTCTGCGGTTGACAAACAGTTACTGACTGGTCCAATCTCAACGGATACACTTGGAGCACCTGTTCATCACATTGGGAAAACGTCACCAACTACTGAACGGTCCAGCGGTTCTGATAGCGCTCACAAAAATTCCTCAACCAACACAAAGAGCCTCACTGTATCCCAACTTGCACAAAAGTTAAACATTGTCACTGAACAACGTTCTTCTTCACTGCCAGAAGCTAAGGTCCATCTTGTTTCAATTTTGAGAGATGAGAAGACGATTGCTGAAAATGAACGCACCAGAGCCACTTCCTCCCTTGCTCCTAGAGTAGCCGTTACCACTGATTCTGAGAGCGGTTCTGCCACAGTACTGGATACGAGAAAAGCACTTCCATCCACTAGTGATGCTCCAATCATTACTACCACATCTATCGATGCGGAAGACAATAACATTGCAGAAGAACATGAACAATGTACCAAACAACCACGTATTGATCCCACAGACAGCGTCCCTCTTACCACAACCGCACATCCGCCAGAACTGGAAACACAAATGGCAGCTCACAAGAGGTCCTTACAGTAGTCAGAAGATCCAGGAAACAATAATACGACACCTCCTAAGAAAAAATTTAGAATATTGGAGCCTCCACATAATTCAACAGAAACTGCAACCAATCAGTCTCTACAGGCTGGCAACCACAGAGGCCTCCTTGATGCTGGATTCATTGATGATGATGAAATATGGTCTGACCCATCTATCTATGAACAAATTAACAGAGTCGTTGAAGAAAAGAAGAAGCAACCCTTTCATAACCAAGTAGCATCCCAGCAATGCCAACCTGATACTATCTCACACTTGACCAAGAATTCAACCTCGTCATCCAGATCTTGCCTTTCTAACTATGAAGAGCCACATATGACCAGCAGATCA
>LR880968.1:926195874-926220754 GCA_904067115.1 Aegilops sharonensis
CAGAACTGGAAACACAAATGGCAGCTCACAAGAGGTCCTTACAGCAGTCAGAAGATCCAGGAAACAATAATACGACACCTCCTAAGAAAAAATTTAGAATATTGGAGCCTCCACATAATTCAACAGAAACTGCAACCAATCAGTCTCTACAGGCTGGCAACCACAGAGGCCTCCTTGATGCTGGATTCATTGATGATGATGAAATATGGTCTGACCCATCTATCTATGAACAAATTAACAGAGTCGTTGAAGAAAAGAAGAAGCAACCCTTTCATAACCAAGTAGCATCCCAGCAATGCCAACGTGCTACTATCTCACACTTGACCAAGCATTCAACCTCGTCATCCAGATCTTGCCTTTCTAACTATGAAGAGCCACATATGACCAGCAGATCAGGCTCAATGCCAGGCGGTAGCCACCTCTCACAGACTTTTGATACGTCATACTCCACAGGTTTAACTGAAACTGTCTTGTCCGACAGTTTGCCAGCAACTGCTTTGTCCCAACACTACCAACAAGTTTCTACTCTCAAAAACAACTACAACCGACGTCCTGGTGCTCAGAATAACGGCAGCTCAAACAACAGCCATCACTCACCTTATGCAATGAACAACCAAAGTCAGAAACAATACCACCAACAAACCCCTGTCCACAATGCCCACTACCCCCAACACAATGATGCTCAGAATAATAGCACTGCACGGTGCCAACAACGCCAACCTCAAGAGCAGAACCATCAGCAACCACGGACAACCGAGTCTCGTGGCCAAAGTTACAGTGCCTTGCAACAACAGTTCAACAGCATGCAGTATTCCGGCCATCCTCTGCAACATTTTCCAACAGATATTCCTTCGAGCTCAACCGGTGATCCAACTGCAAGAACATTACAACTGCGCATGCAACACCAACCACAAGGCCTAATAGTCCAAAGAAACAACAATTGTAATGAGGGTCATCTGCAACTTAGTAATGGTCAAATGAACTCCGGTGGTCATGTCTTCCAACCTCATCAACATCATCCTCAGCTAGAACAGACTCGATTCACTCACCAAGGGAATGACCATCAAGATCACTGCCAACTTTTGGAAATAAGAGCTTCTACAACGCAGGAGAAAGAAGTGTATGAAACAATCGTCGACAGTACACCAGGCATCACTCAAAATGATAGGTAATGAATTAGTTATTCCTCTTACAGTAATGTTTTGATCCTTTCTTTTACTACTGCAATGCATTCTGCCTGAAGCTTTCAAATTAAAGAGTTTCAGCTCGATTATTCTACTATTGCAATTGAATACTCATCAACTCTAACGTTAAATAATAAAATCATACGATTTAAAATGCATTTATCTTTTTTGGCAGCAAGAGGATATTCTACGTCGACCGACGTTGGGCCGATCATCGAACTTTAGGTTTGTCAATGAAGGTATACGGATATATCAACTCATGCGTGGTCGATGCTTACTCAGAGTTACTGATGAAAGAACAATTCTACGCAATGCCAACATCTGTGCACAAGCATATAATGTACATTGACGCCTCTGTAAGTTCTTGCTTCTCATAAATAATAATAACAAACCACATTTACTACTACTAGCACCCTGAGTGACGCAGCTTCAATTTAGTGCAGGATAAATTTCAAGTTCTAGGAGCAAGCACTGAACTACTGAAGGAACAAATTGTAGAAATAACCATTGGGTTCAGGCTGCCAAACAAATGCAACATCGTGAGTTCACCCTACTCACTCTATCTGTCCAGTGTTCGTCTTCAATTCTACCAGATTTTCTTGTTACAATGATATAACTTCCCGTCAATTGTTTTAGGTCTTAATACCTGTGAGAAAGAAACCACATTTTATCTACCTCATAATCGTGAATCTTGCAATGCGTCGCTTCGAAATTCTGTGTCCTTATATCAATTGCGACGGTATAAAGGAACACTCGGACATTGTCATCGAAAACTTCAAGAGAACTTATCATTCTGCTTACAACAACTATCCTCACACAATGGCCTCCTTTCATGTCAAACCTGTGCAGAGTGTATGTAACTCAGACAGAGAGTGAGTTTCTTCTAACTGTAGCTCTACCTCATTTACACCATGCATTTTTTTGTTCCACTACATATCCCATATCTACTGTCCACCTACTAACCAATAACATAATGCTCTCAAATTTCAGGGATGACAGTGCTATTTACACCATGCATTTGATGCCCCTCATTAATTTCAATAATAATTCTTTTTTTATCAATAATGTAAGTTCACTCTCATTGACAACACATAAACATATGTTCATCCAAGCCAGCTAAACATTAAGTTTTACAATAAATTTTATTAGTTTGTGCGCTTATTTGTTTTGCAGATCCATGTGAAACCGATGAGAGAACAACTAACTTACAAAATGATAACATCGAACTACAACACATGCCATGTATTTGAGGCACTGAGCATCGTAATCAACAAACACAACATCCGGCACGAAAGAAGAAGATTTGGAAGAAGATGACTATTGCTTAAATGTGCCTTAATTTAGATGGACACATCCGAACATTGTTTCAGCCATATCGACTCATGTAATCACAAAAATGTTTCAGCTATTTTTTGTGTCGGTCCAAGATATCTGCTACGGATCCCAATAACCACAGCTGTACATTCAAATGGTCAAGTCTTAAATTCCTGACATCGTATTTTTTCGAAAATAAGAATCATATTTTTTTGAAAAGTTGTTAATATCATATTCAAGACATCAATTCCTTGCACTAGAACACCACTCACTCCGACTAGACATAAAAAAAGAAACAATTGGAACACAGAGGAAAAACACTATCGATTTGTAAGCATCTGACGAAGGAGCTAAATGACTCACCTACAGTAATGCTGGTCAGAGAGGCACTGTAGTGCCTCTTATCCACGTAGAACGTGCCACTCTTAACACGGACAACTAACCTGACACACACAAGTGAGACACCAGTTAACACAGGACCGTCCCCTCGATAGCTTAACACCGGTCCCTCTACCAAGCCAACGAGTCATGGAAGCACGACCGTGACTTCAACCGAAAAAGGTCCATGACATCACAAGTTTCACCGATGAATCTATCTCAGCAAGTAAGTGAAAGCAAACGTTTCGAAAGAAAGGCACGACCGTGCCTTTGAATAACAGCATATACGTGCCTCTCCGAACAAACGTGTTGAGAAAGCATTTCCGAACGACACACACAACTCTGCCTCAACATAACATAGGACATGCCTCCACTAACTAGACAGAGGTGAATTCACTAGCCAGACTACATAGAAATATTAGAGAACATACAACCATGACAGTGACTCATACTAACATAACACACTGCCTCTCCGAATTTAGTACCCAAAGGAAGGATAACGCCTCTGCCAAACATACGACAATGCATCCAATACCTTCACGGCAATGCCTTTCAAAATCAGAGCACCACCACAATAATTGGAACACAGAAACGCAACCGTCACAACACAATACTCCCACAACAACTCTCACACTGGATTATCGTCCCCAAAACAGACAACATATATTGAAAAAGGCAGCACAGTGAGAAAATCTGAAGAATCTTAAACACACCCAAGCTCTGCATAAAAACATTTCAAACACACAACCACAACCGTATATTCGTTATAAAAACAGCCGTGCCAAACACACTACGAACACAAAGTGAAAGTGACGCCCCTACCTGTTACTGTGACCATATTGAGAGAAAAACTGAAACAACTAGCAAACTAATAACACCAGAGCGTGCCTTTCCTAAAACAAAAACAATGCATTCCTGAGCAGACGGCAGTGCGCTGCCTAGATTCACGAAAGTGCACAACTGAGTGGTCCTATTAATACATCTCATCTTATACAAACGAATAGCAAGAAATCATAGAGGAAAATATTCTTGAAGGCACTCAGTCAAGAATAACATGATGGAACGAAAATAAACATAAATTTCCAAACCAGTCAACTCCATCTGGTTCAAAATAAAACCACCACAATTACAAATTCATCAGTCAATGTAATATACCCAATACAATAACTATCAAATAACCAATTCATTACACAATCCTCAGAAACGTCCTCGCCATCTGACATAAGGAAGACAGTGACGATGCAGGATGTCCCTCATCGACAGAAACCGGCGGTACAACTCATAGCTCACATACCCTTCCTAAAGGAAAACCAAATGAAAACATCAATGTACAAAAAATATAAAAAAATGTATTTTTCTTGCAACAAAGGCAGTAACTAACGAAAATGAAATCTTCACTTACAGTAGCTCCATATTTCAGGTGATCAAAGGTAAGTGGCTTCCAATCCCAGTAGTGACGAAGAAGTTTTGGAAAAGAGGACTCCAGCTTGGAGTAAGATTCATCAATGATGGCTCCTGCTAAGTCCTCCATGGAATCCCTTTCTTGACCGCCTTTTATCATGAACTTCTCTTGGATGTCGACGTGGTACCCTTCTGGAATTCTGATGAAATCTTGAAAAAGAGCATCTCTAATATTCCTGACGCCCACACTAGAGAAAGTTATACCTCTATTCTCAAGGAAATCCTTCAGGACAGGGCACTCCGTCCTGGCCTTGCAGAACTGATAGACCAAAACATGATTCCGCATAGCCAGTTGCATGACGGCGACTTTTCTACGCCCACACCAATCCTTTCGTGTGAACTCCATGCCTAGACCAACAAACTTGTACTTCTCCTCGCGCAACCAGTCCTCGTACAAGGCAATGATCTCCTCCACCTTGCCAGGCTTGTTGGTGTACCACACGTCGAGCTTCGTGTTACCGTCGGCAACTATCGGGTGGTACTCGGTGGTGTTCAAAAAGTCGTCCATGGCAGCGAGCAGCAAGGTGCCAATGGAGACTCCTGAGACCCTGCGACAAGGTTAGGGAGTGGTACGGAGGGTGGGAACTGCCTGATGTTCTGCGGCTACAATACGATGTGGAGACCTCACAAGCATGGCCAGTATTTAACCTTGGCGAGGGACGTTTGGGTTACCACACGGATTAACGTGTGAACTAGGAGCAGCGTATAGACGGTTGTGCTTCCAAAGCTCATGGAACCATGCAGTTCCTAAAGTCACGGCTGTGCACAAATAACTGATACCGTGGAGAAACCGAGGAGCCTCTAACTTTATTTTACAGTAACTGACACACTGAATAGTCACATCGAACAACCACCACATCGGTCATCGATTCCTCCTTTGAACAAAGACCACCGATGGAAGAATCCAATGAAGCAAACAAACAGCCAGCCGTACACCTTAGATCCGAAGGACAGAACTCATCCGTCCCTCATCTAGCTAGATTCACACCATCTGTCCCTCGAGAGTCAAGGCTGGTTTCACGTGAGGCACGAGTATGCAACCACAAGACGCACATACATGTCTATTCCATAGGCACGAGCGTACAACTTTTCAAATATCGGTTGGTATCACAACAGGCACGTACACATGCAGGCAGAAACTCGCCGGAAACACATCAATGCAGGAAACAAAACACGGAAACATAGCCTATACAGGCACGTGCATCGGCTTCACGAGCCACGTGATCTTTTCCGTCTTGTTTTTTAGTCTCGACCTAAATCCTCTGGATACAAATCATCTGAATGCAAAAAAGAGACCACCAAGAGGCACCGGTGACAACACTCTGTTCGAGAATCATGGCATGTATCACGTGAGATACATCAATACTTGAAGGAAATCAACGGCACAAGTCAGAGAGCCACAGTTTTAAAGTCTCCGGACGCACAGGCATGTAGAAGCAAAGGCACGACGAGTAACAACCACCGCATCCCCTCATGGACGGACGTCTGACACCACGGGCACGAAGAGTCACATCCAGTGTGTCACCTGAGTAACACGAATGCACACACAGGAGGCACAGAACTACAGCGTATACAGGCACGGAATTGCCGCTTCTCGGCACACAGGCACATCTTAGGAAATGGCGTTCTCGAGGCACAGGTACAAACCAGCTGGATGCACAATAGAGTGGTGGCAGAGGCACGGTTGTGCAGTCTCAAGAGAAACTGCAGTGTGACACCTGCACATACAGACATCGCGTGTGTCGCGTGAGGTACAGAAATAGCGAAAAAGAAGCCACGAGAGTGAAGCCTCCGCAGACACGGTTGCCAGGCTACTAAAGGCACGGTCCCGAAGAACACAAAGACAGGGTACTGAAATGTTGCCTCGTACGTTAGCAGACGTGCCTCTCTTGTGCGAACGTGTAAAAGACAACAATTCAAACACAAACAAACGGCGCTGAATATAAGCCAAACAAAAAACACGCTTCTCCCAAACAATACATATGCGTCACGTCACAGACGGACGTCTGCACCAGAGGCACGTAGAGTCACAGCCAACATGACGCCTGAGACAAGCGAATGCACGTACAGGAGACATGGAACTGAAGCGTATATAGTCACGCAATTGCGGCTTCTCGGATTTCTCGAGGCACGGGTACAAACCAGCTGGACGCACAAAAGAATGATGGAACAGGCACGGTTGTGCAGTCTCAAGAGAAACTGCCGTGTGACACCAGCACAAACAGACATCACGTGTGTCACGTGAGGTACAGAAATAGTGGAAAAGAAGCCACGTGAGTGAAGCCTCCGTAGACACGGATGCCGGGCTTCTAAAGGCACGGTCCCGAAGAACACAAAGACAGTTGACGGTGTCCTGGACTAGGGGGTACTCACCACGTCGTCTCCCGATCAGTTGGATTGGGCCGAGGACCCTATGGCCGTATACTCATGGGCCAGTCCGGACAGTTGCCGCATACAAGGAAGATTCCACAAGACTTGGCGATCAAGACAAGGACTCCTCCCCACCGGCGTATTCGGCTAGGACTCTTGTTATCCTAGGCCTCTGGTGCATTATATAAACCGAGGCCAGGCTAGTCGATAGACAATCACAACAACCCTTACAATCATACCATAGGCTAGCTTCTAGGGTTTAGCCTCCTTGATCTCGTGGTAGATCCACTCTTGTAAACATCCACAATATCAATATCAATCAAGCAGGACGTAGGGTTTTACCTCCATCAAGAGGGCCCGAACCTGGGTAAACATCGTGTCCCTTGTCTCCTGTTACCATCCGCCTAGACGCACAGTTCGGGACCCCCTACCCGAGATCCGCCGGTTTTGACACCGACATTGGTGCTTTCATTGAGAGTTCCTCTGTGTGTTCGGCAAAAGGTCGATGGCTCGCACGCAGATCAACCGCGACTTCGGCATCTTCGTCACCAGCTCAACTGGTCACCTTGGTTCGACCGAGGACTACGCCCTACCTCCGATCGTCATGTTTGGATGAGGGCCTTCATCAACATCGACTCCGATCTCTATCAAGATCATGGAGGAATCATCCAGGGAGCCCGGGGGTTCAACGTCAACATTGCCCTTGGGCGACCGCATTGTTTTTCTGAACAGCGGACTTGTGTCCGCCGCCACCGCCTCCTCAAGCGTCATTTTAACGATTGCTTCGGTGAAATTGTGCGGAATTGAGTCTACAACAACCCTGGAAAATTTCGTCGAGTTCCGATGGAGGAATCTCCGGCAATCTCCGATATACCGGAGCCGCATTGAATCTGGACGAGAATCCGGACGAGTTTAGGGTGTGGTGTCCAGCTTCTAGCTTGGACTTCCTTTGGAAGATCCAACCATTGATCGGCTGCGGAATTCCTATATCTACCACCCCTCAAAATTTCAGCTCGATCCGATCGTCCAAACTCCGGGAACCTTCCGATTAGTGCATCACTTTTCGGATCTGTTTTCTGTGCGAAAATGAACCGGCCCGAGTTCGTATTTTTTATGAACGGGATTTCGGACATCCTTTTTGAAGGAATTTTTGTATGGGGTATTGTGTTTTGTTTCTGAACACATCCCACTATCTTTAAGATCTTTTGAACATGATCTTCAACATCATGCTGGTGTCAAACCAGTCCGGCAATATTGCTCCACGGCTGCCGACCTGCGCTAGACACGTCGTCACTTTGTTGAGCCGAGCTCAACTTCTCCGGATCATCATCTCGGCAAGCCGAACAAGAGTCCGGCATCGCGAAGGATAAATCATTACCGACATCGCCGCCCCACGGATTACACGGAGCGGGCATACCGGCATCGCCGCACGGTCGCTTCATCAAGCCGGCATCGACCACGTCACGACCTGCATCGGCAGGGCCGCACTATTGCTTCTTCAAGCTGGAGTCCATCACGCCGACCTACTTCGACATCTCGGCTGGACGGGGGGCTTCGCCATCTCTTCATCAACCTACTCCGGACACTTCGGCGTCACTAGCCGACCAGGCAATGGGTGCGCGGATCGAGTCCCAATTTTGGGAATCACCTTCCTTCGGATTGCTACAACACATAAACCAGGTGCTATTAATCCTAGTATTTCTTTTTGCTTGTTTGGGTTAATTTTTCCCAAGGAATTATTACTTTGGTTTGTCCATCATATGTACACAGGTCTATCAAATGGTGGCCGCATTATCGACGGTCGCATGATGGTTCGGTCAGTTTCCGCACATAGTCCGGCGAACGCCGCATCCGGAACTCGGACCGACCTGTGAATCCAGGCTTCGCCACGCCTTTATTGCATTACGCCGACGACCTGCATCGACATTGACTTCGGCGCCAGGCCATATTTCTTTTATTACTCACTTTGCATAAATTATTTATTATGCAACATTTTTTTAATTCTTATTATTACTATTATCCCCGGTCTGCACTATTTTTTGTGCACAGGAAAATGATCTAGCCGGACTATATCCTTTGGCGTCACCTCGGCTGGACGGTGGGCTTCCTCAACACTTCATTACCCCATGCAGGGGACTTCGGCATCACTCTGCCGTCCTGCATTGACCGTGCTATGTCACCACTTCGGAGTGTTGAGCTCTTTGCTCCGCCACCTTGGGACCGGCTTGGGGGATGGAACCTTGTCCCGCATCAAGCTCAGACCGCTTCGTCAATACCGAACACATTAACCAGCTAAGTTGCCTTCATGCTCAAAGTTTTAAAGTTTTAATTTGATGGAACACACTTTGGAAAAAGGTTGCTTGTAAAAAAAATTTCCTTGTCGAAACTTTGTTCGCACACACTTGACGCGCTACCCGCGCTCATTATACCTGGGGGCTTCTTTAACAGAAGCTTATTAATACGGGCTTTATGCCCAACACATGTGTCACACTTCCGCATGTACCTTTTATTCACCATTATATGCATCGATATGACTTAAGTTTTGGCCAAGCTGGGTTGCCTGGCTCCTGTGCTTACCCCTACTTTCCCGATTGTTCGGCTAGGTGATAAAGGGAGCACCTCTGCGATTGTTACTGCCGGGTCAGCCGGATGTGTACCTCAGACTGGGTGAAGCCGAAAGCTAGCGTTCTTAAGGGAATACTCGGTCGGTGAACTAAAAGATGATTTCTTACCTATTCATTTACCTGCCCCCAGATGTTTTTCTGCTCTTTTCGCAGTCAGGACATGCACTTTAGGGCATGCCTCCCAGGGAAAGGAACCCCTAACGGAACTATTCTCCCTGGAAGATGTTTCTTACTAACCATGTAATATAACATAACATAACTAGTTGGGCACTTGTCTGATAAAGCACTAATGACCCCTACGCCTGGTCTCCACGCATGCCTCGGTTTTTATAACCGCGAGGGTATTCGGACACACTCCGGACTATTGGGTCCAGAGGTTGAAGCGAAAATGTCCGCTACGACAAACGATCTACAATCCGGCTAGAAGGCATTCTACATGTCACCTTACATTTTATAGTCAACTTTTACCCAAGTCACTTGGGGGCTCTTATGTTTATTTGAGCCGTTTCATACTAAGTGTTTTTCTTCTTAGTCGTTGCACAGTTAAAGCACGGCAGAAGCACTTTTTTTTTTCTAAAAGTCCAATTTCTGGATTGGCACCGAACACTTGATCTTGTTCGGACGTCATGTTTTTACTGACGTTTTTTGGTTTTCCAAGCTTTTGGCACTTTTAACTATTTGTGTGTTTTCAGCACAAGTCTCGCAGTGCAACGCCGGACACCTTTAGAGATTCGGCAAAAACATTCTCGGATATTGCTATATATGCATCAGTTTCGAATTGTGTCTTCGGTCAATAGTTGGATTGCCCGGCTCCCGCGCTTGCCTCCTACGTTCCGCTTTGTTCGGCTAGGTGTGCAAAGGGAGAACCACTGCGATTGTGCTTCCAGCTCGCATGGTCAAGCACCTCAGTGGAGAAAGCCGAAAACTGACTGTCACAATAGGTGTAAACTGGTCAGCGATCCGATGACTATATTAAATGACGGGCCATTCATAAAATTGGCCGAAGTGTTTCCGGCTTGACCTCGACTGTCGCCGAACACTACCGGGGGCTAGTAACTGGCCTCCCAAACTAAATCCTCAATATTTTGCTCTTACATTGGAGCTGAGGTTTCATGATCATGCTTAGCATGACAACCCAAAGATAGGAACCGATAGCGGGGCTATTTTCTTTGGAAGACATTGCTTCTGTTAAACAGTAATATAACATATCTCTCTGCGTACCTTTGTTTATAAAACCGTATTGCCAGATTGCCTTGTTTGTTATAAATCTTTGCCCTCATAAAGGCTTTATAAAGTAGGACAAACACTCCTCGGCTACTGGCCGAGGAGGTTGAAGCCGATGGTCGGTCAACAAAGTTTTGTACAATGCGGATCCGAGCATTAATGACATAAAGTACTTGGATACATTGAGTCATTACACATAATTTGTGATTTTACTATGGATATCGATGCTTAATTCGGCCACCCGTGCCCGCATTAAGGCTCGGGGGCTACTGGGCTTCGGGCTTATTATTTACAAATATTAAAGGGGCACATCAATCCCCTGATCTGGTATTGCCACCCGACCAGTGTCTCGGGGGCTACTGCATTGCCTGTCCAATGCAGAAAATTTTAAGTGTAATACAGTCTCCGAGGAGATTTTGATCCTCAGGTTGGTCGGCCGCACCCAACCTAAGTCTTGAGGACTGAGCACGCCGCTTTTTGTGTCCCGAAGTATTCTGTCGAGTTAGGACTTCATCCTCAGACCGATTTTGCAAATCAACCTGAGTCTCAGCAGCTACGGGGATCAGCGGTCTTATGTCATCCTCCATGTGCATCTCGGGTTTTAGACCGATACACACCTTGTGGGCTACTGGCTATGTATCTCGGCAGAGAATAAATTGCACCAATAAAAAATATTGACAAAAATCGGCCCACATTCGGGGTGGTGCACCACCTCGGAAGCAGTCCGGCATAAAGCTTGGACGCTAGTGGCTGGCTCCATAGAGGGCATTTCCGGCATTAAGCTCGGCTAAACTCCTTCAAACTTCTTTGACCCAAGGTGATTTACGACACCTCAGACACAGTCCGGCGTTGGAGCTCGGATACATAGTCCGGCGATAGAGCTGGGAAGCAGTCCGGCGTTGGTGCTCGGCTGCAAAAGATACCTCGAATGCAGTCCGGCGTTAGAGCTCGGACGCAAGAGGACGCTGCCGCCCGGGAACAACTTCAATCCCGAGGTGTGGCATAAAATTAAAGAAGGAATTGATAAAGGCCGGAAACTTAAAGGGGCTCCTCGGATACCCGACGTGTAAACTCGTCGAATGCATTTTGGCGATCCTCAAGATCGAAGATGAGAAGATTTCTTGAACCAGTTTTCAAGACCGACGACCGAAGATGAAGAACTGTTCGGAAGAATCGAGGAGCGTCCCTAACTTGAAGACCGGTTCAGGGGGCTACTGACGGTGTCCTAGACTAGGGGGTACTCACCACGTCGTCTCCCGACCAGTTGGATTGGGCCGAGGACCCCATGGCCGTATACTCATGGGCCAGTCCGGACAGTTGCCGCATACAAGGAAGATTCCACAAGACTTGGCGATCAAGACAAGGACTCCTCCCCACCGGCGTATTCGGCTAGGACTCTTGTTATCCTAGGCCTCTGGTGCATTATATAAACCGAGGCCAGGCTAGTCGATAGACAATCACAACAACCCTTACAATCATACCATAGGCTAGCTTCTAGGGTTTAGCCTCCTTGATCTCGTGGTAGATCCACTCTTGTAAACATCCACAATATCAATATCAATCAAGCAGGACGTAGGGTTTTACCTCCATCAAGAGGGCCCTAACCTGGGTAAACATCGTGTCCCTTGTCTCCTGTTACCATCCGCCTAGACGCACAGTTCGGGACCCCCTACCCGAGATCCGCCGGTTTTGACACCGACAACAGTACTGAAATGTTGCCTCGTATGTTATCAGACGAGCCTCTTTTGTGCGAACGTGTAAAAGACAAAAATTCAAACACAAACAAAAGGCACTGAATATAAGCCAAACACAAAGTGCGCTTCTCCCAACCAATACATATGTGCCACAGCAACAAGTTACCTAAATGTACATGAACTCGCGCAAACGTCAACAATGAACTTGTAACATGAAAAAACATAAAAACATTTATTTACAAATGACATGAGACAAGCCAAACCCGATACTGAATAATAAAACGACACTCCATAGGATTAAACTAAAAGTACTCATTAATTATACAAAAAAAGAAATGAAAGTCTTCCAGGAGTCCATTCCTCACAGAAACGTCCACACAAACGTCGACCATTCTACTCAGTTGGAGTTCTGCTCCGAAACATTAACGACATCTACGGCCGGGAAGACAACGGGGATGCATCATGTCCTTCATCGACAAAACTCGGCGGTAGAGCTCGTAGCTCACATATCCATCCTAAAACAAAAAACGGATGAGAATGAAGATATACGTAAAGAGGAAAGGTGCTATTGTTGTAGTAAAACAAAAATATAAAGACAGAAAATCATAAAAAAATGAAGTTTTCACTTACAATTGCCGTATATTTCAGGTGTTCAAGGGAAAGCGGCTTCCATTCCCAGTAGTCATGCAGACCCTTGGGAAAAGACGACTTCATACTCAAGTAAGTTTTGTTTATGACGGCTCCTGCCAAATCTGCCATGGAATCCCTAAGATTGCCTCCTTTGATCATGAGCTCCTCTTGAAGATCGATGTGACACTCTATTGGGATTTTGAGGAAACTGTTTGCGAGAACATCCCTATCGTTCTTGACGTCGACACTAGCGAAAATGATACCTTTGTTCCGAAGGAAATCCTTTAGAGGAGCGCACTCCGTCCTGGCCTTGCACAAGTGATAGACAAGAACATGCTTGCGCATCGCCAGTTGCATGACGGCGACTTTTCTACTATGATCAAAATAATCCTCTCGTGTGTACTCCAGATCAAGACCAACAAACTTGTACCTGTCCTCACGCAGCCATTCCTCATAAAGAGAAATAATCTCCTCCACCTTGTAGGGCTCGTTGGTGTACAACACCTCGAGCCTGGTATTACCATCGGCATCTATAAAGAGACGCTCAATATTGTTCCTGAAATCATCCATGGAAAAGACGGTGACACGACAATGGAGTCTGACTGTGCTTCTCGTACGAGGCGAGGATGATGGGAGCTACCTGAACTTCTCTGGAGAGAATAAGACGCGATAACCTCCCGGAATAGACCACTACTTAACCTTGGGGAGAGACGACTCAGTTACCATGCGCCCATTAAATTGCATCGGGGACGGTGTGAATGGACGGTTGTGCTTCTGCAGCTTATGAAACCATGCACTTCAAAAGTCACGGCTGCCACGCTATAATCGAGGAGCCTCTAGGTTAACTCTAGCACGGTATCTGCCACAATGAATACTAACAATAAATAGCCATCCCATCGGTCACCAGCACATATTTTGACCGAGAGAAAAATGAGAGGAGGCAAACTAGATGACCCTGTCATACAAATACTACATGGGGAGTGAACCAAATTAGAAGCACGGTTCTGCCAGCACAAAAGCCACACGCGTGCCTCCACTTTGCTTAAAGACAAACCTCAGTGATATCAACGGACCTGCATCTATATGCCTACACGTACCAATGAAAACATTGCTAAAACAAAAGCATGTCCATGCTTCTGACATACAGATAACTGTGCGCTATCATACATATTCCCGCATGAACCCAACGTACATAAAAACAGTGGCTCCCTGGGTCAACGACTATTGGATTTTTTTTGCAATAACAGAGTCACAAACCGTGCCTCCATTCCAGATGCAAAACTGCCTCTCAATAGGAACCATCATGCCTCCCGTCAATTTGCCTCCCCCGACGTATCGACCATGCCTTTCCTGCTACAACGACCGCGCATCTAATAACATCATCCCGTTCCTCCCCTAGAAACACACCCAACTATACCTGATTAAACATGTGATTAAAAAAATTAAAACACAGAAGCACGAGTATGTTTTTCAGCATGTAGAACCGTGCCTCGCAAAAAATATGTAAGGAAGGATAGGCACGTAAAAGACTCCGCTGGAAGGCAGCACAGCTGGACAACTATATTGGGAGGCGGCTGGATGAGTCAAACATCTCGTGTCCCCATAACACCTCGAATGCAGGCACACCATCTACAACCAACATTCATTCCATTTCGCAGAAAAAAAAAGAAGCACTCATTACTACTCTTGCTCTCTCCCGTCTCCTTTATATTTCAATAAGCTCCGACTCCCTCAGCCACATCACAACTCATTTGCCTTCTCCATCGCCTGCTTCTAGGGTTCGTCCTTCTTCTCTATCGCCTGCTTCTAAGGTTCGTGCTTCTTCCTGGCAATTAATCGATTAATTAGCAAGCCATGCTTCTCTCCTACATTGCTGGCCGTGGGTGCTTGCCCTAAGCTTCCCATCACAACCCATCTGCCTTATCCGACCACCTACTTCTAGGGTTCGTGCTTCTTTCCCGCACACAATCTCATTTCAAACAAGTTATTATAGAGTTTTTATTGGGTCCCTCGATTAACTTCTAAGTCGTACTTCTCTCGTAAATTTGCTAGCCATGTGTGCTTGCCCTAAGCTTCCCCTACCCCAATCTCCGTTCGTCAACCCTCGTTCTTCTTCTCTCCCAGGTAAAAAGCATATGCGTAAGCAGCATGCTCTGATCCGTATTTACGTTTTACGTTTTGGTTTTTCATTTGATAGTTGTTGAAGCATCAGATCCGGTACAACGACTTCATTCTCTAAAGCAATATAAAAACCATTTGAAAATCCAAACAAGTGTTCTAAACTCTGTCATACTGATTTTCTGGAAGGAGTAGATGAGAAGATTTCTGGTAAATTTGTAGTTGTTGTCTGCCTTCATACAAATATTTTAATATGGCTAACATAGTTGAAGCTAGTCGTTGTCTACCTTCAACACTGAAGCTTGTTTTTAAATTGTTATCATATTCTTGTTTTCTTAACATAATTGTTCTGAATTATTAAGGTATGATTTGCCCTAGCTGCCGCCAACCAGGCGGCCCTTGCGAACCACACCCTGAAGTTCTCCAGGAGTTTGAGGTTATTCTTGACGAAAATTGTTGGATACGCATGGTTAGTAAGCATCACTAACATATTAGTTGCCTACAACACACTAGAAATCGTCACTGTTACTCATACCCCCTTGCACCTACACTAGGTTCCCTTGCTGTCACTTCTTCGCACCTGCCTTGTGTTTTCATTTTCCATTAGTTTGCCTGCCTATGCCCTAATTAATATAGTCCATTAGTTTTGCCTGCCTGTGTCTTGATTACTATAGTGCATCTTCAGTTCTAATTAAAACTAGTCAACATATGCCAAAAATCTGTATCCATTAATTTATAATACCATTACGTTGTTATCTGTAATTCTTATCAAAAATTCATATCCAAATTAAGAAAACTTTTAACATTAATAGTACGCAGGTTCAAAGTTATACTTACATGTTGTTATTTTTACTATCTTTTTCAGTATGTACCTTGTAATGTCAGAGCTTTTCTCGCTGAGTACATCGACGAGAGGAAGGAAGAAGCAAGAAAATTGCGTAAAGAGCAGGTAGAGCCAGCCGTTCTTACACATGAAGGAAAGTCTTACAATGCTTTGTTTAAGCATAGGCCGAACTACACAAAGTTCTGCGGTGGTGAGTGGAACGCCTTTGCGGATGATTATCAGCTTCGTGCTGGAGGCCGCATAGAATTTGAACTACCACACGAGGGTCTCAATCTTGAAATACAAACATATCGCAATGACAAAAGGCTGCTTCCATTACCCCACGTTGGTACGTATTTAATATTACAAACTTATCTTCTTTGGCTGTATTTTGATATGCATGCATCGAACTGAATAATATTAACCCGTATTACATAAAACTCTATCTAACTTTCAAATCTTGTTCTTTTTCTAGCTCTCGACGACCTTTCTTCTGACGATTTCGACCATGTTCACTGCTGTGTCTACTCTAAGGATATTGAGCTTACCTACAACCAGACACGATTCTTTCTACAACGCCTTTTAGGAGATACTTTCATCCGTTGCCATCCATTTGTACACGTCTTGACTCCCACTAACACCAAAGAATACGTCATGGTTGGTTACATCTGTCCTTGTTAAAATACCAAATGTATTTTGCTCATATATAATATAAACAATATTGACGAAATCTTGCTTATATGTAAAATTATAAAGAACCTATTTATTCAAACCTAAAACAACAAAATTTTGTTGTTCTCTTAATATGTTGTTTCATCTGTTTACACACAAACCTGAACATGCGAGGAATTATATTACTTCCAATTTAGAATTTCTTAATGTTTGCGCACTCACCGTATTCAGCCATTATTTTATTTATTGTCCAAGTGGCAATTCAACGGTTTTAATTTCCATTTAATTTCGATTTCTTCTAGAAAATTTCGAGGAGCGTTGTCTCGACACTGAAGAGATGGGTGGACATGCCAACCAATGGCACGGTGACCCTTGAAGCTCCTGATGAACCTACCCATGTCATCATTCCTTCGTCGTACTACATCTGCAAAAACGACGTCAGGATGGTAATAGAAAAGTCTTCTTTCAAAGACTTCATATCAGCTACATCCTTTGTTGAAAAGAACATTGTTCTAATCACTTTCAAAGAGTGCCATGACCGTTCTGTGTCCATCATCATTCAACGCATTCTGTAGATTCCGTCAGAACCTGCAGCTAAAATGGAAGCACAGTTAATCTCCTAGGATGTTCAGCGCTCATTTCAAGATGATGCATCCCAGGAGAAAAACACTGGTTTATTTAAAATAAGTTTGCTAGTTAGGATGGTACAGTAATGTAACTATTATGGACCATGTGCTTGCTTGAACTATCCGAATGATCTTTTGAAACTTATGTAGCTCTTATGGACCCTCTACTCACAGTTTCAACCATCAGAATGATGCTTTGCAACAAATGTTGTTTGAAATATCAGAATGATTCATTCGAAAAAATGTAGTTCGAATCCTTTGAAAAGTTTCAAAAATCAAACGAAACAACATTCAGTTTTTGATCCAAAACCTACAGCAATGCCATGTTATCAAACTTATTCAAACGATCTACCGAAACATATCTCAATTTAAAACCAAACAGGACTCCATTTTCAAGTGCAAACTATGTTTACTTCACCAACTTTTCATGAACACATAGTTGTGCACCGAATAACATAACAACAGTGCCTCCCTGACCAAGGAAGATTGTTAATTGAAAAAAAAATGTTTTGACAACAAAGGCACGACCATGCATCTGCTGAGTGTTCTACCGTTCACACGACTACTTTCACAACCAAAGATGGAATACGCACATATGGATCACGCACGCAACACACAACGAATAAAAAAATTCAAAGAACAGGATAAGTGAAAATCTTTTTAAAAAACAGATAAAGCAAACGATTGTTTCCGAAAATCTAAGCCTGGAACCGCCGAGTGACTAGCAACTTCTCTTTGGCAGTTTCCTTTTTTGCATGACAAAAGATCCCTTTCACTTTTCCGACTCCATTTGCATCCTCCTCCTCAAAAGTTTCTCGCCAGCCACAGTTCACCACCGCACACCTCCAGCCATGGACGACGGGACACTAACAACATTCACCGAGCACATCACTACCCACGGTACAACCATGCTGGAGGTGGTGTACACCAACGACCCAAGGACCGTGGAGTGGATCATCAAAAAGTACGAGGAATGGCTAAAGGAGGAGAAGAACAAGTTCGTCGGCCTCGACCTCGAGTACACACGTAAGAGCAGTTACGTACGACAAGGGATCGTCGTCGTCCAACTTGCCATGCGCGAGCATGTCCTTGTATACCACTACTGCAGGTCCGAGCGCTCCCAGGCGTTGGTTGACTTCCTGCAACAGAAAGCGGTAACTTTCACCAGCGTCGACACCAGGAACGACAAGACCATGTTTCCCGTGCATGCATCAGAATTCCAGACGAGCACCACGTCGACATCCAGAGGCTATTCTGCATCAAGGATGGTGGAGAAAGGGACTCCATGGCTGACCTTGCAGCGGCCATCATCGACCCCTCATACAAGAACATGAAGAAATCATTCCCAGAGGAGAAGCACCAGTTCTGGGAGTGGAAGCCGCTTTCCTGGATACACCTTGAGTACACGGCAAAGGACAGGTATGTTAGCTACGAGTTGTACCGTAGAATCCTAATCATCAAGAACTGGCTACGTCACCTCCACCAACAACCAGTGAAAGAAAGACTCCGCCCGTGTAAGAACAAAGACGAGCGATCTTCCAGCGGCTGGAAGCGCCGGAAGGGAAACAGTGGTTGGTAAATTGCGAGAAAATGGATCGTGCCGTGATTGATTGATCTGCCGTGATCAAGTGATCAGGTGCGTGGCACAACTATTATGATAATTTAGTTTGAATGAACCCATGTTGTAAATATGGTTGTTGTTGCTCAAAGATGCTGTCTGTATTGTATTACTATTTTACGTCTGAACTTTGAACACAGTGGTGTGCGTGTCTAAATGTAATTTGTAAGTTATGTCCCAGTATTGAGCACACATATATTGTATCCATGACTATAGAACGAGAGATATGTCGCACGACATTGTATTATAATTTTCATACTCAACCTTTACAAGATGCATCATGCATTTACAAGAAATGTGATGGTATCGTTGCAAACTTTTAGTAGAATGCTTATTCAACATTGGCATAAACAGTTCATAAATATTGCAGAAGAACATTCGGTACACAGACGCAAGGGACAAGAACTTTGTTACTTTGACCACACCGTCCATTCACAGGTTCCTCTCCGTACACCAATCCTCCACGATGCCACAAAACTGCACTACCGTGTCCAACTGACCCATGTACAACCGTGGCTCTCTAAGTGTCAACTCAACCCATGCCTCTGGTGCCACGCACCCATGACCTTAGATACTTCACACCTGTGCATCCACAACCGAGCCTCTCTAACCAAATATTCGAACCGATGCCTCTGCTACCATACATATGTGCCTCTAGACACTTGACAGCAGCAAGAGGGTTAAAAACCGTGCATCCACACAACCGTGCTTGTACTGACTGCACTTCCGTGCCTCCGTTTGCTCGATCGACGTGCCTCACATGAAACCCACAGTAACTCTACGTGCTCCGCGCGACTGATCGCCCGTGCCTCCGCACAATCGTGCCTGTACTGACTTCAATTATGTGCCTCCATTTCCTCAATCCACGTGCCTCACATGAAACCCACTGTAACTCTACGTGCTACACACACACGTGCCTCTCGCATGAAACCCACAGTATCTCTGCGTGTTCGGCACGCGTCATCGCCCTTGTAACTTTGGTATTGCACACACGTTCCTCTCAGTATACCCGTGTTCCAAACAACCCTGCATGTACTGACTGCAATTCCATGTTTCTGTTTGCTGAAACCACGTGCCTCACATGAAACCCATGGTAACTCTACGTGCCTCCACACAACCGTGCATGTTCTGACTTCAATTCCGTGCCTCAGTTTGCTGAATCCAGGTGGCTCTCACATAAAAGAGATGCACAACCATGCCTCAGAGTAAACAACACACGTGCCTCTACTGTATTTATAACTGTGACCACAATTAAATAACATCCGTCCAAAAAAGCATCATTAAAAGAGATGCACAGCCAAGCCTCTTATACATCAAAATCCATTATGTTCAAAGGCTATAACTAACATCACTGCAGCAGAAGATTGAAGATAACAACAAGCCTCCCAACACGCTATTTGAAAGTTATCAGCACCAAGCTGTTTACTTCAATAGACGATGCCTGAAGAAAATCACTGAAACCTTCCTGTTTGAACACCATTCTATTACCCAAACCAATGAAGCAGGAGCAAGGAGTGCTCACATATATATCATCATCACCAGATTCCAGAGTAACTTCAAGAGTTAAAACGCCAGTTCTAGGAAAAGTCACAAACTCCTTCAAACTCCTCACAACAATACCAGGAATAACCTGACAAAAAACATCAGGCTATCAGAAATAGAATAAAAATTCAAAACTATAAATAGAAGACGTAATAAAAATAAATAAATAAACAGAAAAAAAACAATGGGAAAAAAATCTGACCATATGATGACCATTAAAATTCATGGAATCAATCCTGTGAACAAAAGGACAATAGAGTATATAGTCATCATCAAATAGTTGACACCTCATGAAATACATCTGCTGATAATTAAGGAAAGCAACACGCGTGTAATAACAACTCCCAACAAGTTCCTTCTCGGAGTCGCTCAGACCATGTAGAGCTACAAAATATAATTACACAGGCTCAAGGGAAGAGAAAAACCAAAATGTACAATAAAACAAGATAAAAACTTCCTTAAAAATAAACCTTACCAACAGACGGTAAAGGAGACAACGCATCTCCACGACCAACACGATAAAAATCAATACCAATCCAAGTTCCATAATGTTCAAGCCTAATGGTCATTATATCACGAGGACGAACACCATAATCACTGACCAATCGTTCCTAGGAAGGACCATGGAATTTGCTCCTCACACGACCATGAGTAAACAGAACACCATACAAATAACCCTCATTGCATTGAAGAGCCAGATCAGTATCTTCGTCACCCCTCCTTATGGCTAAAGCCCTACACTCCTCGATGTAACGAGCAAGATGAGCTCAAACACTGCACGGAACATACTGCACAACAAATCAAAACAAGGATCATAATCAAAATCTAAACAGCATGGAGAGCACCAAAAGAAATAAGCGTGTGTGCCAAAAATTGAACAACTATAAAATGATTTTCTTACAGCACGCTTCCAACAATGCCGATCCAGGACCACACTAAACCCATCTACAGAAGAATCAACAGAAGAACACGGGCCACCAGGCATACGGCAAAAAGGACAAGCCATAACTGCAAGAAACACAATGGTTATCAACAACTAATCCCACAAAACCCAGATGAAACTTGACATCTCATAGTGTTGGTAGTCCCCACCCGTAACTACCCCATAAATCTCCATATCCCGGAAATATAATGGGAACAAGAAGAGAAACGATAAAGGGAAACAGGGAACCCACGAAGGCAACCAGTAGGGAACGATGATATCGCGAATGGGGAAGCGTGCTCGACGCTAAAGAAGGACTACCGTAAGAGCAGGCAACAAGCGCGGCGGCCGGAACAACTGCCGCCTTAACCACGCGACAAGAGTAGCGGCGGCGACGGGCGGAGACGACGGCAAAGAAAGAACTATGCGCGACGAGGGTTCGTCCACAACAGAGAGAAACATATCTCAAAACAGATCAAAAGGTATTACAAAACATTAGAAGTATAAGGACTAAAATGAAAAAAGGAAAAACCACAAAGGGAAACCGGAAACCGGAATTCATGGGAGAAGCCGTGAGCACGCCAAGTGTCACACGCGGAGCGCATCGGAAAAGTCTCAGGAGCGCTCCGCGCGTGACACTTGGCGCGCGGGGAGCGCTCCCTGACTAATCATTGCGGGGAGCGCTCCTCAATTAGTGATTTCGTGCACAAGGTATGGGTCCCTGCTCGGGCTGGGCCCTAGGTTGTCGCACTCGTCGCCATGACCCAGGGCCAACCCTGTTTATACCATTCAGAAGCAAATCAATGTGACTGGAGAAGTTAAGTTTAAATATGTTAGTCTCCCTTTATGATGAATGTCTTAGTATCATAATGAAATTTATGATAACAAGATGAACAAATTTTCATTTGAGAATAGGTAGGAAATCTCATTTGCACGAAATCAAGCCAAGTGAATCTAGATGACCATGTCAGATAATCAAATCATGCGCAAAAGTAGAATCAACATGTTTGTTTTTCTGATTATTCTATTACTGAACCCAACTTGCAAGTCACATTTGATATACCCTAGAAGTTTCTATGAATTTGGTTGCCTAATATATAGTGGAAACCACTATTAAAATATTTGTTTGTATGATTTAGAAATATCTACCATGTTATTCAATAATATTAAAAGATACATGAACAAACACATAGATATGCAAATATATGTGTATGCGCTATATAGTTTATACATATTAGAAATTAATTTGAGTAATTTTAATAAGAAGAGATTTGCTAAATCATACAATTTAAATTTTGTAGTACATTATAATTGTGTAACAATGAATATAATATTTGAAAACATTCTTATGTGACTGAGTAATAGAATACATTAATTAAATTTATAATATGATGCACTTACTTTAAAATAAGTATAAAAGTTTAGTAAAAAAATAATGATGTTACATCGCTCCTGGCCCCTAAATGGTTTGGACCGGCTCTGCAAATATGGTCTAGGTCACGTAGTTCAACAGTGAAGCAAGCACGAGAAGGATGATTATCCGAGTCATGTCTTTTGTCTTCCACATGGAGTGCTACAAAGAAATAAGCACATCGATCAGCTGTTTAACAAATTATTGGTTCTATCTATTTTTCCTTCGAACCGAGCAACATACGCACGAATCAGGTACCATGTCCACCAACAGAAGACCGTACATAAACAACGCGGAGATGGCTCCTAAGATTCCCAACACCATCACACGTGCGCCCTCGTGGCGGTCTCCGTAGAAGAAACTGAAATAAATGATTGCCAGCAAGAGTAACCACACAATCTCGGACACAATCATCCAGCCAGTGATCTGGCGGGTCCTCCCCTCAGCATGGAAGAAGAATATGACAGTGTGGAAGCCGTCCACAAATAGTGCAGCCAGGTTAATGCCCATGACAAGCCAGTTATGCACGGGTGCGTCATAGGAAACAAGAATGTCGCTGCATAATTGTACACAGTTTGCTCGCCCATCGACCCATCCCTCTTGATGGCGCGGAACGTCAGTCTGAGACAATATTGACACCCAAAATTATAGAAAAAGAACAAAAATTATAGCTGATGTGAAAGAAGTTATGATAACAACCAAAAAACAGTAATCATAAAAGAGTTGAATGACTGAGCCATACTTTTTCTCACATGATACATTACTAATACTTCAAATTATTGTCCAGCTATATTCTTTACTTTTTCACCTGCCTGCAGTGGGCGCGCATGCCAGATATTGTGAAATCCATGAGGTATCACATGTCCAAAGGGCAGATAAAAATTAAATGGAACTGTCTCACATGTTTATCCTAACATATTTGATGTAATGGATATCCTATATAAAGACGGCCGCTGGTGAACTCCTATCGCCTCATACATTTAACCAAACAAACAACAGACCATATTTGAACTGAGATTCTAAACAGTAAGCCTGCAAGCAAGGATACACAGAACTACCAAGAAATCAATGAAATCAGGCAAGTACTTGGCAGCAAATATATATTTCAGAGGCTGCAGTAATTGATAACAGCATTGTAGAAAAATACTATAATATAGTTCAGTATGCATCTACATATTCATTCTATTTTGACGAAATGTTTGTATCTACGACCACATCAATTAGCATGCCGAACCTACAGATGGGAAAACAGAGCCCAGCTTCACACACAAAAATCCACTCTGTCTAGCCTATATATGTTTATAACCATATCAGTATAGGGGCTTGCATTTCGCCTGATGGATCAACACTGCCATGTTTAAAGAATCAACTTGTTAAGTATGAGCCATGCTTGCCTGATTCTGGACATGAAATGGTTAAAAAAATTCTAAAATAATTCACTGATTTGAACTACAACATTATTATATTTGGAAGGTTTCTATGCCCAGTGGACTATATACATAGCATGTGAAATTATATTCTTGCTTTTAAGCTTGGGTCCTTTTTTTCATGTTAATGCTGATATTTGGCTGGAATTTGCTTACTATATATTATAAAAGACTATTCTTTTTTCATACAAGCTACTGATACCATGGTTTGGGAAGAACAACGAATAGGATCTATACCATGGTTCATGCTACATTTCAATAAATTGGCTCGAGAGTTTTCTGACTCTTCTACAACTGATTAAGAATGTATCTCAGCAGTTTGGTGTAGAAGGAAGCAGACATGGCGTGGCCACTAAAAATAATTTTCAACAATGGCACTTTTGCTCTTTTACAGCTTATTAAGAATATATCTCTATATTGTGGTGTAAAAGCAAGCAAATACAACATTAAAAAATTTCTCAACAACATTCGAAAAAAGGAGGAAGCACACATGACATGACCAGTAAAGATAATTTGCGACTTTCAACACCCGGGTGCCCCTACAGTACGTGCGGGTGCCTCCCGCTCCCTCCGTTCCGTGTCTCCGGCCAGCAGTACTATGATGTGCGAGCGTTCTTCCCTAGGTATGTGCGGGTGTTCGACGAGCATAAGAGCAGTAGAGAGATCCGGCTTAGGGAGGGATATTCACATGGGCGCAATAACGAGAACCGGAGCAAAGTCATTCCCAAAACTCCCTGCCATGTCACGTTCATCTGGCCTTGCCGCCGAGCTCTCACCTCTGGACCAGGGCTGACCCATAGGCCGGGCAGAAGAGGCGACCGCCCCGGGCCACAGGAGGGGAG
>LR880968.1:926269195-926279865 GCA_904067115.1 Aegilops sharonensis
TTTTTGACAGTGTACTAGGCTGTGCCTTGCACGTGTAACCTCATCTATAGCTTCATCTAAATCAGCATGGTGCGGACAATATTTCAAGGAAGTAAAATAAGTGCTTAACTTTTAGAGCAATATCACATCACCGAGGTTCAAATTCGTCAGGTTATTAAGGGCATTATGTTCAAAACACATATCACTTTTCTTTCTTCCCCATGAAGAGAAAAGAAAAGCCGATCTTGCCGGACGCCAGGTCCTTATGCCGCTGTCTTCTGGCGGCTTCACTCCGCCGATGACCTTTGTTGTCGGTGATGAGGGAGGTCGCCGGATCACATGTGTGTGGATCATGTAGCTTTATGTTTTGGCCCTAGTAGCTTAGGTTTTTTGTTCGTTCATCGTCTTGGCTTCGTTGACCATGATGGCAGCGATGAATAAAGAAACTTCGTATCGAGTTTTAGCAAAAGCTGCCCTACGAGGTCGCATTGATTGGTTGAAAGGCTTGAAAGAAAACGTAGTTATGGGGGGGATTATACTAGCATGACCAATTGATAAAATGTGGAGGAAAGTAGGGGAAATGGTCGATACTACTGGAAGAATTCCTCTTTGGCTGATAGGTACTGTAGCTGGTATTGATGAGACAATCTATCCAATGGTCGGGGCTGGATTTCAAAACCAATATGTTCAAATAAGGATGGTGTGACGGCGGCGGCATCCTCGTGGTGGACTTGTGTCCTCGGGCTTTCCCGTTGCAACGGTGTTTCTCCAGGGCCGACGTAGAACTTGGGACGTAGTCTAAGAGCGGATGCAGATTGTGGTCTACATTGTCGTCATCTAGAAGATGGCGGATTGTGTGTTGGGTTTGTGGTTCGTGGCTGGCAGGTATGGTTCCTCCTCCGACGTCTTAGTCTTGTGGTGGTGCCAGATCTGGAGTCCGATGGCGTGTCTAATGTGTTGCCCATGTCTAATTCGTTCAACGGCAATAACTTCGCCTTTCATGAGCCTCCTTGGAGGTCCGTAAAGTTGTATATCAGCGATGGTGCCGTGTCGAGTTCGGGTGTGGAGGTGATTCGTCGTTATTTTCTTTAGTGGCAGTTGAAGTGATGCCGGAGGCAGGTGACGGGCGTTGGTGTCAAGCTCAAGTGATTGTTCGAGACTTGATTATATTTTTATTATTCTTCACTGGTGTTTTTATATGCAAGGCTAGCGTTCTACTGTCTTTTTAGTTTTGTCGGGTTGCTATCTACATTGATTAAACTATGGTCTTTACTATATAAATGAGGCACATATTACACATATAAAAAAGCAAGCAAACTCGTCTTGCCACGTGAAGAAGCCCAGAGCACACGGAGATTCACGACCATGCCTGCCAGAAATCCTCCAATAACCAGAGCTATCCAGCCAACGAGAATCGCGGCGTGTCGCCGCGCTCGGCCCATCGGCCATTCATGTTGGATCACCAGAAGAATCACACCGACAGTTGCCCAGAGGAGGCCGATCGCGCCCCAGAAGCATAAGATTCTCCATCTGCCTCGCTGGGTTGGCTCTGCTACTGCGACCTCAGCGTCCGCGGCGCCGTTGGGGATTCCGATGATGATTTCGATCAGCCTATCTCTCCATGCCGAGAACGCGTTTCGGCTGGGCTCTGCCACCGCGGCGAGGCCACCATTGGAGTTGGGGTTCTCGACGTCGGCCATGGCCCATGGATGTGCAGAACTCGATCGGTCACCAGGGAAACTGGTTTGATAGAGTACTTGATAGAATAAGTACCTATATGGTATACGACTATAGGTAGAGTCCGACCTGGTGAGAGTTAATAAAGGGTTGGTCGGGCCTTTTCCCTTTTTTTTTGTTGTTGCGGGGAATCCATTTTTAAATGGAATTCGATTTCGATCTTAGCTAGGCAGTGATAGGAAGGGGGCTTTATAGTTACGTGCATGAAAAAACGACGGATGCAATATTCCTTCATCGTAGGTAGTACTACATCCTAAGCTACTGTCACAAAACGTTGTAAACGCCCGGCACCAATACCTGCTTCTTTCCATTCCAAAGTATCGGAAAAAAAATCTGCCGGCCGAGAAGAGTTGGCGACCTATACTGCTCCACTCTGTTGAAAACTCGAGTATTCCTATTTTTTCAAAGACCATGCGATCCTGATTACTAATGAGTCAAGGCCTCGCTTCTCTACGCGCCTGAAGTTCTCTCTAGTAGCCACCAAACAGCAAATGAGCCCCTCTACATCGGGCATTACACATTGAGAAAGTGAATGAAAACAAGAGTGCCACATCTCTCGAGCATATACGCATTGCACTAAGGAGGTGGAAGTGGAGTTGGCCCTGTTGTTGCTGCCGGCAGCCATGCATGGCCTCCTCCCCTGTTGGTGAAGGAGGTGGAGTTGGCCCTGCCGTCGCCGCCGCCGGCCACGCATGGTCTCGTCCCCCGTTGGTGAGAAGGAGGTGGAGTTGGCCCTGCCGTCACCGCCGCCGGCCACACATGGTCTCGTCCCCTGTTGGTGAGGAGGTGGAGTTGGCCCTGCCGTCACCGCCGCCGGCCACACATGGTCTCGTCCCCTGTTGGTGAGGAGGTGGAGTTGGCCCTGCTGTCGTCGCCCTGCGGCCACGCATGGGAGGGGATGGGGACGACGTGCAGCTCTTGCCTTGTCCTGATGGCAGCTCCTGCCTTGCCCCGATGTTGGGGATGGGGACGACGTTGCTGCCTTGGTTCGACAGTCACCGCCTGATTATGATGCTGAGTTTGTTCCAAGCACGCCACTGCGATCATGGGCCATTCCTGATTTTTCGATATTTTTTCTTGACATGCAAGGCAGGTGCACTGTCGATTTCATTAAGAGAGAGAGAGAGAAAAAAAAGTGGCCCGGTTTATACGAGAAACTAGTCCGGAAAAAATACAACACACGATTGATTAAGGGACAGTCGTGCAAAATCAAAACCCATGCCCACGTCAGCCAACTCAAAACTCCATCACCAACATGCCTACAACCCGAAGATGTGTGGGAACTCTTGGGAGAGCCTTCAAGAAGTATGGTCACCGATATCCTTCAAGGCTTTTGCTCAGAGTCATCCACAACAACTCCACCAGACCTCGGGAAAAGTCAAGCCACACCAACAGCCTCCACGGTAGCTCTGTAACCAACAAACCGTAGCCTAGCGAAGAGGAGGAACTCTTCGTCGACAGCTCCAAGAAGCATCGTCATCGATATCCTTCGATCCACATCGAACCAAGGCTTTGGCCCAAAGCCCTAAGCACCTCCACCTACACAAGCCCCGGGGAAGGAGCCTATCCACTACCAACAGAGAGCAACCCTCCGACAAAAGCAGACCAACAAGACAAAAGCAGACCAACAAGGCTGGACCTGAGAACCCGCCGATTGAGCCACACAACACTAAGGAGACAAGCAAACATCGACGAGCAGCACAAGTGCACAACCCCCCGACCATCGCCGCCACCACCAACGGACCGGATCTGGGCGAGAGAGTAGCGCCGCTAATACACACCACCGGCAGGACCACCCACACCACGTAGAGGTCACGGCCCAGGTAGACCAACAACACAAACCAGAACCACGCTGGCTGGAGCACACCAGAATACATCTCTAGAAAAAATGCCAGCCCATCCGAGGAGGCTGCCTAGTTGGCCAGGCAGGTCCGGAGCAGCAGTTCCACAAACCGGCCGCTGACCAGAGGCGCCACCCCTCGACCACGTGCATCTGCCCTGCTGCCCGCGAAGCCCAGGATGACCAGCACCGCCGTATTCATAGTTTTCAATTTCAGTTTCAAAAATAATTTGACACCAACCGAAATCACTGAAATTCGGTGATTTCAGTTTCAGTTTGCATTTCAGCCAAAGGGCCGAAATATTCACTGGAATTTAATTGAATATTTGAAGTTTAAAAAAATTGAAAAATATTTGATTTACTGTGTACTTCTGAAATTGCTGAAATATTTTGGCCAAAACGTAATATTTCAGTGTCTACTGAAATTAATGAAATTCAGTGAATTTCATTGAAATCTCATAGGAAGTGAAAACCATGGCCGTATTTTGCCGATGACGCACACCCACCGCATCTGAGAATGGCCCTATCCACCACCAAAAGCAACACGCCGATGGTGCTCCACCACAAGAAGAGGGAGAGGATAACGCTACCGCCGGTTGGGGCCGTTGCCCTATCGCCCAGTGCTGCCACGCCCTAGATGGAACTAGGAGGCCAGATTCGCCCAAGAGGGCAGCTCCACGATGCACGGCCGGGAGAGAGGAGACAGACACTACCGGAATTTAGTTTAGAGGTGTATCACCGGCCATTCCTAGAAAAAGAATGACGGATCAAGGTGTGTATATTTTATAGGGTACAGTTCTGGAAAACGATAATCCAATCAGCGCTGAAGAGCATCTCCAATAGATGGTCCAAATTTTGATGGTCCAAAACCGAAGATGTAAAATTTGGACCGCCAAAAAGTGCGTTTTGGAGCTTTGAAAAAAGGCCAACTCCAACCGATGGTCCAAATTCATGGTCCAAAAGAGCAAATCCAATAGATGGTCCAAATTTATGGTCCAAAACCGGTTGGAGATGCCTTCGGGAATTCCGTCGAAAACCTTGTGCGCGTGGTGGAAGAAGATGGCTGCCGGTTGGATTGGCTGCTGCTGACGGCTGCAGTCGGCTCCGAACGGCGGCGGTGATAAGAAATGAGCTTGGAGGCCGGCCAAGAGGAGCTCGGCGGGCGGCGAAGAATAGTTCGGCGGCCGGGCGGAGGGCTTGGTGCGGCGGTCGTGCGGCCGGCGCAACGGCCGTGGACATGCTCACGGCCGACGAGGAGGAGGTCGGCGGCAGCCCAAGACCCAGCGGAGGCCTACCGCGGTAGCCGGACCATCGGAGGCGCCGAATCCCGCGCCGGCTGCCTCCCGATTCGGCGGCGTTCGGGCGGCTGCGAGCCGGCTACCGGCGAGGAAGGCGACGGGGCGACGGCGGCGGAGGGCGGCGGCGGGGGTGTGGGGTGGTGGCGGCGCCGATGGCGAGGTTTTGGGCGGTCGCGGTGGCGGATTCCGGCCGGCTGGTCTTCGGGCGGGCGGACGGGCGTTGGCGGGAAAGGAAATGAAGTGATGGTTGGGCGTTCGCGGGCGGCGGCTGGTTTTGGACCAGATGCACCTCGTGATGTAAATTTGCACCGCGAGGTGTTGTATTTTATATCACGAGGAGGCCGCGGTCCAATTTTATTTTTTTTACATATGGATCATCTGTGGAGCAGCGTTTTTTTCTCCAGACGGTTCAAAAGTTAGATACTTTTACATTTGGACCATCTATTGAAGATGCTTGGACCATCTATTGGAGATGCTCTAAGGATGTAGTGACATAGCCACTATTGTGGCCCGATTCAGCCGCCTAGAGCTAGGTCCGGAAGAGCCTGCCCCCACGAGGGGATGGATATGAGCTCCATGACAAGACCGACCAGGAAAATGACGCCATGCTTGAAAGTCCCGAAAGATAAAGTAGGCGTGTAGTGCTTGAGGCACACAAAATTGAATTTGGGAACGACTTTCACAACAATTTTCAGATATTGTTTGCTATGACATAATGCAGTGTGCACGATACATCAAAGAGAGCGGATCGAATTGAGGAGTAGATCTACGAGTCTTCGTGCCACTTGACGCTCCTCGGCGAACGATAGGGTGAGATACAGCACAAAGCTTAACAACAATCCTCCAATCATCAGAGCTATAAACCCCACAACGGTCATGGCGTCACGAGCTCGGCCCTCCGGCCATCCCTCTTTGATCAGATGGAGAATGGAACCGACAGTAATGATGAAGAGGGCGATCATAAGCCAAAAGCATAAGATCCACCATCTGCTTCGCTCCACGGGCTCCGCTAGCGCGACGTCCTCCGCGTCGGCGCCGTTGCGGATTCCGCCGATGACGGCGTTCAACCTTTCGTCCCATGCCCAGAAAGCATGCCGGCTGGGCTTCGCCGCGACGGCGGCGGCGTCATTAGAGTTAGGGTTCTCGATGTCCATTGATGGACCGATAGATTGATGCGCAGAGCTCGATCGATCGGAAAGCAAATTAGATTGATATAAGAGTACAGTAGTTGAAGCTAGCGGAAGTGGTATATATAAAGAGGCCGGGCGGCTGGGAATTAAGTTAGGAGTATATGTTAGCCGGGGCGGTTTGAGTCCATCTCGTGCACGTACGTCAGTCTATTTTACCGATCCTGATTCTTACGTACGTGCATGTATGGGAGAGGTCGACGGATGAACAGTATTCGGGCTCACGGTTGATACTAAATGCAGGCACGCACACGTACGTACCTAGACGAGTAGCGGCTGCACGCTATGCATAAATTCTACGATTTACGACCTCGAATAAAGAATTAAATTTTCAAAGTTTATATGTTTGGCCACTCTGGACTCTACACATGATAACTTAATTTGATGCCTCAGTACTAAACCCTTGTGGTTTTATCCATTGCCCTCAGTGCAAATGGTTTTCAGGTTTTGATGATGACATGCTAGCAGTAAAAACATAATCTTAATATATTTAAAAATGAAAAAGGTGGGATTTATTTTTAATTTTACCGAATCCATGGGTCTTACACATTATTTATGAATATATGAGGAATTAAAATCTTATATATAAATAGTTTTTAGTCACCAACATGAAGTTGTTGTAATTGTTGCACTACCTGTCGTTAATTGCTGCACTAGCGGCACCACGTACTGCCCTTTTGCAGCACAACTTATCTGTCGAGCAGCAGTGCAACGCAACGACGGCCACCGCTCGATGTGAGGATTCTGCAAGGTAGAGGTGGAGCTGCGGCGAGCTGGTGTTGCCGTCGTTGTTACTGGCATGATTTACATTGCAACGGGTGAGTGGAACAGGGTTCATGTTGCAATGGGTCACTACAACATGGCCACGTTGCAATGAGTGACTGAAAGACCCACGGCCTGGTTGTAGTTATGCACGCTGAAGGTGATCGCCACATGGAGCATGTTCAAACGTTTACCTGCGACACAGATCGTCGAGCGCAACATGGCCTATATTGCAAATAGTGAGCACAACATGGCTTATGTTGCAAACCGACGGGTCGCACCGAATGGTTGACCGAACAGATTGTGCTGCGAGAATCCAATAGCTTGGAAGGCGAGGGTCTTTTCCTCCCGTTAGCTGGTCGATGAGCATCACCCACACACGTAAGTTGGTCGAAAATCTTTGTTGCATTGATCGTTTTTGCCCTCTACTCCGTAGCCTTCTTTTTGCCATCCGCCTGCTGCCACTGGGCCAAACTGCCGGCCCCGCTATGCGCAGCCTCACCGCCCGCTCTGCCTGAGCCGCCTTGCCTCCTCCGTTTTCCCTAGCGAGCCCACTAACCCTCCTTTGTCGGTACTGGCGACCACTGGCACAAGACCTCATCCGCACCAGACAAGGGTGCACCAACACTACAATGTTCTCATGGTGGACATGGACGTTCTATAGCCACAGTATGTCATTTCTTTTTTTTTTTGAAAGGAAAACGTAGTATTCCATTACTATACCTCACTGGCCATATCGCCAGCAACAACATCTCATACAAACTGTGGAAAGTGGCCAATCCAGGTCTCATAACAGCCACTATCCAAACAGGCTCCCCTCGCAGCTAGCATGTGTGCTGCTTTATTACACACACGGTTACAGTATTCCACACTTACAACATTTAAGCCCACACACATCTGAAACTTTACCTCTTTAAACAAAGTTCCTAAAGCTGAAAGATCATAGTTTTTACTTGTGATTGCTTCCTTCAGGATTGTAGAATCTGTTTCAAAAATCACCTGTTGGCAGCCCATTTGTGTAGCAATGATAGTTGCTTGCTGTATGGCCAAAGCTTCAGCATGTAGAGGACTAGAGACATGGTACAGGTTTCCTGCCCCTGCTGCCACACACGTCTGAAACGGCATCTACCTCGCGCTGCGTCTCATTGCACTGCTCGATCCAAGTGTGCTCCTTGTGGGGCTCGATTTGAACGATCTCTCCTATGCATCCACGTAACTACACTATTTATGAAAGAATCACTTGCGTGTTGGAGATGGACTCAAACGGCCACCTACCCAAAGATCGAATCGAATTCAAGTTCGAGATTGATAAAAAAATCGCAACCAGTCACATATTAATTCCCATCCGGCCGGCCTCTAGATATATACTTCCTCCGTTCCTAAATATAAGCCTTTTTAGGTATTTCACTACGGACTACATATGAAGCAAAATGAGTGAATCTATACTCTAAAATATGTCTTGCCACATGAAGTAAGCCTGGAACACAAGGGGAGTGTTTGGTTGCTCGCATGAGGCCCAACCAGGCCCGGGCGGGAAGGGAATGGGCTGTTTGGTTGCCTGGTTTTCCTGTTGGGCCTGCATAGCACGAAACTTAAAACACCTCTGGGCCTGGCTCACTTGAAACCCAGGAATCGGCAGTTTCTCGCGAGCCAGGTTGAGACGAGCGCAAGCCGGTGGGCCCTTGCACGAGTGGAGACAGGAGGAATGCGAGGTGATTACGTGAGTTCTTCTTCAACCTCCACTAAGCTCCTATCTAATCTCCTCCCTCTGATCTACACAATGGTGCTTCGATTCGAGGTAAGCTATACACGAAAAAGATGCACCTCGATGCTACGGTTCCATTCAGACGATCGGTTCGTAGTTTCGTTGGCCGTAAGTTCTTAATCTCGTGTTCCCTTTTGAAGCTATTCTGGACGAATATTGTCAGATTCATCGCGCAAACGATTGATCATTTGAAATTTCCTTTGACCAGCAGCCTAATCTCGCAGTCCCTCACAACATTCGTGTTGTAAGTTTTTGGTTTCGACGATCGTAGCTTCATCTCTCTTTCAACAGCAGTCTACTGCACTGCGCAACCATGTCGAGCTCCTCTGTCCTCTGCTCCAAGCCCTCCTATTCGTCCCTCTCGACGCCGAAGCCCTCCTTGCCCGCGTGCTACTACACTAGAGTCGTTTTCGGCGTCGCTCATCTCGGCCTACTCTCTGTCGTCCTCCTATTTGCACTGACGCTGCAATGGCACACACACTGCTTTCTTGTGTCCTCTGCCTTCGCGCACACTGCAGTTCGCCGCGCCGCCGACGGGGTCGATCATCTTCGCCTCCTCTCTCTCGCCCTACTACAGTAGAGTCGTTTCCGGCGTCCATCATCTAGGCCTCCTCTCTCGCCCACTGCACTGACGATACCATGGCACGAGCACTGCATTCTCCTCCTCTGTCCACTGTCTTTGCACGAGCACCGCAAATAGTTCACCGACGGTGTCGCTTGCCGCGCCGGCGGGGTCGCTCGTCATGTCGGACACGGCGCCACGGCCACTTTCCACCGTAGTCGCCATGGTCCGAGCACACTGCATTTCTTCTCCTCCTTCCTCTGCTAGCTCTTAGCCCTACGTGCTAAGTGCAAGTGCTAACTCTTAATCATACCCCATGCGGGCAACCAAACAATGTGTAGTTGCATGCGCCGAGACAATGCAGGCAACCAAACAACATGCAAAAGTTGATCCCCTAATGGAGGAAGTCCATATGCAGGCAACCAAACAACTCGCAGATGTCGCATATGAGGTTGTTTTTTTAGAGCCAGGCTCGGTTGAGATGTGTATGCAATGCAGCTACTGTTCCAAACTGGAAGCAAACACGCCCAAGAAAATACCACTCGGCCCATCCACATGCTGAGTAGAGAAAATAAACAAAAATTGGTTGTGGCCTTCCTAGCTGGTACAATGAAAAAAGAAAAAAATTGTTTGAGGATTTTTAGAGAAAGCAAAATTTAAACAAGTTGAATTTAATTCAAATTGTTTGAATTTTGAAACCCATACAAATGAACTCTAATTGGGTTGAAAATTTAAGAGGTGACCCTACACATTAAGTGTGGTTTATGGGGAAAAGTGCAAAATTCAATTTGAAAGCAAAATTGCAACTCAAATTAATAAAAAGGTTTAAAGGGGGAAAGTAGGAAGTTGAGTTTGATATATGGAAAGCTAGGCATATGACATTGTGAAAGTGATCAAGAATTGAGTTTGAGGTTGAAACAAAAGTAGACATGGATCAAAGAGAAAAGAAAACACTCATGCACAAACCTCCTGCTGTTGGTGTTTATCTGCTCCTTTGCAATCATGGGTGTGGGCCTCTAGCTGGGCCTTAAGTCGTCATGGACCTACTCGGTGGAGAATTCCCTCGTCACTTATAACAAGGATTATTTAGATATAGAGTCTACCCCTCTCCCCTAATTAAGATATTTACATTATTTAATAGTTTCCTTTTGAATGTAAAATGCAAAAGTTAGAGTTTCATAGAGCCCCCTCCCCATATCCATAAAAATGCATGTGTGCATGGTGAGAAATGTATGCAATAAAAGCTTACTTGGCGCAAAAATGTGTGTGTGACATGGTATAAAGAATATCATGTGAGATATGTGCAAGATAGAACCGTGGATAGATATGAATGAAAAAGATCTAATAATAATGGTAATACACAAACTTACATCATAAATATAATAATATAAAATCACATAGTCTCGTACATACGACGACGTAAAGATCCGCGGTCACGACCACACACTAGATAAAACGAGGGCTTGCCATCTAAAAATGCAAAAGATAAAATGAGGGCTTGCCATCTAAAAACAAATCATATAAGAAACTTGGGGTAAAC
>LR880968.1:926280453-926293022 GCA_904067115.1 Aegilops sharonensis
TCCCCCAACTTAGCATCAGGACACCGTAAAGAATAAAAGAGACATGATATGTCCTAATATACCTACAGTTTCTAAGTTTTCATGTTGTATTATAATTAGCTATAAAAATTGAATTCATTTTGGACCAATCTATTAATAAAGTAATAGAAGGTTAGTTTTTTTAGGGGTAACAAAAGGTTAGTTGAATGTCTTTATATCTTCGTTTTCAGGGAATTGCACACATTTCTGTAAATCAGGACAATCCTAGAATATCCAGAACAACATTTTGCACAAGAAGGGCACCAGGGCCAAGACTGCACGTGGAAGGGCTGTACAGACCACACATGCCCATGTGCCCTAGGCCTAGGGCTCGTTTCTGGGATGTGTAGGTCCCACAAACATCGCCTCCCTTCTGAACTTGTGCCCCTGGCTCATAAATATTCTGAAACCCTCCTTAGAGTTATCATGCAAATTTCCGCTACCACCAGTTCACGATCCGAAGCTAAAATCAATGTACAACCCCACTTTGGTGCTCTACCAAATGGGAAAATCGTCGACTTCATCATCAACATTGATCTCCACTGCACCCATGATGCACTCCAGCAATCTCGCCACTATCAATATAATATTCAGCCTCTGCCCAGGCATCCTCGGTCATTCGCATCCCCACCGACGCGCCTGCCCTCCTTGGACTACGCGGATGTCCACCCAGAGTCCTTCCGTAGCCAGGTGTCCTACGCCCCTTACCAATGCCATCCATGGAGGACACCACACCCAACTGGTATTCGCTCAAATGCTATTGAGGTTTTTCTAATTTTAATTATTGTTGTACTATCCATATTTTCATGTTTTTCAAGGATGCATTGTGCTATTTTATATAATTATTTTGAGTGTTACAGAACTAGAAAAAAAAGGCGAACATTTAGGGGATATGGTTCGATGGTCGGCTCACATATCAGTGTCTGCGGACTGGTCCGGACAAGTCCGTGGACAAATAGTGTGTCCGTTTTATGGGACGGCGTTTGAGATGCCCTCAGCATCTTAGGCGGAATATTAGCTATGATACAAAACTGCATGTGTTAATCTAGTAGAATTATGGACGTATTGCCTATATAATATACTCCCTCCGTCCGGAATTACTTGTCATCAAAATAAATGAAAATGGATGTATCTACAACTAAAATACATCTAGATACATCCATTTCAATGACAAGTATTTCCGGACGGAGGGAGTATATGATCAACATATGCTATGATTGTCATGAATGTTTACATATGTTTATATTTATCACGAATGTTTGATTGCTCAGTACACATAAATATGTTTATATTTATCATGAATGTTTGATTTCTCACTACACACAATGGAAAAGTGGTTTCAGCAAAAAGTAATTACATTTAGTAATATCTCCTTGTAGGCTAAACGATAACTATCACCCCGCGGATAATAGCGCTCCATCCGCCGCCTCAGACGCACGCCACGCGTCCCATGTGGCCATCACCGTGTATCTTTTTCTTCTTCTTATCTTCACCGAGAGCCACTCGTTCCTTTTTTTCCCCTCATTCATCCTCTACATCTAGCTCTGTAGTCACAACATGCCTCCATATGCCATGCGTCTCTCCAGCGAAGTATTGACCTTGTCCATGACGAGAAGCGCTCCATGGCCGGTGACTGGTGCAGCAACCCACGGCTGGCGCGTAGATGCTGGGAGCCGGCCACCACGGTGCTGCCTGCCGGCTACGCGTGTGCTGGAAGCCACCTGACCGCACCGCCCGCCTCTGGAGCTGCATATGCCGTCGCTCGCCATTCGATATCGCCGCCGTCTTGGAGGAGCGTCGGCGTCCATGGCTCTCGCCTCCTTGAGCTTATATGCAACAACAAATTTGTTGCAATTTTTGTAACAAAGATCTTGTTACAGAAAATTAGACGCGGCAGGAGGTCCTATTGCAATTTCCGCAACAAGGGTCTTGTTGCAGAAAATTAGACGCAACGGAAGATGTTGTTGCAAAATTTGCAACAAGGATCTTGTTGCAGAAAATTAGACGCAGTGAAAGATGTTGTTGCAGAAAATTAGACGCAACGGAAGTTGTTATTGCAATTTCTGCAAGGATCTTGTTACAGAAAATTAGAGAAGAAGAGGTTTTGTAATATGGGTTTTGTTGCAGGAAATTATAGAAGATGAGGTTTGGCAACAAAGGTCTTGTTGCAGGAAATCAAAGAAGAGCAGATCTTGCAACAAGAGTATCGTTGCGGGAAATTAGACAAGAGAATTGAACGGCTCGTGTCACACAATCGAACGGCTCACGAGGCGGAAAAGATCCACCGGCTGATGCGTAGCGTCCCCCATATTAGTAATCCGTGTTGGCTGCAATATGTGCCACCGCGTATTGCACAGATTGTGCTAGCTGATTGTAATTAATTACTCCCTCTTTCCCAATATGTAGGGCGTATTAGGATTTAGCACGGAAATTAGTGCATTGTTAGTTACTGGAGCCGTTGTACGAGGGAGGCATCCACGACTGGATAAAAAGAGGAAGTCACACGCACGATCTCCATTGACTTGGACACCTCGTCTTGATTGACCGATCCAATCCCAACCCCAGATTGCCGTAACTGCAAGCGGGTCGTCGTTGTTTTTTTTATTTCTAGAAAATAGCGATAGGTTAGCGAGGCCGTAAATGTGCGCCTTAGATTATGGAATTGCATGCAGAAGTTAGTACGCCTAACATACTGGGAAGGAGGGAGTACTTCAGGAAAAAAACACTCTTGTTTCTTTTGGGGGGAAAATGGTCGCATAGGCGTGCGATGCTTGAGACGCAAAAAAATAAATTTGGGAACGACTTTCCCAATAGGTAATTGCACACATTATTTGCTGAGATATAATATATGCAATATACATCGATGAAAACGGATCAGATTTAGAAGACCAGGCGGTCTATGACTCTTGGTGCCTCTTCAGTCTCGTGAAGCAATGCTATGACGAGATTCGCCCTAACTTTTACTCCCTCCTTTCCGGTTTATAGGGCTCAATTCAAAAATCTCACCAACCAAGGTAGATGATGAGTGGTGGAATACTTTTTGTAATTTGCAAAAGCACCTAATTAATGCTCTTGTTTTCCTCAAAAATTTATGTTTATCAATGTATTAATTGCAATGCATGCATGCATAAAGTACATGCATTGGTTAATTTTTCCTTAATACTTGCATGCGGTTATTTAATACACCTTGGAATCTGAACTTGTGATGGAGAACAACCAAATTGAGCCTTGTAAAATAGAAAAACTAAGATTTTGAGATAAGCCCTATAAACTGGAAAGGAGGGAGTACCAAACAACCCGCAATAAACAGAGCTAAACGCCCCAATAAGCAGAGCCATAGCCCCCACAACAATCATTGCGACACGCGCAGGGCCCATTGGCCAATAGTCCTGGATCCCCAGGAGAATTATAGCGGCAAATGCAGTGAAGTAGCCGATCACCTCACACGAGCATAAGATCCACCATCTGCTTCGCTCCACGGGCTCCGCTACCGCGACGTCCTCCGGGGCGGCACAGGGGACGTTAGGGTTTCCACTGATGATTGTGTTTGACCTTTCGTTCCATGCCCAGTACGCATGCCGGCTAGGCTTCGGCGCCACGACGACGCCACCATTAGGATTGGGGTTCTCGATGTCCACCACGGCGACTCCACAATTAGATTTGGGGTTCTCGAGGTCCGCCATTGATAGATCGACGCCGAGAGCTCGATCGGTCGATGCGGTTGATAGAAGAGTAGTTGAAGCGAACACGCACATATATGTATACGGAGAGGACGGCCCGCGTGGGACGTTTCTTTTTACGGATTTGCTATTTCACATCTAGATGTGAAGTAACTATCTCACATCTAAGTCCCTTATCGTTGGATCTGTTTTGTCTTTAAAATTCGTGCTGATGATCTGCTGATTTGTTCGAGTTTAATTGTACGATCTGCCGATTTGTAGCGTGCGCTCGCGCAGCCCGCCTACAGCGTGCCAGCGTGGGCTAGCGCATATGTGCTAGCGTGGGCTGCCTTTCCTTTCTGTTTTTTTTTTCTTTTTTTTGTCTATTGTTATATTGTTTCCATACACACTGCAGCTGTTGCAGTTTGTGAGGTATTTTTTTTGTCTTTTTTTCACTTCTTTTTTCTCCACCTTGCAATACTATGATATGTGTATAAATCAGATGACGTGTGCATGCATCTCCTTTGTGCGTGTATATACTGTATGATTGTTCATGCATTTTTTTCGTTGTTTTGATTTGTATTCATCTCTGCAACTTGTCCACGGAATAGTAAATCATGTACCAAAATTGTTAAAACTCATATAGATGAGTGTGATGTCTCATCTAAGTTTCAGTCCATTTGATCTGTCTCTACAAATTTTGTGCAATTCTTTGATCGGGGTTGTTTTGTCCCGCGCGTCCAGTGTCGCTCGTCTGTTGTTCATTTTGCAGCCCATCACACCATACGTCTTTCTTTTTGGGGCCATTTTTCGTGGTCTTTTTTTTCCTTTGTTGTAGTTGAAGATAAGTGTTGTCTTTATAAGTTGAAGAGATGAGTTGACCGCTGGCTCGTCGGCTGTTTCTTCGCTCTCTCTATCTCATTGCTCTTTGTCTAAGGAGTAGAGGCGACCTGACCAAGTTTCTGAACAGTACAATGACAGGCAACGGCCAATTTCTTGTTTTTATTTTTGTTCTCATGTCTAACTATGTAAGAACCTTTTGTCTTTTTATTATTGCTGTTCCAGTTGCAAGTCGATCACCGACATGCATTTGGGTCAAAACGTTTTGGACTTTCCTGCAAGTATACTCCTAGTTGGGTTCGTCATTTTATTTTTTATTCTAGTTGCAAGTCGACCACCAACATGCAAACTGGAGCTTGTCTCTTTTATTTTTATTATTGCAGTTGCAAGTAAACAACCAAGATGCAACTCGGCCCAACATATTTTTAGATTATGTTGCAAGTGCACCCTTGTCATGCAACTAGTCACTGTCACCATTGCATCTTGTTGTTGTAATTTCCGCGTAAACTTTTGATCTCCTGGTGTTGGATGATGTATTCCTGTGTTTCCTTGTTATGTTTTGTCTACTTGACCCTAACTTTTGTTCTAGGTGCAAGTCCAACCACACACTGACATGCAATAGAGGTCCCATCTTTTTAAACTTTTGTTTTTTCTCTTTTTTAGTCTTTTAAATCCATGATTTTTAAAATTTTATAAGTACTTTTTTAAATTCACCATTTGATTTATTTTTCCATCATTTTCGTGCAAGCTCTATCTTCCGTCTCCCTTGTTGTTGTTTGTTTATTGTGTATCCGTTGTTGGCCTAGGCCTGTTCGACTCCGCTTTTTTTGGCCCACAACTCATAACTGGAGTCTGGTCTTTTTTTGTCCTAGTTGTAAATCCACCCTCGACTCGCAACTGCGATCCGTTCTTTTTTTGTCCCATTTGCAAATCCGCCCTTGACTCGCAACTGGGGTCTGATATTTTTTTGTCCTAGTTGCAAGTCCACCCCCGACTCGCAACTGGGATAGGGTCTTTTTTTTGTCCCAGTTCCAAGTCCGTCCTCGACTCGCAACTCGGGCCCAACATTTTTTCCTCCAAATTGCAAGTCCACTCTCGACTCTGGGACTGAACTTTGTTTGTCTTAGTTGCAAGTCCCATCGTCAACTCGCAATGGTACCCGACTTCTATTTCTATTTACATGTCCACCCTCGACTCACAGTTAGGGACCGAACCTTTTTGTCCGAGTTGCAATAACCCCCTTGACTTGTAACTCGGACCTGGCCCTTTTCTGTCCCAGTAGCAACCAACCCTTGAGTCGCAGCTAGGCCTGACCTTTTTTCTTGCTCGCAATTGCACTCTTAACTTGCAACCGGGTCTTAATATTTTTTTTTCCTAATTGCAAGTCCACCCTCGACACATAACTGGGGTCCAGCCTTTTCTTTCGAGTTGAAAGTCCAACTGTGGCCAAACCATTTTTGTCCTAGTTGCGAGTCCACTCTCGACGCAAATGGGGCTAGATTTTTTTCCAAGTTGCAAGTCCACCCTCAACTCGCAACTGGGGCCCAACATTTTTTGTCCGAGTTGCAAGTCCACCCTTGACTCGTAACTAGGGCACAACCTTTTTTGTTCGAGTTGCAAGTGCATCCTCGACTCGCAACTGGGGCCCAACCTTTTTTGTCCGAGTTGCAAGTCCATTGTCGACTCACAACTAGGGTCTAGCCTTTTTTGTCCGAGTTGCAAGTTCGTCCTCGACTCGCAACTGGGGCCCAACCTTTTTTCTTCGAGGTGGAAGTCCATCCTGTGGTTGCAACTAGGGGTACAACCTTTTTTGTCCGAGTTGCAAGTCCATCCTCGACTCGCAACTAGGGTCCCACCTTTTTTGTCCGCGCTGCAAGTTCGTCCTCGACTCGCAGCTTGGGCGCAACCTTTTTTTTCCGACTTGAAAGTCCAACCTCGACTCGCAACTGGGGCCCAACCTTTTTTCTTCGAGGTGGAAGTCCATCCTGTGGTTGCAACTAGGGGTACAACCTTTTTTGTCCGAGTTGCAAGTCCATCCTCGACTCGCAACTAGGGTCCCACCTTTTTTGTCCGCGCTGCAAGTTCGTCCTCGACTCGCAGCTTGGGCGCAACCTTTTTTTTCCGACTTGAAAGTCCAACCTCGACTCGCAACTGGGGCCCAACCTTTTTTCTTCGAGGTGGAAGTCCATCCTGTGGTTGCAACTAGGGGTACAACCTTTTTTGTCCGAGTTGCAAGTCCATCCTCGACTCGCAACTAGGGTCCCACCTTTTTTGTCCGCGCTGCAAGTTCGTCCTCGACTCGCAGCTTGGGCGCAACCTTTTTTTTCCGACTTGAAAGTCCAACCTCGACTCGCAACTGGGGCCCAACCTTTTTTCTTCGAGGTGGAAGTCCATCCTGTGGTTGCAACTAGGGGTACAACCTTTTTTGTCCGAGTTGCAAGTCCATCCTCGACTCGCAACTAGGGTCCCACCTTTTTTGTCCGCGCTGCAAGTTCGTCCTCGACTCGCAGCTTGGGCGCAACCTTTTTTTTCCGACTTGAAAGTCCAACCTCGACTCGCAACTGGGGCCCAACCTTTTTTCTTCGAGGTGGAAGTCCATCCTGTGGTTGCAACTAGGGGTACAACCTTTTTTGTCCGAGTTGCAAGTCCATCCTCGACTCGCAACTAGGGTCCCACCTTTTTTGTCCGCGCTGCAAGTTCGTCCTCGACTCGCAGCTTGGGCGCAACCTTTTTTTTCCGACTTGAAAGTCCAACCTCGACTCGCAACTGGGGCCCAACCTTTTTTCTTCGAGGTGGAAGTCCATCCTGTGGTTGCAACTAGGGGTACAACCTTTTTTGTCCGAGTTGCAAGTCCATCCTCGACTCGCAACTAGGGTCCCACCTTTTTTGTCCGCGCTGCAAGTTCGTCCTCGACTCGCAGCTTGGGCGCAACCTTTTTTTTCCGACTTGAAAGTCCAACCTCGACTCGCAACTGGGGCCCAACCTTTTTTCTTCGAGGTGGAAGTCCATCCTGTGGTTGCAACTAGGGGTACAACCTTTTTTGTCCGAGTTGCAAGTCCATCCTCGACTCGCAACTAGGGTCCCACCTTTTTTGTCCGCGCTGCAAGTTCGTCCTCGACTCGCAGCTTGGGCGCAACCTTTTTTTTCCGACTTGAAAGTCCAACCTCGACTCGCAACTGGGGCCCAACCTTTTTTGTCCGAGTTGCAAGTTCACCCTCGACTCGCAACTGGGCCCAACCTTTTTTGTCCGAGTTGCAAGTCCATCATCGACTCGCAACTAGGGTCCAACCTTTTTTGTCCGAGTTGCAAGTTCATCCTCGACTCGCAGCTAGGCCCCAACCTTTTTTGTCCGAGTTGCAAGTCCACCCTCGACTCGCAACTAGGGTCCAACCTTTTTTGTCCGAGTTGCAAGTTCGTCCTCGACTCGTAACTGGGGCCCAACATTTTTTGTCCGTGTTACAAGTCCACCATTGACTCGCAACTAGATCCCAACCTTTTTTGTGTGAGTTGCAAGTTCACCCTCGGCTCGCAACTGGTGCCCGACATTTTTCAGTCCCAATTGCGAGTCCATCCTCGATTCACAATTGGGGCCGACCTTTTTCCCGCTTGCAAGTCCACTGTCGACTCACAACTGGACCTCGACCCTTTCTAGTCCCAGCTGCAAGTCCAAAGTCGACTCGCAACTGGGGCCAACCTTTTTTTATTCCCAATTGAGAGTCCACCTTCGACTTCCCATTGGGGGTCCAATTTTTTTTCCTAGTTTCAAGTCCGCCCTAGTCAGTGAACAAACTGCAGATGAGCTGGCCCAAGTAGCTAGGATACCTTTTTTTGTTTTGTTTCATTTTCTTCATGTTCTTTTTGCTTTTTTATTTATCATATTTCTTCATTGTTTTTCATCTACTTTTTATTTTTCTATTTTCAAAAGTTGATCTCATTTTTTCATATTCTGATAATTTTTTTTTGTTCATAAATTCACAAGTTTCAATACATGTTTCAAAATTTGTAAATTAGTTCATTTTTCTAAAATTGTTCATGTTGATCAATTTTTAAGGCAAATCAAAATGTGTTTATTTTTTGTTTTCTTCTTATTATCTATTTTCTCTAAAAAAAATCCGTCTGCTTTTAGTTCAATGTATATAAAAAAGTTCGCTTTTAGTTCATCGCATATAAAAAAGTCCATGTATATCAAAAACAATGTTCTGTGTGTATTGTAATAAAATAGTGTGTATTCAGAAGATGATTATCATATATTAAAGTATTGTTCACCATATATTAGAATATTTTTTATTATTCGTTAACATTTTTTATTATTTGAATATTTATGTAAATTCCTGCACATGTTTNTCAATGTATATAAAAAAGTTCGCTTTTAGTTCATCGCATATAAAAAAGTCCATGTATATCAAAAACAATGTTCTGTGTGTATTGTAATAAAATAGTGTGTATTCAGAAGATGATTATCATATATTAAAGTATTGTTCACCATATATTAGAATATTTTTTATTATTCGTTAACATTTTTTATTATTTGAATATTTATGTAAATTCCTGCACATGTTTTTGAAATATGTGTTGATGAAATTTCCTTATTTACTACAAATTAATTATAAAATATAGTAGTGAAAAACGCAAAAACCAAAAGGAAAAAAATAAAATAAATCGTTGGTAGCCTAGAAGCTGGCTATGTGATCAGAGCAAAAGCTAACTAAGTCGATTTAGCACTAGCGATCATTTTGTTTTCCAGATAAAGCTAGCGATCAGGTTCCTTAAAAAAAGTTCCTTGTACGGTAACTAGCAACCAGATTTTTTTATGAGGGGAGCTAGTGACCAGATTTACATATAGGCCGGTCACCAAGGCGGAGGCACGACAAGGTAGTTTTCAGTTTTGGACTTCAACAAATTAAAATCAATCAAACAAGACAAACAACCAGGAAAAAAACTTTAGATGTGAGATATTATCTCACATCTAGATGTGACATAGACAGACTCTAAGCAGGGTGGTTTGACTCCATCTCCTTCACGCACGTCCGTCTAATTAACCAATACTACTGTACTTGATATTCCAACGTACAATCGTAGGAAATCTACTAGGGATGTTTGGATAGAGCGATTATAGAGAATAGATCTTTATAAACGTGACTTCGGTTGTAACCACCTAAAAACAGGTTTGGATTATCTAATAGAGTACTCATGGATAAGTACAACCGAGTTTGGTAAAAGCTCAAAAAACCAGCTTTTTTTTATTCTAAAAACGAGTTCTATATATACCGTCGCGTTCTCTCTAAAAAATTACCGTGGAAAACTCTTTACGTTGAAAGCCCCCCACCCCCTCCCCCTCCCCCTCCCATAGCTCACGCGACCGCGTCGCCCCAGCGAGCGACCGGCCGCGCCCCTGTCTCTCCTCCCCCAGCTCCCCCTCACCCCTCCCTCCCTGCCGCCGTCGTCGGCGCCCGCCGCTGGGCCTGGCCCGGGCGACGCTGGCGGCGACGGGGGGCCCCCGGCATTTCCCCTCTCGAGTGCTCTCCTGCGTGGGGCGGAGCGGCTCTAGGGGGTGTTCCTCGGCAGCAGGGCATCCTGGCACGACGCGGTAGATCGGCTGGACGGCGGCGACGCCGTTGGCGGCGGGGTGGCACGGCGGCGCGGCTTGGCGGCGCCCGCTCGGCCCAGATCTGGGCCCTTTGGGCCCCATCTAGGTCTTGGCGGGCCGACGGCGAGGCGGGTCTGTGGCGCGACCTCCGGGAGCTGGGGGAGCGACGTTGGTCGGTGGGGTGCTGGCAGCGCTGCTGCCCCCTTGCTGCAGCGTGGCCGGCGGGGCTTAGCGTGCCCAATTCGGGCCTGGTTGGGCCAGGCGTGGCCTGGTATGCCCTGCTGCCGCGTCCGGATGGCGACCGCGACGGTGCCGGAGGCACGGGCCTCTCGCACGACGGCGGTGGAGGTGCATGGTTCCCTCCCGCACGGCTACGGTGCTGCTGCTCCCGTCGCCAGACGCTTCTGTCAAGTCCTCTTGGCCTCGTGGTGGTGATCTCAGTGAGGCGGCGTGGGTGGCGTCACGACCGCGATGGCGCATGTTGGTAGGCGGCGAGTTGGCCGGTTGGCTCCGGTTCGGTTGGGCGGTGTGGTATGGAGTACGGGAGAAATCCTTGCCGGGTCTTCTGGCTCCGATGCGGTGATGCCTGAGGGTGCCGCCAGTCCTTCCTGAAGTCGGCGGTATCCAACCCCTACTCTCCTCCGCGTTCCGGGGGAAACCCTAGAACTCGTCCGGGCAATAGCGTCCTTGGCGTCGCATTCCTTCTTGGAGGTGCTGCTTGGTACGCGGAGGATCGGAGCCTTGTATCGTGGTGGGTCGATTCCGGAGGGCGCTGCGGTGGCAGGTCATCCTCGCTTTGTCGAGTTGCCGTTGTTGGCATTTGTTTCCTTTTCCTTTTTTCTTTGGGCTTGTTGTGCTGCTCGCCCCAGCATTATCTATGTATCGATGTTGTTGTTTTAGAATACAAAGCGGGGAAACCTTTTTCAATATAAAAAATACGGTCGCGTCGTGTCGTGTCATCCAGTACCTCGCACGACCTATTTGCACATATCAAGGTTTGAGACCCTGCCACCCGGTCTCGTACGACCTATTTGGATCGAATGGCACCGAGCCACCGACGGATTCGGTTACGTCATTTTCATCATACATGCTGGTGGTCACGGCGATTGCCACCGGCGCGGTGCCAGCACCGGCGCCGCGCAAATGTGACATTGAGCTCGTTGGCATCGACGAGGTGACGCGGGCCAACGTCCTGCTCTATACCGTCGTGCCCTCGCCCTTGCACTTGCGTCGCTACCGCCGCTGTTTCCGCGTGCTGCATGCACATCGTATCCATCCCTCGCAAGGCTTCTGGCGCCATGGCCTGTGCTCCCGTGCTCGGGCTCGTGACCAGCGTCGACATGGAAGCAATTGTTGTGCTTCAACTATGGTCCAGCGGAAGCGTTATAACAACGCGGTTGATGTAGTCGTACGTCTTCACGATCCGACCGATCCAAGTACCGAACGCACGGCACCTCCGAGTTCAGCACACGTTCAGCTCGATGACAATCCCCGGGCTCCGATCCAGCAAAGCGTCGGGGATGAGTTCCGTCAGCACGACGGCGTGGTGACGATGATGATGCTCCACCGGCGCAGGGCTTCGCCTAAGCTCCGCGACGATATGACCGAAGTGGAATATGGTGAAGGGGGGCACCGCACACGGCTAAGGAACGATCACGTAGATCAACTTGTGTGTTATGGGGTGTCCCCCTGCCCCCATATATAAAGGAGCAAGGGAGGGGGTGGCCGGCCTAGAAGGGGCGCACCAAGGAGGAGTCCTACTCCCACCGAGAGTAGGATTCTCCCCCTTCCAAGTAGTAGGAGTAGGAGTCCATGAAAGGGGGACGAGAAGAGAAGGAAGGAGCGCCCAACCTCTCCTCTCTCTTTCCCCTAAAGCCCAATAAGGCCCATATACTCCCCGGCGAATTCCCGTAACTCTCCGGTACTCCGAAAAATACCCGAATCACTCGGAACCTTTCCGAACTCCGAATATAGTCGTCCAATATATCGATCTTTACGTCTCGACCATTTCGAGACTCCTCGTCATGTCCCCGATCTCATCCGGGACTCCGAACTCCTTCGGTACATCAAAACTCATAAACTCATAATATAATTGTCAACGAAACCTTAAACGTGCGGACCCTACGGGTTCGAGAACTATGTAGACATGACCTAGAACTATTCTTGGTCAATAACCAATAGCGGAACCTGGATGCTCATATTGGCTCCTACATATTCTACGAAGATCTTTATCGGTCAAACCGCATAACAACATACGTTGTTCCCTTTGTCATCGGTATGTTACTTGCCCGAGATTTGATCGTCGGTATCCAATACCTAGTTCAATCTCGTTACTGGCAAGTCTCTTTACTCGTTACGTAATGCATCATTCCGTAACTAACTCATTAGCTACATTGCTTGCAAGGCTTATAGTGATGTGCATTACCGAGAGGGCCCAGAGATACCTCTCCGACAATCGGAGTGAC
>LR880968.1:926320913-926336150 GCA_904067115.1 Aegilops sharonensis
GCTAAAACCCTAAACCTGTGGCGGCCTTTAGTCGCGGTTGGCCAGAAGAACCGCGACTAAAGGTCCTCCGCCCCGACGGCCGCCTGGCGCCCACGTGGACGGGCCGTTAGTCGCGGTTCTTAAGCAGCCGCGACTAAAGGTGGGGGCTTTAGTCGCGCTTATTTGGTCGCGGTTGCCCAACCGCGACTAATGGCAGTTGCGAACCGCGACCAAAGGCCTTTTTTCCACCAGTGGATACCGAACACCGAACACGACACCGAACACCGAACACCATAAAACCAAACACCGAATAAACCGACAAATCGGTTAAAAAGGTTGGTTCGGTTTGGTTTTTCGGTTTTCGGTTTCAAAGTGCCCACCCCTGTGTATGCGGCTTTATATCCAAACCGGACACAGCCCTGTTAATTTCCTATATAATAGCATCTACAACCATAATTACCATATCCGAGCCCCCATATGCCCGTGGACGCGCCCGCGGACAGCGCCGGGCAGGTCCACATTTCTCCTCCTCAACAACCACACTTCCCATGTCTCAATACCCAAATCCATGTAAATCCACACACGTCTATCATGAAATGCAAATCATCATAAATTCAACGATACGAAGTAAATGACAATTCGTTACATGCCAAAATAAATTTCAACTGTTCATAAAGGGATAGGCGATACACGAATGAGTCAATGATTTGAGTTGGTGGGGTCCACTGGGAGGCTTGCAAAAATCTCAAATCCGGGATGCCCGTCCATTGGGAGGGTGGAACGGAGTCTGGCTCTAGCGACATGTTGTTTGTCCCCATAGCCATGACCGACATATTGGTCTGTGTGGCACCAACTCCATGTCCTCAGCAGCAGCCACCAACGCCAGCTACGCAACCGCTATCTTCTATGCCGCCTCACACTGGCGCTGCCTCTGCCAGCGGTCCTTCAGGGCAAGGTTCTCCATCCTGCAAGGATCCGTTGCCAGGCTGTGGAGCCCGACTGATTCCACCAAGGCATCATCCGTGTCAATGGTGGCGGAAGGGTTGTCATGGACAACATCTCAACGACGGCGGACGAGGACGTCGTGAAGGGAGGGGTGGGCGGCTGCCCGGAGGCAGGAAGTGGACAACGGGGGCAGGAGGAGTTCGGTTGAAGTGGATGGATAAGTCAATTTTGAGAGGATTTAGGACGGGTCCGGCTTGAAAGAGCCAATGTAATGGGCGCGTCCGATTGCCCCTATCCGCTCCAGTTATGGGCAGGGTATGGGGAGTGACTAGCCGAATTAGACTCGAACTCAACCAGCTAGCTAGACTAGCATGGACACCTACTAAACTACACAATATTACACCTCACACATGTTACTTTGTTAGAATCTTACCTTTCTTAAACCCGAACCACAGATCTATTATGAAATGCTACAGATTGCAGCTGTCGTGTAACATGTTTTCTTTTAGAGAGTTGTTTCATGAACCGGACAAGCAGGTGTGCAGGTGCAGTGCTGCCAGGATTGACAGCAATGTTCTCACTGATTCAACCAATGAATCATACTCTCTGTATATAAGTACCAAACTCTGCATCCAAGGTGTACCATGCAAACAATCAGACAAGAGAAAATTCAACCGGATCCTTAGAATACGTATTGCTCGGAAGAAGAAAGGAGCCTCTGATAAGAATGCTATCTTCGACTCTGCCAGCTGAATATAAGTTCGATGCGGTTAGGCATTTTTTTTCCTGGAAAATGGCGCTTTTATTAGCTTAAATTGTAGCACCAAGCGGTCACAAAACATGATGAACAACATTCGATTTCTGCATAATTAATATTCACACAATCAAACACCAACAGTCTGACAGACGAAATACTTTTTTTTTTTTGAAACGCAGTTCCTTAGGACCCGATTTATTTAAAAAGATAGAATACGGAAATCCAGGCGAAAACCGTTATAACACACCCATAACAGGGCGCCATCAACATATTCCGATCCCGAGGTCGCGCACCAGACAAGCCACCACCTCAACCACCCGAGCAACCCGTAGCCGACACCCTACAACCAAAACCGAAGTGGCCACTGAGGCATCCTTGCCGAAACCCCAAGGCCGCGCACCAGGCGAGCCGCCTGCTCTGCCGCCCGAGCAACTAGAGCTGACACCCTACAACACTACAAAAAAACACTTCCGTGATGATGCTTGTTTGTCACAGTAGGTAACGTTTTCTGTCATGCACGTACATCTATGACGATTTTATGATAGAATCAATAGAGTCATACTTATGCTGTCGTAGAAGTGTTCCACGACCATACTGAAATTATCATCATGGAAGTGTCCACTTCCATGAAAATAAATGCTGCATCATGGAACTGTTTTTGTCAAGAGTAACCGACACGTGGCATCCATCGTAACGGGTCGCCGTTAAGCTATCGGGTCCGGTTTTGGATCTGATAACCCGCTAACAGCCCGGACTAATGGCAATTTTCCACGTGTATATTTCTCATTCGCCGGCGGATCCACGTGTCATCTCAGGATTGGGACAAATGTCATGCATGCAATGGACGGAACGTGCCTATGATACGTGAACACGTGGCATGGCTCAACATTAGCATATTTAAGGTAAAAAGGCTGGCCCAGCCAAAGGCTCACAAGATTTTGTCATAGACTACTGGGCTAACCCTTAACAGTCTGTAACGATTTGGGGCAAACTACGGCCCACATCAAATCCGGTTTGTTCAATGGCTGCCCTGTTTTGAGCCAAAATGACGGCCCATATCAGATTCGGCCCGTTAACATCCTGCCATGTTTGAGGCCAAATGATGGCCCATTTCAGATCCGGCCCATTAACTGCCTGACATATTTTGGGCGAAATTACAGCTCACATAAGATCTGGCCCGTTAACAGGCACTGTGCTTTTGGCCCAGTTGGGGGCCATTTGATATGGCCTATTAAAGNCAGCTGTCGTGTAACATGTTTTCTTTTAGAGAGTTGTTTCATGAACCGGACAAGCAGGTGTGCAGGTGCAGTGCTGCCAGGATTGACAGCAATGTTCTCACTGATTCAACCAATGAATCATACTCTCTGTATATAAGTACCAAACTCTGCATCCAAGGTGTACCATGCAAACAATCAGACAAGAGAAAATTCAACCGGATCCTTAGAATACGTATTGCTCGGAAGAAGAAAGGAGCCTCTGATAAGAATGCTATCTTCGACTCTGCCAGCTGAATATAAGTTCGATGCGGTTAGGCATTTTTTTTCCTGGAAAATGGCGCTTTTATTAGCTTAAATTGTAGCACCAAGCGGTCACAAAACATGATGAACAACATTCGATTTCTGCATAATTAATATTCACACAATCAAACACCAACAGTCTGACAGACGAAATACTTTTTTTTTTTTGAAACGCAGTTCCTTAGGACCCGATTTATTTAAAAAGATAGAATACGGAAATCCAGGCGAAAACCGTTATAACACACCCATAACAGGGCGCCATCAACATATTCCGATCCCGAGGTCGCGCACCAGACAAGCCACCACCTCAACCACCCGAGCAACCCGTAGCCGACACCCTACAACCAAAACCGAAGTGGCCACTGAGGCATCCTTGCCGAAACCCCAAGGCCGCGCACCAGGCGAGCCGCCTGCTCTGCCGCCCGAGCAACTAGAGCTGACACCCTACAACACTACAAAAAAACACTTCCGTGATGATGCTTGTTTGTCACAGTAGGTAACGTTTTCTGTCATGCACGTACATCTATGACGATTTTATGATAGAATCAATAGAGTCATACTTATGCTGTCGTAGAAGTGTTCCACGACCATACTGAAATTATCATCATGGAAGTGTCCACTTCCATGAAAATAAATGCTGCATCATGGAACTGTTTTTGTCAAGAGTAACCGACACGTGGCATCCATCGTAACGGGTCGCCGTTAAGCTATCGGGTCCGGTTTTGGATCTGATAACCCGCTAACAGCCCGGACTAATGGCAATTTTCCACGTGTATATTTCTCATTCGCCGGCGGATCCACGTGTCATCTCAGGATTGGGACAAATGTCATGCATGCAATGGACGGAACGTGCCTATGATACGTGAACACGTGGCATGGCTCAACATTAGCATATTTAAGGTAAAAAGGCTGGCCCAGCCAAAGGCTCACAAGATTTTGTCATAGACTACTGGGCTAACCCTTAACAGTCTGTAACGATTTGGGGCAAACTACGGCCCACATCAAATCCGGTTTGTTCAATGGCTGCCCTGTTTTGAGCCAAAATGACGGCCCATATCAGATTCGGCCCGTTAACATCCTGCCATGTTTGAGGCCAAATGATGGCCCATTTCAGATCCGGCCCATTAACTGCCTGACATATTTTGGGCGAAATTACAGCTCACATAAGATCTGGCCCGTTAACAGGCACTGTGCTTTTGGCCCAGTTGGGGGCCATTTGATATGGCCTATTAAAGGCCCATGTAATAGTTCAGCCCGATATTACTTTTGGCCTGTTAGTGACCCTTGGTACATATGGGCCGTTGTCAGCCCGGTTTCACTTTTAGCCATTTAACGACCGGTGCTGCATGTGAGCCTATTTCTGGTTCGAATTGACTTTCAGCCTCTTAACGGCTTGTAGTCTTCGTGGATTCATTTTAGCCAAACCTGACTGTTGGCCTGTTAAAGACCCGTGATATAACTGGGCCTAATTATCTCCCGNCGACCATACTGAAATTATCATCATGGAAGTGTCCACTTCCATGAAAATAAATGCTGCATCATGGAACTGTTTTTGTCAAGAGTAACCGACACGTGGCATCCATCGTAACGGGTCGCCGTTAAGCTATCGGGTCCGGTTTTGGATCTGATAACCCGCTAACAGCCCGGACTAATGGCAATTTTCCACGTGTATATTTCTCATTCGCCGGCGGATCCACGTGTCATCTCAGGATTGGGACAAATGTCATGCATGCAATGGACGGAACGTGCCTATGATACGTGAACACGTGGCATGGCTCAACATTAGCATATTTAAGGTAAAAAGGCTGGCCCAGCCAAAGGCTCACAAGATTTTGTCATAGACTACTGGGCTAACCCTTAACAGTCTGTAACGATTTGGGGCAAACTACGGCCCACATCAAATCCGGTTTGTTCAATGGCTGCCCTGTTTTGAGCCAAAATGACGGCCCATATCAGATTCGGCCCGTTAACATCCTGCCATGTTTGAGGCCAAATGATGGCCCATTTCAGATCCGGCCCATTAACTGCCTGACATATTTTGGGCGAAATTACAGCTCACATAAGATCTGGCCCGTTAACAGGCACTGTGCTTTTGGCCCAGTTGGGGGCCATTTGATATGGCCTATTAAAGGCCCATGTAATAGTTCAGCCCGATATTACTTTTGGCCTGTTAGTGACCCTTGGTACATATGGGCCGTTGTCAGCCCGGTTTCACTTTTAGCCATTTAACGACCGGTGCTGCATGTGAGCCTATTTCTGGTTCGAATTGACTTTCAGCCTCTTAACGGCTTGTAGTCTTCGTGGATTCATTTTAGCCAAACCTGACTGTTGGCCTGTTAAAGACCCGTGATATAACTGGGCCTAATTATCTCCCGCTTTGCATCTGGCCTGCTTACAATCCATCACATTATTGGGCCAATTGTGGCCCGATACATATTTTGCCTGTTAACAGCCCGTCTTCTGGTTGAGCCAATCATGGGCCGAAGTCAGAATTCAGGCTCAATCTACTTTTCAGACTATCAAAAAACCATTTTATTTTTCGGCCCAACTTAGGCAACTGGTTTTACTCGCCCTGTTAAAGGCCCAAAACTAATAGTTGGCGAGTTTACGTCTAGGCCTGCTATTGGCCGGAGATGATATTTGGACCACATTTCGGCCGATTTATAGTGATTGGTGGGCCGACCAGTTTGAGTACCAACGTTCAGGCCCATTGCGCTCCGTTGAAGCTTACGTCTTTTTCAGAGAGCGATGAGAGCATATACAGAAAATAAATTACAGCATCATGACAAAGAATAAACCTGGACTATACAATAAGGAAATCTATTATATATACTACAGAAGACAAACAAGACATCATGTTCATCCACATAGATTAAATTATCTTGACCATAAATTATTGATATTAATTGCTAAGATTTAAGAGATGTAGTGTTACATATAAATATTATCAGATAGATACAGTTATATAATCACGTTGCCACGATGAGAATAGCACAATATTTCTTGGCAAGCAAAAAAACAGGCCGGCAGCCAATTAAGGAAGGTTCAATTCAAAAAAGAAAACAATCCGTTCATACCTACCCTTACCCAAAAATACCATCCTAGGAAATAATCAACTTGGACTCTTCCTTTTTCTATCTTTATCTTTACCTAATAATAAAGCAAATTGGGTTTCTTTCGTCCGTCATGGCATTTTTCAGAGAAGTCCCTCTATTTCAGAGAATTCAACCCGCAGTCCTGTTTTAAGTTAAAACGAATCGTTTTTTCATATTTTACACAAAAGTCCCTGTGTTTTATTGAAATCAGCCCGCCGTCCGGATTTAAGTCACACCCGAACCGATATTTTACATTTTTCGAACCCCCCCTGATGTTTTAAGTAATTCATCTGCGGATCATATTTAAGTCAAACAATGTTTTTTTAAATCATCCATATCTTTTAAACCGTAACTCCGATTAGAACATGTTATATATGAAATTTGATTAGAAAAATATGTAGAATATGAATATGAGATTATTTTAACCTATTAAGTATTTTTAAAATATTATTTTCGAATATATTTAAGTCAAATAAATGATTTTCTAAATTATCCGTATCTTTTAAACCGTAACTTCGATTAACATATTATATATATGAAATTTTATTAGAAAAATATGTGGAATCTAAATATGATGTTAATTTTACCTGTTAAATATTTTTAAAATATCGTTTTGGGAGCAAACTTCTAATTTATAGAGTAAGATCCGTTTTCCTTTCGTACCGCCGGCGACCCGGATTGCAAATAAAAACCTCGCTATAACAATATAGGGAAAAGAAAACATCAATAACTACACATGCATACCTCTGAAAAATGTCGCAGGGGAAAACAACAGATTTCTCATCGCGAGAGAGAGAGAGAGAGAGAGAGAGAGAGAGAGAGAGAGAGAGAGAGGGAGAGGAAGGAGAGAGGGAGAGAGACGCCTTAGGATTAAACTTATTTAAACACGTTTTTTTTTGTTTTATGTGAACATCGAGGCCATCGCCGGCGAGGGTGAGAAGGAGGATAAACGGTAACACAAATATGATGCCTCACAAAAATAAAGGAGATGGACCTATTGTGGTCTTGGGTGATGGTTGTTGGGTTAAGAGTGTGTGTTATGTTTTCTCTCCCGCTGCAACACACGGGCTCTTTTGCTAGTCTTAAAAAAAGAACAGTCCGGACTCCTTTGGTGCGTCCCGTTTTTAAAAACCAATAGTCCAACCTTACGAACCCACCCCAAAAAATAGCGTCCCAGGAATTAAAATTTTGGACTCCGCCTTTTCTCCGTTAAAAAATACAGTCCGGACTCCTTGGTGCTTCACTTTTTTCTTTCTGTGGGTCTCCTTGGTGCTTCGCTTGGATAACAAACTATACCTACCAAATATAGATGTGTAGGTATACATGTAGAAACTATAGTTGAGCGAGGAGATTAGCAAAATAGTTTCTTTATGAAATAAAATATGTGTACGAGAAGATAAATCAAGATGGAAAATTCAGACCTGAAATACGTGAACACTTCTAAGCTCCAATAATCTATCTATCTATTATATACTTAAACGATAGAAAACGAACGGCTAATATGTAACAGTAGTAAAAGACACTAAAAGAAAGATCAGGATTTGTTTCAAAGAGGTACACGTATGCATGTCTCCACTTCCTATACGTCTCCACCCAGGCTAATTAAGAAAGGTCTCCGTATCCAATAAAAAAAGGTCTCCATATCCTGGACGTTTCCAGCCAACCTTTTTTTTAGCGGCAACGTTTCCAAGCAGTCTAGCAAAATGATAAACTCAGTACAAAGCCTATACGTGGACAACTACCTGCTCAAAAGAAGCAGCCCAGAAAATTGTTCGTTAAATAGGAGAGATTAATAACGAACACGTCGATTGCATTCACAACATAGGTGTTTGAAGAGCAGAGATCTATTATTATAGAATTTAAACAACAGTAAAATAAGCCGCCACATTTATCCACACAGGTAAAATTATATCAACCAATAATTATTTTATATAAACGGCTGATATTTTAAGATAAGTGTTACATACAATTTTTTTATGAAAACTTACATACAAATATTTATGTATATATATGCATTGCTTTACACATATAAAGTTTGTCAGGTATATATTATGTGATGAAAAAAAAAGTGCAACACAATGACCTGGACGATAAGGACTCTTTCCTTCTTTTTTCGCGCCAATATGACATAAATACAAGAATGAAATAAATTGTCAATATAAATCAATAGAGACCCACTTCATTTTTCTAAAAAAATGCAGGTAAGAGATGCAACTCTTATTAGGTGCATTATGGAAAGCCAATTAAATAATATAAATGAAAACTGAAATGAATTAAAATGAAATAATATTTTTATTTATCTGACTACATAATCCAATATATAATTATAAAGTCCTAAAGTTGCTAACGTTGTTGGATTTATATATGAATCTTAACCTAAAAATGAATTGTATAATTGAAATGCGAGTGACCTTTGTAGTCTGACCTATGAAGTGTGAAAGAAAATTAAATAAAGAAAATCTAATCTCAAAATTTAATTATTTATACTCCTACAAAAAGACCATACCTGGATAAATTTCAAAAATACTTATATGAAAATTTATAGTTTTAATATATGCATATAATTTGACTTCAATAAATTGTGAAAATTATTTACAATGATTCACACAATAATATTTAAAACAAAACAATAGCTATATATTTGATGACAGACACAATATGAACGAGCATGCATCTTCCATGTGTTAATTACCTTGATTTCTCGAAATGAAGGGGCGGTCCGAAAGATACATATTCATTTAGAATGTTCTGACACTGATAAATTATTTTTATGGAAAATTTAAGGAAGCCTTGATGGTACAAAAATAGGGAAATACGTACATGCACCTGCCTCGCACCTGTTAACATGCACATTTATGTGAAAACATATCTTGAATATAAAATTAAACAATATGTATTGACTCTATCCGTGCAAATGCGCGGGTGACCCTGCTAGTTTATATTATATTCTCACCTGAAATCATGGAGCGTGTTCTAAATACAGTGTTTGATATTCTAAAAGTCCATGGGAAAAAGTACGTCATTCAAATGCTTCAGTTTAAATTAAGTATTAGTCATGAAAAAATAGTCATGAGAAGGACCACATAAAGCATCATACAATGAGCATTCATAAAAAGTAATCCATTCTTTCCAAAATAAAAAGCGCATAAGTAAAGATTGTTAATGTTTAAAACCGTTGATCACTTATATATACAATCTTATCTGGACATGACATGTAAGAATAACAACGACATATTGACTGCACAATACCTTATTTCATGTCATATTAGCTAAAACATTTATGTGTGATAATGAAAATTGTAGAATGTATTATGAATTTGAAAATGTAAATAAGCAATTGTACCATATATTTCAGAACTTATGGGACACTGTACAATTATATTTGAAGTGCATGTAAAATCATCATGAGAAAGCCCCTCACTTCTCAGAGAACCTATGAATATCCCAATGGTATATGCCCACTGATTTTACTTTGCAGTAGTAATTGTGTTTGAAAGAGAGTATTGAGTGCACATGTAATAACAACTAAATCGTGACAATAAAATAACCTCTTTTTACCTTATGTATTTTTACTTATGTACTATGTATTATAATAAGAATTGTAGCAAAAATTGTGAACTAGAAAAATGGAAATAATCAAGTATACCACAAATTTTGAAACATATAGAACATTCTATAATTATATAAGAAGGGCACGATACAACCATCATGGAACAGCGGATCAACTCAACACTGGGAGAACCTATGCACAGTCCAATCGTGTATGCTCAACTGTTGATGAGAGAACAATCGAGTCAACTAATATTTATGGAAAGAAACTTTGTAGGAACTTTGTGAGAGAGAAATTGTGTTGAAGGAGATCAATGGTGTAACTCTTTAGGAACTTTGACTGTCCTAATAATCTATGCTTGGCGAGTTTAATTTTGTAGTACGTAATTGTGTTGAAGGAGATCAATGGTGTGACGAGCAAACAAATTGAGTCAACTTTTATTTCTTGGAAAGAAGTAGCGAGATGAGAGCACGCAATGAAAGATGGATGGGTGAAAAAATCAACATATATAATTCTGTAAATAGGTTTGGGAGACATATGTGTTTGTTCGCATGTACATGCTAAATGCAGAAAACAAGGAACACAAACTCAATCGCCAAAAAGAACATGCACATCTACATAATCCAATCAGAAGTGATATAATGTTGATTCAGAGTAATTACCTTAATTAATGAGATAAGGAGCTAATCGGGTGGGTGACTGAGGGATGGAGTGAAAAGCGAAAAGATTGTCCATCACATTTGTCCACTAATAATCATTATATGATGTTTTGTAAATATAGTGGTTCTGATATAAAACTGAACATAGAAGGTATACATGTATTAGCCGCCAAAATAAGCTATGGTAAAAATTCATCTGAAACAACCCGTTTCGCATCAACGCAGTGCAACCTACACTTTGTCATGAATTTGTGAACCCAAAATGTATGACTATGTGTTGTTGCTCATGACTATATGGTGTTGTTTCTATGTGTTGTTATTTACGAGAAGTGATGTTGTTTATTAAATGTATTGTTGCTTATGATGTGTTGTTGTTTATGATGTGTTGTTGTTTATAATGTGTTGTTGTTTATAAGTATGTGTTGTTTTTATAGTCTATTGTTGTAAATTATTATTATGTGTTCCTATTTATGACTATGAGTTGTTCAAATTGATATTTTGCAAACATGGGTAGTTTTACCCGTGGGTACCCTTCTACCCCGTCAGCTAACGCGTATTGAATTTTTTTACCCCTTAGCGTATATGGGTAAGGGTGATGGGTAAGCTCAACGAACGGGTAGAGGTATGGGATGACTCCACCTGAACCCATACCCTACGGGTGTCATCCCCAGCTCAGGTTAATGACGACGCCGCAGTCGACCCAGACTAACAATGATTGCAAGTTGCTCCAGCCAGGCCGCGAGTGCTATTTCTCACTTTAAGCGAGACGATAGCCTCCTCTCGCTGAAGGAATCTTGCTCTGCCGTACGAATCGAGCCATCCCATTTTCGTCTCCTCTACTTAAAAACCATGGAGAAAAAGGTCGAGGACTCAGGGATCGAACCCTACACTACTAGAGAAAAGCCTAGCAGTAGCGCTGGTTTTTGGTCTATCAGTAGCGCCTACAGCTAAAGCTTAGCAGTAGCGCCTACTGGCACTCGCTACTGCTATATCCACTTAGTAGTAGCGCTTTCCAAGCCACTCACTACTGCTAACTACTAGTAGCGCTTTCGAAAACAATCGCTACTACTATTATTCCACCGCTACTACTATTATTTCGTATTCCATTTCTTTTGAATTTTAGGTCATATTCATACACCTGTATACAGTAGCAATTTAGAGATTGTTTTTACATCATAATGAGTTATTAAATCACTAGGTGAAAGAACCTTCGATTAGTTTCAAGTGCATGGATCCAAAGTAACCAATGGTCACTTTGGATCCATCCATTTGAAACTAATCCGATGTTCTTTCGCCCAATGACATAATAACTTAATATCATTAACAACTTATCATCATAATATATCATTGTCATATAACTCCTCATAATCATCATTTTCGTCCATGATGAGACATCATATAACAACTTCGTCACTAGTTATAATAACAACTCCTCATCATCATCATCATATAGTACTCATAATCACTACTCCTACTCAGCATCACCATCAAGTCTAAGACACTGTAGTCATATATAATCAACACTAACTAATTGTTCTTAATACTTAGGACCTACTCCTCTCTCCTAGCTAAAATACCATAAAACAGATAAACCGGTCCTTCACAATAATGGAGAATGGACATAAACCTATCTCCAACTTGTGGCTTGCACACATTCATTTTGCCTCCAATTATTTGTGTGTGGGCATTCATCACTTTGCTCCATTCTTTGATTTTGAGCCTTCCATCATTTGAAGAAATCGAGTATGCAGTATGGTAACCCTTTGAAGGAGTTGGTCGTAAGCTAACAATATGCATATCACCTTCGCTACATAGCATGTCAGGCACAACCTGCTTCGGGAGCCTCTGTTCAAAAACGAAATATTAACATATATAGTTAGCAATGTAGTTTACTTAAGAATAATGTATGCAATGAAGTTACCATCGTTAACAAAATCTTACCATGTTTTGGGCAATGAAGTTACCATCAAGCAATTTATGGACTACTGGCACGTATCTAGTGTAATTTGGGCTGATAGGTTGACTGGTTTTGAAGGCCTCGACATCTTCTATGAATGAGACAAGATAACCTTTCTCCTCACAATTAAGCTTGGAGTCATAACTGTAGTATGTGATGTCTACTACCTTCCGAGTATTTCTTGAAGATAAGAAATAAGCTGACAATTATAAATAAATAAGTTCAGTACGGACGAACACCAAATACTTTTAAATAAACAACATAAATTACTAAACTTATCAAATTAGTTTGACAAACTCACATCTAGGTAAAACTGGAGGCATATCCACATCCACCCAGATGTCGATATTATCATCATCATAATAATCTTCGGGACAAATATAAAATCTTATTCACATTCCCTCCTCAAATCCATATGGCTTGCAGAGAGCTTCTAATTTAGAGCAACTGAAATGGGAGCAATCGACCGCATTGTACATCTTAACCAGAAACTCATAACCATGTTTAGTTCTTAAGTGAGCCCTCCTCGTCTCCACATTCCCAAAGTCATCTAAACCAAAACCAAGCTTCTCCAATACATATGGTCTAGCATGGCACGGGAAGTACTAATCGAATTGAAAAAAATCCATAAATTCCACGTTGAACGAAAGAAGCACAAGTGATGATGTTAATTACGATGAAATGCTTGTCGTTGTGTACCGTACGAACATCGAAGGTCTCTTCCAGCTTCACAGTGAAAAACATATCATTTTGCAGGTGAGGAAACCTGTCGCACACACCCCGGTCATCGTAGCAGTACCCGCACTCCGGGATCCCATCGTCATCAGACATCTCCTGTGTTCAAAATTCAAAGATTATAACTCGACGGAAAAACCCAAAAAATCCGGCACGACCTTTGCTAAAAAAGGACATATCGAGCGCCTGAAATTTGCCGGAACGGAAATTAATCAACACTCCGGCAAAACATAGGCCACTTATCGATGGTCATTGCATTTCAATGGTTGAAATATGAAAAAAAAAACTTTTGAAAATATCTTATATATAATCCTAACACTAAATAAACTAGTTTTATTAACTAGTTACTAAATAAACTAGTTTTATTAACTACTTACTAAATAAGCTAGTTCTATTAAGCACTTACTATAAATAAACTAGTTCTATTAAGCACTTACTAACTAAACTAGTTCTATTAAGCACTTAATATAAATAAACTAGTTATATTAATCACTTACTAAATAAAGTATTTCTATTAAACACTTGCTAAAAATTCTACTACCCTAGTTCTACCCTAAATTTTCTTACTTCTATTTTATTCAAAACGCCTTAAATAGTCAAAAAAAATATTCTATTAAAGAACCTACAGTCTACATTCTAAAATCTACATTTAAATTACCTACGATTTGCAAGAACAGAGACAAGGGAGGGAGGGAGGAGAGAGGAGGGGGAGGGGGCGGCCGGAGGAGGAGGGGGAGGGGTCGGCCGGAGGAGGAGGAGGGAGGGGCGGTGGGAGGAGGGCTGCCGGCGAAGGAGGGAGGAGGGAGCGGCCGCAGGCGGAGGGAGGAGGGCGCGATGGGAGGAGGAGGGAGGAGGGCACGGTGGGAGGAGGAGGGACGGAAGGAGGGAGTACCTCGGTGGCGGACGGATGACGACGGCGGCGGCGATGGACCACGACGGGTATCGGCGCGGGCGAGAGTGACTGAGAGGGAGAGTGAGTGAGAGGGAGGGTCGGCCGCGTGGGGATAAGGTAGGGTTAGTAGTAGCGTGAGTCTAGGATAGCAGTAACGTTGGTCGAGGATACACGCTACTGCTAAGGTGGGCTAGCAGTAGCGCCTTACTATAAAAAGCGCTAGTGCTAAGTGTAAGCATGCAAAAATACATTGTGTGTCAATGCAAAAATACATTGGTCATCAATGATCTTTTTGTGTACAATCTGAATTGTCAATATGAGTCTTCTCCGGTAGGAACCGGAGAGACTCATATTATGGCCACAAATTCTACACATAGAGTTCAGTGAAGACCAAGTAGTTGTGATAGTTTGAGAAGTAACATATTTAAGGTGGTAAAACCCTGTTCGCGGAGCGAGGTGGGACTAAACTTGTGAACTGAACTTAGCAGTAGCGAGCTTTGTAGAAATGTGCTACTGCTAACATCTATAGCAGTAGCGAGGTACGGAATAGGGCGCTACTGCTATAACTAGCTTGACGGTGAGGTCATAGCAATTAGAGTAGTAGCGCGGTTTAGAGAGGACGCGCTACCGCTATTTTTCTTTAAGCAGCGTGTTTTTCTGGCAAGCGTTGCTGCTAAATAGCAGTAGCGTCGTATTTCGAAGAGCGTTGTTGGTAAATTCTGTATAAGGTTTTTCCTAGTAGTACTAGTCTCCGGGACGATGCGCCTCGCTCCTGAACACTACGATGGTGTTGGCTTCTTACTAAGTAGCTAGGCACAAACAAAGTTGAGGTTCTTACTAAGTAGCTACGCAAAACTAAGTAGCTAGGCACAAACAAAGTTGAAGTTGAAGCGACGAAATGTTTCTTTTCCTTTTTTACTCTTTGCACTTTGTTTCTTTGTTTCATTATTTCTTTTTCTTTTTTCCTCTCCTTTTTTGTTTGGTTTTTTCCCTATTTTTTGTTTTTCTTATGTTTGTTTTTGTTTCCACTCTACATTTTCGTATATGTGAAAAACATTTTTCAGTAAGTGATCAATATTTTTTATATACACATTCAACATTGTTTGAATGCTTATTCGACATTTTTCAAATACTTGTTCAATATTTGTATA
>LR880968.1:926342365-926359759 GCA_904067115.1 Aegilops sharonensis
CTCGATTTAACATCTCTGGTATGTATACGCTCTATTAAACAATTAGCATGTAAGTAGAAAGAAATAAAATTACAAAATGTCATAAACACAAAATATTCAAAATACCTTTTCAAAATCTAAAATTATTTGAAATAAACATAAAATGCTCACAAAATAATTTTATTAAATGTTTATAATTTATTTACGAGTTTTTCAAAATTTCTCAATTTAATACTTCTAAATTTATTCACCTTTTTGTATTTTCCTAGATTTTTTCATATTATGTTCTGTTTTGTGCCTGTTTGCTTGTTTGCAAAACGATTGCTGTGTCACCAGTCATGCCACTTTCACTATGTTGGTGGTCAAATCATCAATCATTATATATTCGACTATATAATCATAAATAAACTCAACCAATAGTTGCTTGATAAAAAGCAAGTTTAGTCCCAAATTTGTCGTGGTCTCTTTTTCCTTTAGGACATCCACATCTCAACATGAAAATTGGACTAAGCTCCAATATTATAGGGCCTCCATGGAACCGTGGGATTACGAATAACACAAGAATTTTGAGATTAAATGTTTGCTTCATTGGAAGAAGACACATGCATGGTGCATTCAAAATTGAAGTGACCTTCTCCATGAGATCTTGGTTTCCTCCAAACTACTAGGACAATTTTTCAAGGCTGAGGTTTTCTTTTCGTGTAACCCAAGTATCCAAAGTGTATTTTTTTTCTTTTTCTTAGGACTGCAATCCACCATTGTTCCCGCAAAAAACCTTATTGGTTTTTAAGGTTGGCTGAACTTGGAGTCTCAAAACAAAGTTAGTGCACTAGTAGAAAAAGGACCTAATGTGTGAGACACATTAGTCTCGGTTCAATTTTGGCCCGGTACTAATGGTACCATTAGTCCCGGTTCGAACGGCTATGCGATAATGCCGTTTCGTGTTGAACCGTTAGTACCGGTTCATGCCACGAACCGGTACTAAAGGGGTGTTGGCAGGCTGGCGTCACACCGGGGCCCTACGAGCCCCTGTAGTCCCGGTTCGTGGCACAAACCGGTACTACAGGGCTAACCTTTAGTACTGGTTTGTGCCACGAACCGGGACTAAAGGGCCCATTTTGAAACTCTACCCCCTACCCCCCCTAGTGGATCGCCTTTTCAGTTTTGTAAAAAAGAAAAAGAAAATGATAAAAACTTTAAAAGTTAAAATCCTTCGAGATGTAGTTATGTTACTACATCTACTAGTTAGGAAAATTAAAAAACGTAAATTTGGACATGTTTTGCAAAAAAATGTTATGAAAATGTAAAACGGCCATATCTTTTGCATATGATGTCGAAAAAAACGCATAATATATCAAAAAAATCAGCACAAAAAAAATGTTTTTGAAATGTACAAATATACGGAGTGAAAACGAAAACGAACATAAGAAAACATAAAAGGAAAACGAAAATGGAGAAGAAAAGAGAAAACCAAAACAAAAAGCTGAGAATAAGAAAAAAAATGAGAAGAACAAAGAAAATGAAAAAAAATAAAAAAAATAGTGACAGAAGAACGGAGAAGAAAAAAGAAAAAACAAAGTGAAAATAAAAAAAGGAAAGAAATATGGAAGAAAACGGCTCGAATAGCCTCGAGCAGCTTGAATAGACTCAAGCATTCCTGTTTTACGAACATATGCATATGTAAATGGGCCGGCCCAAGTTTAGGATAAAAAGGTTCAGCGTCGCTTAATGCGATAAATAGCGTTCGCATAAAGCGAAACATACGGGCGCCCCAGCCAGGCACTTATTCGATTGTTCAGGGTGCTAAGCTAACCAAACGAACGGCAAACATGGTATTTCCTATTTGGTGAACTAATCAGAACGCCACCAAATCCGTAGTGATTATTTGCATCTCTAAACTATTTTTCTTCTTTTTATTTTTCTTTTTCTTTTTCCTTTTCTTTTTTCTACTCCAATGAACTTTCTTCATATTCGTAAATATTTTCTTCAAATCAACGAAATTTTTTCTCAGAATTGATGAACTTCTTTTCAAAATCAATTAACTCCTTTTCAAATTCGATGCATTTTTTTAAAAAAATCCATTAACTCTTTTAAAATTTCATTAATTTTTTGGTAAAATTCAGTGATTTTTTAAAAAAATCCATGAACCCTTTTAAAATTCGATTAAAATTTTCAAGTTTGATGGACCTTTTTTAAAATTTGTGAACCTTTTTTCAACATCAGCGAACATTTTTTAATTCACGAACTATTTTTTCATTTTTCTCATAAGTCAACAGTTGATAGATCAACTATCAACAGCGACAGGTAAATGGGATCTATTGAAGGAAGCTGAAAAGATTGAGCGCTCCCCATGTACATGGGCCGGCCCACGAGCAATGGTGTGTGGGCGTCAGCTTAGGGAATTGATGCTTTAAGCGCAAATTAGGAGCTCCCGACATACAGGTTTCAAGGAAGTTTGTGGGCAGGCACGAGATGCCAGGGTGCCAACCAAACTGGCCCTGGTGGACATAATTCAAATTTGAAATGCGAGTATTTGAAATAATCATCATAAATGGCTTGAAAAATATTATTGTTAGTTTTTAGTCTATGATTAAGACTCATCTAAGGAAAGAAAATGAGTCCTAGACGCCGGTGGTCGAGGCTTGGGCACCAACATGTTTGTTATTGCTATTTTACTTCTCATAAATTCAAATGAAGCTTGAAAATCACAGAACTTGGCATAGTGTCACGATATGATCCCTAGAAGTTGTGCTAAACATTTGAGAATCTTTCACAGAAGTTGTCATGTAAACTGCTTACAAACCGGTCCATCTCCGGGGAAAAACTAGGTTTTGAGAGGGCATATGTCAGGTTTGTGGGCGGAGTGACCACCGGTTCATAATTTGGTCTTCAAATTTTTTCCGGACTCAACACACATCTTTAAATGTATCAAATTTTGGCATTTTCTATGGTTTGTTTGCTATATCTAAGTCACTAAATGCATTTATAGGCGTTTAATGGATATAACTCAAATTTGAACTACAGGTAGATAAAATATTCAACTATAATGGGTTGATAAATCTTATGGGTGGTCTTTAGCTAATGTTTAAGCCTTATGTAAGGAAAGAAAAGAGTCCCAGACACTAGGTGGCCGAGAATCGAGGACAAACATGGTGGTACTGTCATTTACTTTTTAGAAATTCAAATAAAGCTTAAAAATCATGAAACTTGGCATGGTATGATTATATGACCCATAGAGGATGCAGCTTAAATTTGAGAATGTTTCGCAAAAATTTCACATAGATTATTACAAACTATACCATATCCGAGCAAGGAGCTAGGTTTTGAGAGGGAGGGCTGCCTTAAATAATGTATACACTTGGCACACAGCATTAAAGTAACATGTAAAATTTGGAAAAAAAATCAGGTCCATTCGCTCTATTTAAGCAATTAAGTGCATTTCTTGGCGTTTAAATTTTAGAAAATGTTCAGTCAATAAAAAAATTATGAAGGCTAGTAAAAATAACTTATATGTNACTTTTTAGAAATTCAAATAAAGCTTAAAAATCATGAAACTTGGCATGGTATGATTATATGACCCATAGAGGATGCAGCTTAAATTTGAGAATGTTTCGCAAAAATTTCACATAGATTATTACAAACTATACCATATCCGAGCAAGGAGCTAGGTTTTGAGAGGGAGGGCTGCCTTAAATAATGTATACACTTGGCACACAGCATTAAAGTAACATGTAAAATTTGGAAAAAAAATCAGGTCCATTCGCTCTATTTAAGCAATTAAGTGCATTTCTTGGCGTTTAAATTTTAGAAAATGTTCAGTCAATAAAAAAATTATGAAGGCTAGTAAAAATAACTTATATGTACTATGTTACTCCAAAAACTATATTGAGGCATATAAGATAAAATTCTGTTTATTTACCTAGTGTCGCGTCACGGATAATTCTGTTTGTTCATCGACTTTGCGTGCACAGCACAGTAGGAGACACAAAATTCGTCTATGCTTTTCTTTAGGCCAGATTTCCTCTGTATTCATCTGTGTGGGAAGAAGATTTGTTGTTTCTGCGACTCGTTCCTCCGTCGAAGCACAGTGAAAAACCAATTATCTGTCTCGTGTCTATAGATTTCGCCGCAGCTTTCTTGATCCTGACCGACGATGATGGTTTCATCCTGAAACGTTTTAACTTGGGACGGTCATTCCCAAGATCATCGCAAGATGGAACAGTTTAGCTGCGTGGAAACATGTTTGGGTACGTTTTGCAGAGATCATGAACAAGCATAATGCAGAGCGGCCTCTGAACCCTGAGCAAGCATGCAGATGCAGTGCCACGTTCCCGGTTGAACCAATCAATCATCCTCTCATGATGTACTATCACGCAAACAAGCAGACAAGAGAAAATTAAACGTGATCTTTAAAATACTTATTGCTCTGAGGAAGGAAGGAAGGAAGGAGCCTCTCATGATGCTGGATCGGGCGTTGGATCGTACGGTGAGGCGCCCACGCGTTCCAAGGTTGTCAAACGAAAACTAGTACCAATCACCAAACTCCGCATCCAAGGCGTACTATCATTGTTGAGTATATATTTGTACTGCATATATATTGAAGTTGTGGCGCGCCTCTTAGTCTTGTATAGTTGAGGTAAAGACATTTCCTTATATTATATATGTGTGCACCAGCACCCCAATCAAAACAACGATTATTGTATCGCAAAACATCTTTCTACCTAGTATCAGTTTTTAGGTTTTAATCCTCGTCTTCCGCTGCCGCCGCCGCCGCCGCGCGCCTCCGCCACCGTCGTGACCCCAGCACCGCCGCCGCCGCGCGAATCCTCCCGCGCCGCCGCCGCCGCCGCGCGACTCCTCCCGCGCGTTCCTCTCGCGCCGCCGCCGCGCCGTGACCCCAGCACCGCCGCCGCCGCCGCCGCCGTGACCCCAGCACCGCCGTCGTCGCGCGAATCCTCCCGCGCCGCCGCCACCGTGCGACTCCTCCCGCGCCGCCGCCGCCGCCATGACCCCAGCACCACCGCCACTGTGCGAATCCTCCCGCGCCGCCGCCGCCGCGCGCTCCTCCCGCGATCCTCCCGCGCCAACGCCGCGCGACTCCTCCCGCGCCGCCGCGTGACTCCTCCGCGCCGCCGCCACCCCGCCGCCGGCGCGCGACTCCTCTGAGCCGCCGCCGCTACCCAACCGCCGCCGCCGGACCCGCGATGGCGTCCCCCGGCCCGTCCGCCGTCGCCTCAGCCGTCCTGCCGCCGGCGCCCTCCGGTGCAGCCCCGCCGCCGTATGACGCGGCCCCCGCCTACGGCGCGCCCGGCGTCACCCACATGTGTAACACCCCAAAAATTTAACCATGTTTTAATTATTAAAATTTTGCCAGGAGTTTAAAAATTTTGCTTTCTGGATTTTCTGTTGATTTCAGAACCCCTTTTCTTTAATATTGAGGAGTTTTACCCAAGTGGAAACTTTCCAAAAATGTATTGGACTTCTATGCTCTCTCAATATAACAATTCTTAATCAGTAGATTTATTTATTTAATTATTTCTCTCTGAGCTTTATTCTTTAAATGACTTCCATTAGTTTTGGAGCTCTTTTTGGACTACAACCATTTGATAAATTTAACTAAAATTCCAACCAAAAATTTGGAGATGTCATGTGATGTTTCCAAATCATTTTTATGCAAAAATTTATTTCATTCATTAAATATTTTGAGTTCTACACCTAATTTTCAAATCTGGTCCAGTGGGCAGTTTTGCACTACAGCCTATTTAAATATTTCTTTAGAGCCTCCACCAAAATTATGGGATGTCAGTGGTAGCATGCAATCCAACTTTATGCAATAACCTAGTGATGTTCTTTGAAAAAATTGAGTGAATCAACCTCTTTTTCATTCTGGTCCAGCCTTGTGATTTCTACTGCAACCCTATTTATTTTTGCTCTAGTGACCTTGTGATTTCACCTGCTTGTAGTCAACCCTACAACACCCCTAAGTCCAGGAGCATGCACCCTTTGTGACATTTTTGGTTCATGTAATGATGCCATTTACCCCCTGTCCAGAATTGAAGTTTTGCAAAACTTGCACTAACAAGTTTCTTCATTTGTCAAACTAACCTCACCACCCTCTCATGCATCTAAAGAGACCCCACTCTGGAAGTTTTGACCACCCCAGGTACTGCCTAGATGCCTCTGGCATTTTGTCAAACACCCTGTGTGCATAGACAAATTTGGCATGGTTGAAGGTTTTGTGTTGTGAACTTTCCCTCTTGTCCAAACCAAGTTGTCTAGTAGCTTTCTAACTGGCTCTAACCTAGGCCTGTGGATTTGCACTAGCTCTCTAGCAATTTTGGTCGCCCTGACATTTCGTCGAACGAGTGCCGTGCACGCCCAGAGCGCGAGAAGAGCGCACGTTTTGCACGTGCTCGCGTCCGAGCCAGCACGCCCCCTGGATAAGTTTCCCCGAGCTCATCCTGATCCTCTCCCTCTCGCCACGTCACGCCAGAAGCCCCAGCCGCCTCCTCGCCCCCTGCAGCGTCGCCAGCAAGCCGCTTGGCGGCACGCCTGCAGCCGCATCCGCCACCGCCATGGTCAGCACTGCCCAAACCACCACAGCGTGCCAGCTCGCCTCCCTCGACAGTGGAGTGGTCGTCATTAGCCCCTGGAGCTAGCCAGCCACCGCCACGTCGCCCTGCAGCACAGTAGGGCGGTCCGCCGACGAGCTCATCCACGGCCGCCGCGAACCGACATGGAGGTGCTATAAAAAGGAAGCCCCCGAGCTCCCCCGAGCACTCAGGCAGCCTCACACCGTCCCCCTAGTGCCCCCGTTTCCATCAATTGAAGAGGAGAAGGCCGTCTTCAACCTCTCCGGCCAGCTCGGCCGCCGCCTCGTTCCGGTTCACCCCAGCGCCACCAGGGCCTCCCCCACCTTTCCATCACCTCCCCTCGACTCCTCTTCGACTTGCGGAGCTGCCCAGACCCCCAACTACGACGGAGCATCACCCTAGCCCGAGCCCCCAAATCCACTGAAACTTTCCCTCCGCCGCAAAGCTCGCCGCCGGCGATTCCCTCCACCTCCGACGACCCTACAACCACCGGAAGGACCGCCCTAGATCCGCGGATCCATCCCCGCCCTCAGCTTCCCGCGAGGAACCGCCGTTCACCGGGGACGATTGCCGGAGTCCCGCCTCTGCTCGGGCAGAGGAAGAGGAGGGAGTGGAGACTAGTCAAACATGACTAGTGGGCCCCCTGGACCCACTGTCAGTGACTCCCTGCGCGGTCCACGCTGGATAAGTGGAGGCGTAAAACCTCAAGTACGCCTCCTCTGCCCGAAAACGTAATCCCGTTTGAAACGTTTTCTTTTTCTGTTTTTATTAAAAACATATTCTTACCAAAACTTTGACTAGCTACAACTTTTTAAATATAACTCCAAATGACTTGATTCTTTTTCTTACCTCTCTCAAATATTGTCTAGTTTATTTTAAGATTTATTTCAAAAAAATTCAGACAACTTTTTGGTACTGTTGTTAAACTATATATTGATTCAAAAATGTTTTTAAATATGATTTTTGGAGAGAGGAGAAAACCTTCAAGAGTTTTGGAATGCACCCTGCCTCCCCACGACTTGAAGGCAAGCATTCTGAACCCTGGCATAATTTTTGTGTGGGTTATTTTACACGGTGACAACACCACACCGACACGGGCATACGTCATGTCATGTGATGATGTGTTCCTACTCATGAGTGCATATTAATGAGTTCATGCTATTGGAGTATGATATGGTTGTGATGGTAATCACCGTCATATGCCTTTTATGCATACCGGAAGGGAATCCGGGAAAGCTTCTGTCTTGGGTAGACACGGTCTTGTCCCTAATCCTCCGTCGAGACGGTTGTGTCCGGTATGGCATGAGGGGGTATGTCGCGTGGTGTTTCTGTCTGTTGGTTGAAATATATATTGTTATGCTAATCATGCAGGGAATATTTAAACCTCATGAGTCGACCATAGATCGAGTTTTGTTTCGGTAACCCCCATACTTGTTTCGTGGTGTTTCAGCGTGTTTTGACATTTAGGTAGTTATACCAATTAACGAACTGTACTCTAAACAGGTGTCGATGGTGTGATTTTCATGGAACGTGGCTCATGATTTGTTTGGTGAAAATTTGATGGCCATGGTTACATTACATCATGAGACGCGAGAGGATTATTCAAATATGGATGGAAGGAGCGGTGCATTATGATTAGGGTACGGAGGGAGTGGTGCATTACGATTAGTGTACGGAGGGAGTAGCATATTATGACGATCTGGAATTTAATAGGTGGAATAACGTACCTTGCTTTTGAATCATTCCCCACTCCTTGCTTTTGAATACTCCTCCATTTAAGTTTACAAGGCCGTATGGTCAACAAAATATGGGTTATATACTTACATGTCTTCAAAAATATATCAACGGAAAGTTATTTGAAATATGCATCCAATGACATATTTTTTGTGGCATATAACTCAGTTTTGGTTAGTAAAATTATGGTCAAAGTTAGACATAAAATTAGGAAGTGGCCTTGTATACAGATATGGAGGGAGTATATAGTGTTGTGCACTGCATATAGGTCTATTTCACTGGTCATATTGATGATCTCAAAATACGTGTGTGCCTGACAAACCCAGAAAGGGATGGAGCTCATCCGTGGGATGTAGATTTCTTGTTTCTAGGAGTTCTTGATCTAAAAACAGTGGAGAACTTCAGCTTGTTAGAATTTCACCTCTCTTGTTTCCCTACTCACAAAACTATAGAAGGCTCGCAATATTCCTGATCCTGAAATCCCCACTGATGAGAAAATGCTACAGTACGGAGTGTAGTCGTCGTGTAACATTTGTTCTTTGGAAGAGTTTCTTCATCAATTGGACAATCAGATGTGCAGATGCAGTGGCAAGACTGACAATGTTCCTCCTGTCACGTGCGAGCTCAGCAATGGTGTTCCAAGATCAACCAATCAATCATCCTCTCTGTACATATGAACCAAACTCTGCATCCAAGATGTACCACGCCAACAAGCAGACAAAGGGAAAAAAATAAAAAACCACAAGATCTGTAGAAAACTTATAGCTGGAAGGAAGGAAGTCACATGATGGTTGTTATTTGCGACTCCTCCTGCACGATATATACCAATCAATCATCCTCCCCGCATATATGACCAGTATATCATCTCTTCCCTCGCAAACCGACAAATAAACCACAAGATATAAAAACTGTTATTACTGTGAGGAAGAAAGGAGTGTGATGGTTCTTTTCTACAACTCCTCCTGCAGGGTATACAATCGATGCGGCTAGGCACCTGTATTGGAATCTCATGATGTTGCATCGGGCATGGGATGTACCGATACTCACTCATTGTCCTGGTCTTTATGGTGCACACATATTGTGATGTTTAGGTTTGGCTAGTTCATTCTCCACTCTTAGTTCCCTCCCATCAAGTTATCTGTCGGAGGGGCAAAGCATGCAACATGCATAAAACTGGCATATTCGTGCGGCTCTGAGCTCGTGGCCTGATTCACATAAACTTTCGCTAGGGATGACGACAACCTCCACTTTCTGTTGCATCAAGTTCTGCATCCGTTGTTCACCGAGTCGAGAAGACACCACGGACACCGGCAATGACCACCGTGAAGCTTGAGCCAGCCCACACCTCGATGAATATCACCACATCAGCGCGTCCACCTCCGCTTTGTCGTCGCTCGCCAGTGTTGTTCCTGCTGCCTTCATGCTCCTAGTCACTACAATCGAGATAGACACACACGAGAGACTTGAGAGAGGGTGGTAGGTGGAAATGAGCGAGGGTTGATTCATGTGCCTCTTCGGTAGATGTTGGCTGGATTTGTTAGCACTAAAGTGCCCTGTCCCAAAAATCTGCAGCGCCATGGGCCAAAATTCTTTAACTAGATGATACCCCGCACGTTGCTGCAGAATTGGATATATAGTTTCTAAATATTGCATAGAATACTAATTGAGTTCTTATGATATAAACTATGTGAGAATTTTCTGCACAAGAAAAACAAATCTTGAACATGAAAAGTTATGCATGTCACAAATAACTGCAATGTGAATTCAAACTAACATGGAATGCAATAATGCATGTTTTTTTGGTCCCTTTTGCCTTTTTGCTAGCCTTCCTGTACCTATTAATTTAAAAAGAAGTTTTTTTACCATCCGTTTCACTACTAAGAGAGGAGGGCGGTAGTAGAATGAAACCCAACCATAAATCTTGACGTGCAAGGCAGGTGCACTGCCGATTTTCCTTAGGAGAGAAAAAAATAGAAATACAGTGGCCCGATTTATAAGGGAAACTAAGCCGGAAAACCTTACAACACACGATTGAACAGAGGACAATCGTGCAACAACCCAACCCTTGTCGACGTCGGCAATTCAAACTCCACCACCAACATGCCTACAACCTGAAGAAGTGTGCGGACTCTTCGGGGATGCCTTCAAGAAGCATCGTCACCGGTACCTTCGACGCCCATCGAACCAAGGCTTTCGCCCAGAGCCATCCACAACAACCCGCTGGACATTGGGAAAGTCTAGCCGGGGCATTTTTGTCTATGATGATTCTCTAGCATAGGTATGACTAAAATAAAGTTTTATGAGATATGACAACCTATTGGAATACCACCTGATGATGATGAATGATATTACTCCACTTTAAAGGTGTGTTTAGTGTCTCACCTAAAACACCATGTACAAGTACTACGACCAAACCTTGTTGTTGTACGAGCTGTACTCAGAGAAGGTATTCTGTTGTGCATTAGCAATTGAGATGTCTCTGCCTTCATATAGTTTGCGAGGAGAAGAAGCTACCAAGGACAGTTGTGAAGCCATGAAGACAGTAATTATGTTGAGGAATAAAAACAGTTTTATTTATTGCTCTCCATGATTCTGCATCATTTCAAGGAAGTTATTGAATTTGGTGGCTTGGCAACTGTGGGCTGCAGGTGATATTTCAAAATACAAGCAAGAACGAGGACCAGATAGTCCATTAGCTTATTTGCTAAAGCACTGAGCACGTACAGCTTAAGACAGAGCAGCCAATAACAAAGGAGTACTGTCGATTTCAAGTTCAGTTCAGCTAAAGGCAATGGCAAGGTAATTCCAACACAAGGATGGCTAGGGCAAGGTCAAGTGATGCCTGCCTACCATGACCACATAGATCACACCGTGTCTTCCTACAAAAACTTCTGCCGCATGTGTCATTCTATGATTCATATTACTCCCTCCATTCAAGTATATAGGGCCTAATATGTTTTTGAAATAGATAATTGACAAGTTATATATGAGATGGAGTTATATATGAGATGAAGTTATATATGAGATGTATGATATAAAAATTATATCATTAGAACGCCTTTTACAAGCGAATTTGACGGTAAACTTTGCGTAACATGCATGTCGTATATTATTAATCTTATCAATGGTCAAAGCCAACCTAAAAGAATGTATTAAGCTTCTGTTGAATGGAGGGAGTAGCAGCTTTTCTATATTTTTTTTGCAATGACGCCATTTTAGAAAACAGAAACTTTATTACCCTGGAAATCTGCATCAAGATGCATACAACCACAATTTATTACATTGTCTATTTGCAAATATAGTGGCATAGACTGAAATACAAAAGTTTGAGTGGCAGGATACGAATACGAGACTTTGGCAGTCGCATGAACCGACCATAGTGTTTTGATGATTCTCTAGTGTAGATCTGACTAAAATAAAGTTGTATGAGGTATGCCAACCGATTAGAATAGCACCTCATGATGACGAATGATATTACTCCACTTTAAAGGTCTGTTTAGTGTCTCACCTAAAACCCAATGTACAAGTACTACGAGCAAACCTTGTTGGTGTACGAGCTGTACTCCAAGAGGTTTTTTGGTTGTGCATTAGCAATTGATATGTCCCTGCCTACATATAGTTTGTGAGGAGAAGAAGCTACCATGGAGAGGAATACCAAGGACAGTTGCCAAGGCATCAAGATCTTAATTATGTTCAGAAATAAAAACACTTTTATTTATTACTCTCCATGACTCTGCATCGTTTCAAAGAAGTTATTGAAATACAAGCAAGCATGATGACCAGTTAGTTCCTTAGCTAATTTGCCAAAGCACTGAGCTCGTACAGCGTCAAGACACAGCAGCTGATAGCAAAGGAGTAATGTCGGTTTCATGTTCCGTTCAGCAGTTGAGCTAAAGGCTCTCTGGTCGCTTGGTTTAATTAATTAAAGCAGCGATGGCTGGTAAGGTCTGGTGATGCCTGCCTACCAAGACTAAATCCATCACACCGTGCCTTCCTACGAAAGCTTCCATTGCACGTGTCATTCTACGATTCATACTATCAACTTTTTTAGGGCATGTACAATGGTTGATAAGATAGTCTTATCTTAAGCCTTGCATGTGATTTAGAGATGACAAAAAAATTTGTCTACAATGGGTCATCTCTTAGCCTTATCTTCAATAACTAGCAATTCCTAAAAATGTGGTGAGACATATTGTGCTAAGAGATCACCTCTTGTCTTGTCTTAAATAAGAAAAGACAAGTCTTTTCTTATGTGTTCTCTCTCCTCCACCTCATTATCTATCCTACGTGGCACTCCTAAGATAGCACCATTGTACATGCCCTTATTTTGGAAACGACTTTTTTATAGAAGGCGGAAACTTTATTACCCCGGAACTCTGCATCAAGATGCATAGAACCACAATCTATTACATTGTCTGTTGGAAATTGAGAAATAAGTACAGACAAATCAATATGTGTGTTAGGCCACATTAAAAAGCCTATTACACGCACATTGTCAAGAATATGATATACACTCTCCGGTCAGCCATTGCAGCCTCTTGGCTGCCAAGCTCTCTATCGGCTTCCTGTGGTGCCACTTCTGTAGCAAAGCCCATAATCGCTGCTAGCGGGCAGGTACACAAGAGTAACAACTGCATACAAGATTGAACTTTGTTATCAAACATGATTTCATTTCAATATATAATCAAATTGAAAAAGAACCGTGCAGCAAAACCCAGCGAAAATTAGCGATTCGGTCTTTTCTCCTAAAGAAAGGTGGTAAAAAAAACCACCTAGCAAAGCAGTATTTTTCTCTTATGCTTTTCCGGTTTCAGAAAGAAATGATGGACCAATAAAAGTCAAGTCTCTTTGGATCATTTTCAGGATTTTCAAATAAGACATCATGAAGATATCAACACCTAATTAAGCACTCACTTTTCTACAAGACAACGTTATCTCAAACCTAATGTATGTGCAATGAGTATATAGCTCAAATAATTTAATATTATATAATAATATACAAAGCTACAAATTTAACATTTTACTTTTATTAAGCTCCAATCATATCATTAACGTAGTTGCTTTACAATGCACTTTAATTTAGTGTTTTTTCCACTACGAATATGCTCTATGCACATAATTAATTAAGTAACTTTAGTAGGCAAGATGTCTCTATCATAGCATCTCTAGTCCCAGCGATATATTATAGTCTAACTAGAATTAACATGAAGCATGTGCTCATTTTTTAGTAGTCGATGGATATGTCCTTTCCAGTGTTTCACTACCCTCTGGGAGTGCAATGTCGTACTAAATGATAAATGTGCTCAAAGTTAAAGGATGGATAAATCTGGCTGATCGATACGTCGGGCCGAGCAATTTCTTGGTGAGATGTTGTGATTATCAATTAATGATCTAGAGTGTTGAATGAGCACGGTAGAGTACCAGGCGCCAAACAGTGACCGCTACTGGCATGGACAGTGACTCAACCTACATTTTCCCTTTTGGAAGTTTTGGCAAAACTCGTTTGGCAATGCAAGTCTACAAATGGACATGATATGTCGTCTGTGCATGCCGATGCCAAAAGGTAATAACCTCCCTTTATGAAAGAAAAAATCTAATAGGCAGAAGCCAAAAAAAACCTATCGTATTCGACTGTTTTTATGTATATTCTGGGACTTCCATATGCCTTCACTCATATTCCTTTTTCCATATATAAGATCTCCTGATGACTATTCAGCTGGAGATTGGGTGGAATGACGGCACACAATAATTTATATGTTTGACAATTGTAGTTCAGTCTACTAGTCGTCAACCCGTGCTACTGCACGGGCTAGAATTTTTTGAAAATCTATAATATTATACATAAAAAGTTGCAATAATTACTTGAAATCTCATGCAAATCAAAAGTACGCAATATTTATTATTATTTTTACTGCTTATTATATATAAAATATTATATTTCCATATGACCTATACTTAAAACATAGTTGATCATCATAAATCTTTGAAATATCTCTATTAATGTTTGTGCCACAGAAAAATATGGCCATTATACATATTTAACTGTTCTCGAATTCAGAGTATCATTCATGTTTCTCCATGCATGCATGTAACCAACAACCATCCTCTCAACAATTAGTTATGCCGATCACTTTCAGACCCATGCATGTGTGCTCTCTGTGTGTGTGTGTTACACACGTGCATGTGGAGACACACACATCCCTATCTAACCCGTCGCCGCACACACCGATCAAATGCGCAACAGTTCAACGTACGGATGAGTTACTTGCTTCACTATGGTCCGTGGCCCAACGATCCATGGCCCAGTTCAACCATAATATTTGGAAGACCGTCGAACTTCTTAAAGTTCGCTTTTAAATTCATGGATGCCTTATATGTCTTTTAAGCAATTCACTATATTTCTAGTTTTCTGACCAAATCATTTTTTTTTTCACTTGAACTTCTATGGCAATCCTTGCATTTTTTAAATTTCAACACTAAAAATGTGAAGTCTGCTAGTGATAAATAACATCAAGAAATTAGTAATGCATCCTGCCGGAACACCTGGTGATAGTTTAACCTTGGTTATATTTTAGCAAAATGAGCACGTCAAAATCCACACATGAGGAGCAACATAATATCGTGTTGAGATAAAATTCAGGAGTAACACCTACCTTTGCAATAATTTTCCTGAGAAATCTAAGATACTTGTTCCAATTCTTTTAGGCTTCTAAGGTTTGGCATATAACTACATATAAGTAACTAACTTGTATAGCTTTGCCACATCCACACGCGCCTGAGTGCCTGAGTGTAGTTTATAAGTTCCGGCCGAGATGACGACGACGACTTTCACGCAATAATGCTAACTTCTGTTCGTGGATGGTGGCCGATGCTTTTTCTTCGGAAAATAGAAAAAAAGCTGGCCGGACGATTGCCTAAACAGCACCAACACGATCCCCTAGTCAATCCTCCTTGAACATATATACTGGCTAATCGATTGTTCTCAGCCGGACACAAACACAGGCACGCACATATGAAGAAAGCACCAATCTAGTTTATTCTGCCAATCTTCTTTGAACAACAGGAGAGTCTACATGACTGCAAACATATGCATACTATCACATGCTGCTAAGGCGCTGCCCTGCTCCTTTCTGAAGCATTCCACGGATTACGTTGACGACTACAACCAATATGGCATTCAGTTCTTTCCTGGAGGATTAGTGTACAAATCTCTGTACGGAAGGGACTCCTGGTGCTAGGATGACGTCGCCGCTGTAGGCGGGCGGTGAATCAAAAGAAACCGCAGCGAGCGATCAGTGTTTTTTAAGGGAAGAGATAGATTGATGTTTTTTTGGGGTGGATAGATAGATGTTTAAGCGCTATAGGAAGAAGATAAATCTTGTAGATCAATCCTGCCGTAGAGAAGGCAGAGACGTGTGCAGAATAGGGCCACTTAATCCAAGGGCTATTATCTTCTAGTATGAGATCTATCAAACACATATATTTTCCTTCTTAATTAATGGGACGTGTCATAGGACTTTCCTTGTGTGTGTTTTTTCACGTGAGGATTTCTTAGTTTTTTTTACATGAGCCTTTCCTTTTTTTTNTGTTTAAGCGCTATAGGAAGAAGATAAATCTTGTAGATCAATCCTGCCGTAGAGAAGGCAGAGACGTGTGCAGAATAGGGCCACTTAATCCAAGGGCTATTATCTTCTAGTATGAGATCTATCAAACACATATATTTTCCTTCTTAATTAATGGGACGTGTCATAGGACTTTCCTTGTGTGTGTTTTTTCACGTGAGGATTTCTTAGTTTTTTTTACATGAGCCTTTCCTTTTTTTTAGTTTCATTAACCTTGCACGTGTCATGTGCGTTTTGTATAGGACTGGATCATCTGCGTTACGCAAGTTTTATTTTAATCCTGGCCGTATATTTTCTAATCTAACGATTTAATTAATTTTGATGATGTGGATTAATGAGAGATCATTAACGGTGCCTCCAATTAGTAAATATAAGATATAAGATTTTTTCGATTAAGTGTTACTACTAGAAGCTTGTCAAGCGGGAACGGCCCCAGCGTCGTCCTGCAGGAGACTCGGGCGGTACAATCTCCTCCGCCGCTCTAGCCCATCATCCGCATCCNAAATATTATATTTCCATATGACCTATACTTAAAACATAGTTGATCATCATAAATCTTTGAAATATCTCTATTAATGTTTGTGCCACAGAAAAATATGGCCATTATACATATTTAACTGTTCTCGAATTCAGAGTATCATTCATGTTTCTCCATGCATGCATGTAACCAACAACCATCCTCTCAACAATTAGTTATGCCGATCACTTTCAGACCCATGCATGTGTGCTCTGTGTGTGTGTGTGTGTTACACACGTGCATGTGGAGACACACACATCCCTATCTAACCCGTCGCCGCACACACCGATCAAATGCGCAACAGTTCAACGTACGGATGAGTTACTTGCTTCACTATGGTCCGTGGCCCAACGATCCATGGCCCAGTTCAACCATAATATTTGGAAGACCGTCGAACTTCTTAAAGTTCGCTTTTAAATTCATGGATGCCTTATATGTCTTTTAAGCAATTCACTATATTTCTAGTTTTCTGACCAAATCATTTTTTTTTTCACTTGAACTTCTATGGCAATCCTTGCATTTTTTAAATTTCAACACTAAAAATGTGAAGTCTGCTAGTGATAAATAACATCAAGAAATTAGTAATGCATCCTGCCGGAACACCTGGTGATAGTTTAACCTTGGTTATATTTTAGCAAAATGAGCACGTCAAAATCCACACATGAGGAGCAACATAATATCGTGTTGAGATAAAATTCAGGAGTAACACCTACCTTTGCAATAATTTTCCTGAGAAATCTAAGATACTTGTTCCAATTCTTTTAGGCTTCTAAGGTTTGGCATATAACTACATATAAGTAACTAACTTGTATAGCTTTGCCACATCCACACGCGCCTGAGTGCCTGAGTGTAGTTTATAAGTTCCGGCCGAGATGACGACGACGACTTTCACGCAATAATGCTAACTTCTGTTCGTGGATGGTGGCCGATGCTTTTTCTTCGGAAAATA
>LR880968.1:926360386-926393565 GCA_904067115.1 Aegilops sharonensis
CTTCACTTAGCTTGGTGCAGTCCGTCCTCGACATCCTGCCACGTGCAAGTGATCCCTACTGTCGGCTTGGTTGGGTGCCACCTCACCAGATCTGGACAACCACGGACCAGGGCGGAACTTGTGGCTAGGGCTTCGGTCACCCCGGTGGTACAACACTGTGGTGGTGCTAAGAGGCTCCATGGTTGTGCTGCGGTGGCCCCGTAGACGCGGATGGCGGCCGGGATTGATTGATTTGCCGGATCCGGCTTCTCCATCTTTGTCGGCCGTGGGCCTATGGCGCAACGTGTGACCACTCTGGACTGCAGCATCGACCTTACGGTAGACTCCAGTGGCCATCGAAAGATCTTCATGAGGGTTCCTCTCTCTAGATCGGCGGTGAGATGCCATCAAAAGATCTTCATTTCTCGTTGCCTTCGGTGGTGAGATGCAATCTACAAACGACGGATGGTGCAAAGGTATGGTTGTAGAGCGGCGGTGGTCAATTCTCTAGCCCAGCGCATCTAGCTGTCGGGATCGCTGAGAAGTGGCAGCGGCAACGCGTCATTAACTTTGACGAGCTCTGGGTTGAAAATCCGTGCCTGATCCAAGTTGATTATACCTAGCAATGTTGATGTTTTTACATCGTTACCTTGTTGATTCCTCCGACGGCTCCCCTTCGCTGGCGACCTCGATCGTCGGTGGTGAGGGGGGGGGGGGGTCGTCGGATCTACTCGTGTGGATCGTGTAGCTTTAAGTTAGGCCCTAGTAGTTTAGGTTTTTCGGCTATTCATCGTCTTTGTTTCGGCGGCAGTGATGGCGGCACCGAATAAAGGAGTTTCAGATTTGTCCCAACGATGCAATCGCTCCTATGGTTGGGGACAGATTTGGACATCAGTCTGTTCAAGCAAGGATGATGCGGCGGCGGCGTCATCCTCGTGGTGGATTTGTGTCCTCAGCCTCCGCTGTTGCGAGGGCGTTTGCTCCAACGCCGGCGCGGAACTTGGGAGGTAGTCCAGGAGCGGATGCAGATTGTGGTCTGCATCGGCGACATCCGGAAGACGGAATGTGTATTGGGTTCGTGGTTGATGGATGGCAGGTATGGTTTCCTCCTTCGGCATCATAGTCGTGGTGGGGTACCAAGTCTGGAGTTCGATGGCATGTCCGGGGTGTTGCCCCGGTCTGATTCGTTCAACGACAATAGTTTCAATTTTGATGAGCCACCTTGGAGGTCCACAAAGCTGCATATCAGCGATGAAGCCGTGTCAAGCTCAAGTGAGGAGGTGATCCATTATGTTTTTTCTTTAGTGGATTCTATAGTGGTGCCGAAGGCAGTTGACAAACATTGGTGTCTAGCTCAGAGACGTTCTGCTATCTTTTCAGTTTTTTCATGTCGGTGTTTACGTGATTTATACATTGATTGTTATGATATTAATGAGACATGTTTTACCATGAAAAAAAGTTATGAAAATATCTCCTCTGTTGGTTTGTTTAGGAAGTTGTACCAAAGCAGAAGTGTTCATTTTATGTGAACACGAACAAATTAATACACGGCTCAAATTCGAGTTGATGCCCGTCCGATGAATCATTCTGAATCCGTAGATGGGTTCGAGTGTGCTCAGAACACAAAAGACCTAGATGATTTTTTTCGAATGGGACCAAAAGATTTTCTTCATCTCATTAACTAAGGAGAGTTCACAAGTTTCTAGAAAAAAAAAACAAGAAACTAAGGCCTAAGTGGCCAATACAAGGGATTAGCCTCTCGACATTAATTCACGTAGGTGCTTGGCGCCCGCCATTACACAACGTGCTTGGCGCCCACTTTGGCCTTAGTTTCTTGTTTGTTTCTAAAAACTTGTGAGCTCTCGACGAGGCAACTCTTTTTTGTCCCATTTAAAAAAATCATCTAGGTCTTTTGTGTTTCGTGCACACACGGACACATCTACGGACAAAAAACCATTTTTTTAAAGGTGGTTTCTATTAACTTAAAATGCAACATCAAGATGATACAAACACAATAAGTACAAACCGGCATCTGCATAACTAGGATGCACACAGCTAACACTAACACAAGCAAACACGCCAGCAACTAGCAAAGTATACATGATACCAAAGCTTTGTGTAGGCATGAAAAAAAAGAATAGAAAAAACTTCAAAGTGATCAGATCCGTGATTGACAAACTGTATCAGTGACCATATCCGCACCAACCATCTCATGACACCACATGAACAAGTTCTTCAACAGCAACACCTTCACGAAGGAAGTGGTGCTCATGGGTTGCCGTCACCGAATCCAACCATTAAGGTCAAAATCTAGGTTTTCACCCTGAAAAATCAACCCGAGCATATTCGAGCAATGCCTTCAACAAAGTAATGATGCAAAAAAGTCACCACTGCCAGGAATAACCAAGTCACATCAGACCTAGGTTTTCATCTCGGAGCTTGAGCCGGATGCACACAGCACCACCAACCAGTCACACATGCTACGTCGCCCCCGCTTTTCCACGATCCCAGTAGCTGCATGCATGTGATGTCGAACCGCCGCCGCTGCACAATCATTTCTCTGCGTCAAGTCTTTGTCCAAAGTTTGCATCTCACCACCGAAATCAGCCACCGGGTCTGGAGGGATGAACCCTCTCCAAAGACCTTTCATTTACCCTTCCCGTCGTGAGTCGCAAATGGTCGTTGCAGCATGCCTAATCTGAGCACCCAGTGTTCTGTCACTGCCGCCGGCAAACGGAGGGCAGCCGCAGCCGTGCACCGCTCCTCGGACGAGTGGCAGACCGCCGGGACCGGGCATGCCCGATCTGAGCAACTGCGGCACCCGCCGTCTCCAGAGAGGTTCTACCGTGCCCGACACATAGATGGTGGCGCTAGATTTCAGACGTAGCCGCCCGGGTCCTAGTAGAAAAGGGGGTAATGGTCCAGGCCGGGTGAGCCCATTAGTCCCGGTTCAGTCTAGAACCGGGACCCATGGGGGCATTGGACCCGGTTCGTGAGCCCCGGGGGCTGGCCGGGCCCCGTGGGCCATTGGTTCCGGTTCGTCTGGACCTTTTGGTCCCGGTTGGTGGGACGAACCGGGACCAATGGGCCTCACCACCATTGGTCCCGGTTGGTTGTATGAACCGGGATCAAAGGCGGCCCATTAGTCCCGGTTCGAGCCACCAACCGGGACTAAATGGTTGGTCCTCGTTGCGGTCAGTGTTTAGTCCCACCTCGCCAACCGAAGGGCGCTCACACCGGTTTATAAGCCCCTCCCTCTCTGCCTTGTTGAGCTCCTCTCAAAGTGAAAATAGATGCCTTTATATAAGGAATTTGACCTAAATTCATACTGAATTTCTATGAAGTTATTAGAAATTTATTATGAATTTAGGTTGAATTTTCTCTATAAGCGCATCTATGTTCTTTTTTTAGTAAAGTTAATCATAATTATTTTTTCTTCTATTTATTTCTGAGTAGTTTTTTATATAGTTTTTTTTCTTTGCTGCTATATTTACTTTTTTCTATTTATTTCTGAGTTGTAATAAGTCATTAAAAATAAAAAAGAGGCGGAATGCTCGTTAATTAGCTTCAAGCCTTTCGGAATAGTGTAAACTGCACTGCACATAGCTCCGTGCAGTCTACGCTAATCCTCAAGGCTTAAAGCTAAGCAACGTGCAGGTGAGCATTGAGCCTCTTCTTCATTGTCTCTGCACTCAGGGCTTATAAACCGCTGTGAGTGCCTCTCGCTTGGCGAGGTGGGCCTAAAAAACAGCTGTAGAAAGAATCAGCTGCATTGGTACCGGTTGGTGGCAACAACCGGGACCAATGCCCACCTTCGCTAGCTGAGAAAGTTTATAATTTATGTGACCTAAAAGAAAAATAATTAAAAATAAACTTTAATAAAATAAATAAAAATAGCAAGAATAAGTATTTTGTTGTAAGTAGAAACAAAATAAAATAAATAAAGCAACAAAGGAAACAAAAAAACAATATAAGTTTTTTCTAAAACTAATGGCACTAACAGAAAGTTTATAATTTTGCTGACCTAAAAGCAAAAATCAAAAGAAAATAAATAATGAAAAAAACAAAACAAAAAAACTGGAAAAAAAACTTTGAATTTTAAACACAGTAATATTAATCACAGTAATTTTAACTATTCAAATTTAAAAACTAATGGCACTAACAGAGAGTTTATAATTTTTGTGACCTAAAAGAAAAATAATTAAAAATAAACTTTAATAAAATAAATAAAAATAGCAACAATAAGTATTTTGTTGTAAGTAGAAACAAAATAAAATAAATATAGCAACAAAGAAAACAAAAAAACAGAAAAAGTGCCACCTACTGGGCCGCCACGGCCTGAATACGACTAGAAACCCTACCATGGGTCAGGATTCAGGCCCGCAGGAGGCCCAATAGGCCCACAGGCACACAGCACACGATTAGGCCCGAAAGCCTGCAATTGAGAGGAGCTCGAGAGGGTGGGCGCAGCAGCGCTTATAAACCACTCTCGAGCTCTCTCAGCTAGCGAGGTGGGACTAAACTTTTGACGTAGGGAAGCACAAGGCCTTTGGTCCCGGTTGGCGGCGCCAACCGGGACGAAAGAGGCGCATTGGTACCGGTTCGTGGCGCCAACCGGGACCAATGCCACCTTTAGTCCCGGTTGGTGGCACCAACCGGGACCAAAGGTCTCTGGCCTTTGGTCCCGGTTGGTGCCACNCGAAAGCCTGCAATTGAGAGGAGCTCGAGAGGGTGGGCGCAGCAGCGCTTATAAACCACTCTCGAGCTCTCTCAGCTAGCGAGGTGGGACTAAACTTTTGACGTAGGGAAGCACAAGGCCTTTGGTCCCGGTTGGCGGCGCCAACCGGGACGAAAGAGGCGCATTGGTCCCGGTTGGTCCCTTGAACCGGGACCAATGCTCTTCCTATATAAGCAACACTCGTGAAAATTTGATTCAGTTCGTTCTTCCCCGCCGCCCAACGCCGCCAGGCTGCCCGTCCGTCTCCGCCTCGCCGTCGCCGTCGCCGCCCCCCGACGGCCCCGCGCCGCCGCGTCGCCGTCCCGCCGCCCCGACGCCGTCGCTGCCCCCCGCCCCGCACCCCGTGCCCCTTGACGCCGCCGCCCCCTGCCCGTCGTCGCCCCGCCCCGGCCCACGCCGCACCGCCGCCTCACCGTCGACCATCCCGCGCCGCCCCGCCCCCGCCACACACCGCCGTCGCCGTCGCCGTCCCCGACACCGTCGCCGTGAGCAAAAATTTACATGTGTTTTTTTTGTTAGATTTTGTTGTAGTTCATAGATTTTTTTGTTAGATGTGTAATTCATAGATTTTTCTGTTAGATTTTTTTAGATTTTTTTGTTAGATTTTGTTGTAGTTCATATATTTTTTTGTTAGATGTGTACTAATTCAGATGTGTAATTCATAGATTTTTCTGTTAGATTTTTTTTCATATTGTGTTAGATTTTTTTTCTGTTAATAGATTTTCTTGGTGATATTATTGTTGAATATGCATGTTTGTATGTTCATATATATGCAAAGATCGAATATGTCAAATTTTTATGATTTTTTTTCTATTCATAGAATTTTATGATTTTTTTCTGTTGTAATTTTGTTCATAGTTTATTTTTAGTAAGTACTACTTTATTTTATTTATAGTAAGTGCTTCATATATAGTTGAACTAGCTACTTTATTTTACTATATATAGAAGTAGTTTGTTTTTAGTAAGTACTACTTTATTTATTTATAGTAAGTGGTTAGTAGTTGAACTAGTTGATTTAATTAATAAAACTACTTTATTTAAATATATATAGAAGTAGTTCCTGCATCGACGTCGGCGATGCCTATCCCGCATCCTCGTCGTCGTCGACTCGGCGGTGGAGGCCTGCTTGATCAGGGCCATGTTCGGGACTGGGTTCCGACGGGCTGGTATTGGGAGGTGCTACCTTCCGGGGGGCGTAGGTTGGTGAGGAGGCAGCCCGTTGTTGACCCGATCCTTGTTTGGTGGCGGTCGCGTGGGCCAGTGACGGTGCCGAGGCTTCCGGACACCGCGGAGGTGGTACGTCACCGTGTCAGCGAGGAGGACGAGCACGTCCGTCGCTACATGGTTGCATTGGAGGGCAGGTTCGACAATACCTGGCAGGTTCTTCAGGGATCTCACTGGAGCTATGATCCTGTGATGGTTCCTTCTCTTTGGGTGTCCACTGCCCGCACCGATAACCGTCGGGCGCTACGGTTCTAGCTGTATTAGTGATGCTATATGTATGATAGTATTCGAGGAGTATTAGTGATAATATTCGACGATGTATGGACACAAGAGATGATGTACTTTTGCTTATAATTGAATGCATGCTAATTGGAATACTACTTTATTTCTTGATTTGGTTTTGCTTATTGAATGCTCATATCGGAAAAGTACTCCTACTTTGAATGCTAAAATGCAAGGCGTATGCATATGGTTAGTTGATAGCTTATAGGGTTTTTGTTTTCGCAGAAATCTAGGTGATCCCCCCTCCATCATCCCCGTCGTCGTCCCCGTCACCAACCGCCTCCGACCTCGAGGTGAGACCAGCCAAATCCTTCTTTAGAAAGAAAATTAAACGATATTTCGGGTTGACTTTAAGTCTGTCGAGTCTCCACCATATATGAGAGGACGAAGAATCCCGACTATTGTCGTGGGGGTCGCTTCTCCTTCGTTCCCGTGTGCTAGACATTTTGGTTTTATGCACTCGGGGACGAATGGAGGAGCGACCATCACCAACGGTCGAATGTATACAGCACGTGAGCTGAGAGTTTTCAAGAAAAGACTCGACAAACCGATAGTCAACCCGTGATGAATAATAATTATCTAATTTAGTTTTTGTAGTAAATATATTTAATTGTACAAGTTTAATCTTTGAATTATATATGAACGTAGGAAATGTCATCATCGGACGATGAAAGTCGCTCGGCGGAGTGCGACTGGTGCCACGACGACCGAGGTATGTGCGACAGATTCATTGAGCTGGACGAAGATTGGCGCTTCAGCATTAAGCTCGAGGAGACCTTCGAAGTTGAAACGGTACGCAACGACGACAAGTGTTTTTTACGTAATTAAGCATGACTTCAAGTATTTCAACGTGTATTTTTCATCTTTTCCAATTCGACTAGCTTATCCCATGCTATGCAAGACGCTTTGTCTTGGAGAGGATGGGTTTTGAAGACCATGAAAGTGTGGAAACCAAAAAAATTCTCCTAAGGACCCATCATGGTGTGGATTTCAAAGTAAAGCTGTTCAATGCTGAGAGTGTAACCCATTTTGGTTGCAAAAATTGGGAAGCACTTTGCAAGATGTATGGTTTTGATGAGGGTATGCTTGTCACCATGGATCTTGGTGATCCTACAATCGAGCAAGACAATATGGACATTTGGGTCCTTGTGGATACACCTCTAATTCTTCCCCCATGTGAGCTAGCTTAACATAGTTATTAAGTAATTTATATTGTTTATTTCAAAATAGTTGACAGCTTATTTCCATTGACAGCTTATTTTGATTCTTCAAAGAATGTGCGGAAGATGGTAGACAAAACCCACTACATCGATGGCTCCGAATTAACTTATAAGGAGAAAAATCATCTGATAGCATTTTGTACAGATCTTGAGAATTACAATGTCTATAATTGAACTCAACATTATGGTCAATACGTGCCACTAGTGCACGTGTTGAACTGCGGTAACTACCATGGAGATACCCTGGTAAGATTTTTTACTATTACGTCATCCGTGCATCTTTTTGCATACTTCTAAAACTAGTACATCATTGCTAACTACGAAGTTATTACTATGTTTTTCAACAGAGAATCCCAGAGGATTGTGTGCCTCATTTGATGTATCAGAATGGCAGCCTTCGTGTTTTGAACATATATTCAGGTCATCCTACGAATCTTAACTATCCATACCGGATTTCTAACAGAAGTGGAGACATGACAATCAAAGAATGGAAAAAATGTATGGACAGTCGTAAGGAGCTTCTTGGAAGCAAAAGGAAGCGAAGCGCAAGAATTGGCGACAGAATGATCTCCATTCTTCATAATGGAGAGTCAGGGTCTATATTGTTTTATGCTATTTTACCTTAAGGGTGTTTAGGTTATACCTGATACTGATGATCATGTGCTAAGAACAATTATGTAGGGTTGGGTTCGATGACTATGAGGATGATGATCGTGTGACTTATTATTAATAACGAGTAGAAGTTGTATGATGATGCATGATTAGTAGGACTTATTATATATGATGATTAGTAGGACATGTATGATGCTAGCTAGCATGCATGAGTTATTATATATCAGCGGGTGAAATGAAAGCAGTAGCGTTGGTAAATTAAGGACGAAGATATAAGAGAGGACACTTCTCTCTATTAGCTAGCTAATAACAACCTAAAATTAACCACCAAAACCCCTAAATCAGCCACTTTTTTATTAAAAAAAAGAAAAAGCTCAGCTCCAGCCAGCTGCTGACGCGTGATAGTCTTTTGGTCCCGGTTTATGTCACCAACCGGGACCAAAGGCCCCCCTGCCTGGCTGCCCGCAGCGGCCACGTGGAGGCCCATCTGTCCAGGTTCGTGTTTGAACCGGGACTAAAGGTGGGAGGTATTAGTAACAATCCATTAGTCCCAGTTCATGAACCAGGACTAAAGGCCCTTACGAACCGGGACAAATGCCCCCTTTTCTACTAGTGGTCGTCCGCGTGGGAGCAACGACACGGGGTGTTTCCTTTTTCCCAGCGAACACCATGTGAAACAAGCCTTGGTGAACCTCGTAGATCCAGAGTCACCGGATCCCGCAACCTAGTTGCCTCCACGCCCAGCAGCAAGCCGATGTCAAGCCACAGGAAGAGACGAGCCGAAGTCTCACGATGACAGCCTGCAGCAGAATGGAGTCTTGCAGTCGCCGGAGAGCTGTGCCTCTCAGCCGTCAGGTCGCGGCAGCATGCATGTAGCCCGTGCAGCAGCCACACGCAGATTCAAAACGCCAAGGAGCAGTCCGCCGCCAGAATGTATTTTTCATTATGACGTCTACGTATGCATGACATTTGACAAATAAAAATACAAACAAAATAAAATGACGGTCATGGGTTTGTATCTATTTGTGGTGAAGTGTCGCTGATGTCATAACTTAAATGTGACATAACTATGTCATATCTAGATGTCACATAGACGGATCGTTCTCAAATACACTATTGATTCTGATTATTCTCCAATAATTCACGAGTTCTTTTACGATTTTGATTTCCAGGACCGTGATTCTATAGAATGGAGCGAAAACAAGTGGCCTAAGTCGCTATGCTAGGGCAGGGCATGGCGGCACAGGGGGCATGCGTTGCTGCGTCCCAGCCACTCGGCGATGCAACCCCCGTGAAAGCTGTGCTTGTGCGAGCATGGCATCACGCCGATCTCGTCACCTGCCACGAAGTCCTCCAAGAAGATCACGCAGCCCGTGTCCGTCGTGCCAAGACCGCCTTGTTGGCCTCCCCCACAACAATATACACGCTTCTCCAGGCCGGCCACCGCCGCCGGCGTCGCAGGGACTCCTCCGAAACCCCTTGTCACGGTAGGCGTCGCCGGGATTGGTCATGACCGACAGGACCCGCAGGAGATCGTCGTCGCTGAGGACGCCGTGCAGGAAGAGGGCCTCCGCGACCAGCAGGACCGATCGACCGAGCTCCTCTGTGAAGTCGACGACGTCGTATCCGACGGACCCAACCTGCTGGTGCTGCTGCGATGCTGCCGCGTCTTGGTGCTGGGACGGAAGCGGGACGAGCCAGTGCTGGACCGAAAAGAACTGGCCCTAAGTCGCTGTGCTAGGAGGGTAGGGCGTGACGGCAGAGGGGGCACGCGTTCATTTGGAGCTAGTGAGCTGGACCGATGGCGCTCCCTTCCCCTCTCTCCCCTGTGGCGACGTCACCCGCCCCCTCCTTCCCTCCGGCGGCGACCTCGCCTCGTGTGGCCTCCTCCCCCTCTTCTTCCCCGCGGTCTCCTCCCTGCTCCTCCTCGGCGGCGCGCCTCGCTTCCCTCTCCTCCCCGGCTTCCTCGCCTCGCTCCGTCCTCCTTGCTCCTCCCCGGGCCAACAGGTTTTGGGCGCTTGTTTCGGATGGATCTAGGTCGGATTCTGAGGCGCTTCCTTCCCCTCCTCGTCCGGTCCTTGCGGGCGGCCTTCCCTTGGCTTCGGCGTCGGTCCGTCGGCGAAAATTCGCTCCTGGCGGGCGGGGTCGGTTTGTCAGGCCCGTGGTGGAGGAGGATGGCTGGTGCCGCGTTTCCCGGGGGCGCCGTCGTGCTGCGGCCTGGTCTCCAGCTCGGGCGTCGCTGGGCTTTGGTGGGGTTGGGGGGCGGTGTCGCCGTCCCCTTCTCCGGTGGTCCTCCTCGACTGTTCGTCTTCTGGGGGTGCGGCTTCGGCTTCTCCGTCGGCGGCGCCGGCGCCTGCCCTAGATCTGGAGCTGGGGTTGGTGATGGAGCCTGCGACTGGGCCGCGGGCCCTTGTGCCATGTGATGGGCCTGGTGGGCCTGTTTCGGTCCCTGCGTTGGCTTGTGTGTCTGTTTCCTCCCTCCCTTCTCTGGACTCTGGGCCACGGTTGGCCCAGGCCCAGCCCCCCTTGGTGCCATATGTCGATCCGGGCCTGGCTCGGTCCAGGTATATTTGGATCCGGAAGGGATCGGTTCTCCCATTTCTAGGGTTCCCTGCCTCCTCCTCCGATCTGCGTTGGCGCCGCCTCCCCATTCGCTCCTTCGTCAGATCTGTTCCTCCTCCTCCCCTTTCTCGTTCGTTCGCGGCGGTGGTCGCGATGGACCGCTCGCGCGGGTCCTCCAGCGAGGCTGTCTCCGGCCAGAAGCGGGGCCGCGACGGTTCTGGCGAGGCGGCGGCTAATCTGGAGTATGAAGCTGCGCTGCGCGCTAAGCTCCAGGCATCGCTCGCTCCTGAGGCGGGGTCGGCGGCGGCGGCGTCCGGTTCGTCCCCGCGCGCCTCCTGATCTGGGCCGTCGGATCCTTCGCTGCCCTTGCATGGTGCTCCTCCGGCTGCAGTCGATCTGTGGGAGTTGGCGGCTGTGGGGAGTCGGGCTGGCTCGTCGGGGCCAGTCCCGCCGCCTCCTCCGCATGGTGCTGCTCCCCTGGGTGGTGGGACGGTGCGGGCTCCGGCGGTGGCTGGTGGGGGTCCATCTCGTTTCGCTCCGCATGGTGCGTCGGGGGCTCCGGTTCGCCGCCCCGTCGGCACTACGGCTGGGCGGGGCGCCGGATCTGGCCCTGGCGCGGCTGGTGCGGTATTCTCCCTCCTCCCCCTCGTGGCCCTGGTCGCATTCCTCCTCAAACTCAGGTCGCCAACCCCACTCTCACCTGCTTCGCATGTCACCGTCCTGGTCACTTTCAGTCTCGGTGCCAAAACCCCCCTTCTGCCTCATCTGTAGGGAAGATGGCCACCTCACGGTGGATTGTCAGAATCGTTCCAAACCTCCTGCCTTCGTTCAAGATGGCCTTGGCCTTCCTGGGTGCTCATTTTTCGCCTTAGATAGGGAGGTCCCTGCTACAGCGCCTATCCCTGCACTATCCAACGTCGGCATCATCTCTGTCCAGTCCAAACGCATTACATCCCAGGTCCTTCTTGATGAGTTCCGGTTGTGGGACGAGGGAGGGTGGGATTGGCAAATCCGCCAGCTTTCAAATTTCAAGTTTGCTGCGACCTTCCCTTCCAAAGAAAGTCTCCGCATGATTTCCTCCTGTACTAGCTTCACGCTACCTCTGAATCAATTGGTTGTTTCGGTAAAGGCTGCTTCTAATGGTTCCAAGGCTATCTCCTCCCTGTCTGATGTATGGGTTCTAGTTGAAGATGTTCCTCCTACAATGCGTACCACGACGTTTCTGATGGCGTTCGGGGTGCTCATCGGCAAGCCTATTGAGGTCGACCAAGACTCTTTGGCTATCCTCGGGCCGGTCCGTCTGCGGCTATGGTGTGTGGACCCCCTGTGTATTCGTGGCTCCATTGATGTCTTCCCTTCGGCTGGTGGCTTTCGGCTCAGGGTTCGGGTGGAGGGTGCTTCGGGGCCGGTGTCGCCCCCACCTCCTCCCCCGCCCCGGCCTCTGGCAATGATGACAAGAGCAAAGATGGGGATGGTTGCCCGGACGATTCTATGCATGGCACTGATCAGCGCTTTACCCAGTCGGAGTGGGACGGGCTCTCCCCTAAAGACCAGGATATGTTGAAGGAGAATGCTCCAGTTGGTCCGGAGGCAAATGCTTCGCTGGCGGACTTGGTTGGAGGGGATGCTGCTTCCGGTGGGGCCAAGGGTAAACCTTTCTCGACGGTGTGCTCTAATCTTCCTGCCCGTCCTGCCTCTCCTTCCCTCTCTGGCATTGAAGATCTGCCCGCGGCTAGCCCCTTAGCCTCCAAGAAGAAGAAGAAGTCGTCGGTCAAGAAATACTCTGCTAAGAGCAGGGTGTTTGGTGATTCAAGGCAGTCTGCGGCTGGGCTCTGTCGCAGGCTCGATGCTGACTTGGGTACGGCCTCGGGCCCGTCTTCTGCTGCGGAGTCACCCCGCCGTGTTCGCCCTGTGCCAGTGCGCTCGCCCGCTTTCACGGCTCGTAAAAGTGGCCGCGTCACCAACAGCGGGGAGAGGGTGGCTGATCGGGCTGCTCGGTGCGCTGCGGCTCGGGATCTGCCTCCTTCTGGTTCACGCCTAGACCCCTCCTCCTCTCTCCCCAATGTTCATTCTCCTGTTCGTTTAGTGCTCCCGTCTCAATCTGATGAACATCTGCTTAGTATATTAGATGATGTGGCATTTGCTTAGACACTAGTTTGGGCTCTCCCTCTTCTCTACTTGGTGTTATTAGGGCTAATGAATTAGCTCAGGCTGACATTGCAAAAGCCAAGGAGGCTAGGGTGGGACCGAGTGCCCCGCTGGTTGTGGCCGGTGGGGATGAGGGGGGGATGATAGGAGTTAGGCTTCCCCGGCTGTATCTAAACGCGGGGCTGGGAAACGTGCTAAATCCTGCAAGGCTCCGAGCAGGTCGATTCTTAGAATCAAAAACCTTTCCTTCAGATGAAGGCCCTATTTTGGAACATAAGAGGTTTCGGCGCTAGGGGGCGCAGGGACCAGCTTAAAGACTTGGTTCATTCTGAAAATGTTGATTTTATTGGCCTTGTCAAGACTCTCAAACCCTCCTTCTCCCCTAGTGAACTCTCGGCCGTTGCTGGGATAGATAGATTCAATTGGAATTTTGTGGCCCCTCATGGTCACTCGGGTGGTCTTCTTCTTGGCACCAAAAAAGATGTTTTTGATTTTGTCGCTTTTGATCATGGCATTTTTTGGGCTAGCACGGTGGTCTCTCATCGATCCCTTAATTCTTTACTTGAAATCATGGTGCTTTATGGTCCGGCTGATCATTCTATGTCTTATATCTTTCTGGATGAACTTAGTAATTAAATCGATTCCTGTCAGCTGCCACTCTTGATTGGGGGCGATTTCAACATGATGCGATACCCGTCGGATAAGAGTTCCTCTAATTTTTCATGGCCACTGGCCGATGCTTTCAATGCTCATTAGGGACACGACTATCCGCGAAATCCCTAGGGTTGGGGCCCGTTTCACCTGGACGAATCGCCAAACCTCTCCCATACGTTCTGTCCTTGATCGGGTTTTCGTGTGTCCTAGTTGGGACTCGCTGTTTCCCCGTGTCAGCCTCAGAGCCCTAGCTATAGTGGGATCTGATCACTCCCCCCTGATTCTTGATGATGGTACTCGCTCGGTTGCCTTCCCCGGGTTTCAGTTCGATGCTTCGTGGCTCCAAGTGGAGGGTGATGACCCACAAGTATAGGGGATCTATCGTAGTCCTTCCGATAAGTAAGAGTGTCGAACCCAACGAGGAGCAGAAGGAAATGATAAGCGGTTTTCAACAAGGTATTCTCTGCAACTACTGAAATAAGTGGTAACAGATAGTTTTGTGATAGGATAATTTGTAACGAGCAACAAGTAACAAAAGTAAATAAAGTGCAGCAAGGTGGCCCAATCCTTTTTGTAGCAAATACAAGCCTGGACAAACTCTTATAATAGGAAAAGCGCCCCCGAGGAAACATGGGAATATCATCAAGCTAGTTTTCATCACGTTCATATGATTCGCGTTCGGTACTTTGATAATTTGATATGTGGGTGCACCGGTGCTTGGGTGCTGTTCTTACTTGAACAAGCATCCCACTTATGATTAACCTCTATTGCAAGCACCCGCAACTACAACGAAAGTATTAAGGTAAACCTAACCATAGCATGAAACATATGGATCCAAATCATCCCCTTACGAAGCAACGCATAAACTAGGGTTTAAGCTTCTGTCACTCTAGCAACCCATCATCTACTTATTACTTCCCAATGCCTTCCTCTAGGCCCAAATAATGGTGAAGTGTTATGTAGTCGACGTTCACATAACACCACTAGAGGCTAGACAACATACATCTCATCGAAATATCGAACGAATACCAAATTCACATGACTACTAATAGCAAGACTTCTCCCATGTCCTCAGGAACAAACGTAACTACTCACAAAGCATATTCATGTTCACAATCAGAGGGGTATTAATATGCATAAAGGATTTTAACATATGATCTTCCACCAAATAAACCAACTAGCATCAACTATAAGGGGTAATCAACACTACTAGCAACCTACTAGTACCAATCCCGGACTTGGTGACAAGAATTGGATACAAGAGATGAACTAGGGTTTTGAGAGGAGATGGTGCTGGTGAAGATGTTGATGGAGATTTCCCTCTCCCGATGAGAGGAGCGTTGGTGATGATGATGACGATGATCTCCCCCTCCCGGAGAGAAGTGTCCCCGGCAGAACAGCTCTGCCGGAGCCCTAGATTGGTTCCGCCAAGGTTCCGCCTCGTGGCGGCGGAGTTTCATCCGGAGAGGTTGCTTCTGATTTTTTTCTGGACGAAAGACTCCATATAGCAGAAGAGGGGCACCGGAGAGCCACCAGGGGGCCCACGAGGTAGGGGGGCGCGCCCTAGGAGGGGGGGGGGGGGCGCCCCCCACCCTCGTGGACAGGGTGTGGCCCCCCTGGCCTTCATCTTTGGCGAGGATTTTATTTATTTATTGTAAGATATTTCGTGGAGTTTCAGGACTTTTGGAGTTGCGCAGAATAGGCCTCTAATATTTGCTCCTTTTCCAGCCCAGAGTTCCAGCTGCCGGCATTCTCCCTCCTTATGTAAACCTTGTAAAATAAGAGAGAATATGCATAAGTATTGTGACATAACGTGTAATGACAGCCCATAATGCAGTAAATATCGATATAAAAGCATGATGCAAAATGGACGTATCAACTCCCCCAAGCTTAGACCTCGCTTGTCCTCAAGCGAAAGCCGATAACAATAAATATGTCCCCATGTTTAGAGGTAGAGGCGTCGATAAAAATAAAATACGGACAAGAAGGCATCATGATTATCTCATAACAACAACATATATAGATATTGTCATATGATTACTTATGTTCAAGTGATGATCTATTCACAATGCAAAAGTATGAATCATAAACTTTATTGAGAACCAACAAACTATAATCTTTGTCATTGAAGCAAACGCAATTTGTCATAACATCAGAAAGAGTCTATGTCAGAGCTTAATAGCAAGTCCACATACTCAACTATCATTTAGTCCTTCATAATTGCTAACACTCACGCGATACTTGTGTTAACGGAGTTTTAATCGGACACAGAGAAAGATAGGGGCTTATAGTTTCGCCTCCCAACCTTTTACCTCAAAGGTAATGTCAACAATAATAACTCATGCCCCCCTACATCTAATTAGATATATCAATCAGGATCTTTCCAACATACTGTGGTTGCCAAAGGATAAAATGAAAAAGTAAAGGTGAAGATCACCATGACTCTTGCATAAGGTAGAAGAAAATAATAAAAGATAGGCCCTTCGCAGAGGGAAGCTGAGGTTGCCATGCGCATTTATGGTTGGATGCACAAAATCTTAATGCGAAAGAACGTCACTTTATATTGCCCCTTGTGATATGAACCTTTATTATGCAGTCCGTCGCTTTTATTTCTTCCACATCACAAGATCGTATAAAGCTTATTTCTCCCACACCAATCAATCATACATATTTAGAGAGCAATTTTTATTGCTTTGCACCGATGACAACTTACTTGAAGGATCTTACTCAATCCATAGGTAGATATGGTGGACTCTCATGGCAAAACTGGTTTATGGGTTTTTGGAAGCACAAGTAGTATCTCTACTTGGTGCTGAGAATTTGGCTAGCATGAGGGGGAAAGGCAAGCTCAACAGGTTGGAAGTTCCATGACAACATACTTTATGTCAGATATAAGAAAACGTAACTCATTACGTTGTCTTCCTTGTCCAACATCAACTCTTTAGCATGTCATATTTTAATGAGTGCTCCCAATCATAAAAGATGTCAATGATAATATATCTATATGTGAAACCTCTCTTTCCTTATTACTTCCTATTAGTTGCAACGATGACTAAAGCTATGTTTGCCAACTCCCAACAACTTTTAATCATCATACTCTTTCTATGTGAAGTCATTACTCTCAATAAGATCAATATGAACTTTTTATTTCTTTTTATTATTTTTATCTTTCTTTTTGACTCAAGATCATGGCAGAATAATCAAGCCCTTTACTCAACACTAATCTTTATTATATAGCTCACAGACTCGATTACATAGAGGGATCATAAAGCAAAACTCAAAACTAGATCATGCCATAAACTTTATTCTACTAGATCTAGATACTACTAATAGGATCGAACTAAAAAAACGGTAAAGATAAGAGATGTGGTGGTGATACGATACCGGGGCACCTCCCCCAAGCTTGGCAGTTGCCAAGGGGAGTGCCCATACCCATATGATTATGTCTCCTTCTTTGTTGTTGGTGTAATATTCTTGGCGATGATTCCTCTCATGATACGGTTCTCCTCCTCGAGCTTATTGACTTGCTGCTTGAGGTTCATTATTTCCTTACGAAGCTTTCCTGCGACGGCTAAAGCTCCTTGCACCCAAGGGTGTTGCATAGCTGTGGGAGAACAAGTGAGACTCCTCTTCATATTTTCATAAGAAAGAAATCTAACATTGGAAGGGATAACCGAGTTTGGAATAGCTGAGCTCTGTAGTTCCCCCATCGTGAACCCAGCTCGGAAGTGAGAGGTGACTTCTTGATCCTCCATGGCATCTACCCTCATCATGTCAGCCTCCATCTCTTCCTCCGTTGCTGGCCCAAAGTGGTCAGCGTCGCTGTTTGCCCTTGGTTCCGGTGCCGGATTAGATACCCGGCTCTCCCCGACCGACTCTTGAGAAGACATCTTGCTCTAATCTGCAGCAGCAACAGCTCGAAAAAAAACAAAGGATATTTGCGTGATACGTGAGTAAAAACCTTTGGGAGAATATATAATGAATTTTTACTGACCAAAATACGTAATGTGTAAGAAAAACGGAGTCCGGAAGGCACACGAGGTGCTCACGAGGTAGGGGGGCGCGCCCTCCACCCTCGTGGAGCCCTCGTGTCCTTCCCGGACAGCTACTCATTTTTCTATTTTTCTAAATATTCTAAAACGGAGAAATATTGCCTTAAAAATTGTTTTGGAGTCGGTTTACTTACCGTACCACATACCTATTCCGTTTCGGAGTCTGAAACGTTCTGGAAAGTGTGCCTTATGTATTCCTCCGGGGTTACGATTTCAATAACATTGGTTTCAACATTTATAGGATTACCTGAGATATAATGTTTGATTCTTTGACCGTTTACCACCTTCAGATTTGTGCCTTCGAAGTTGTTGGTTTTTACGGCACCGGAACGATAGTCCTCCTCGATAACGTAGGGGCCTTCCCATTTAGAGAGAAGTTTTCCTGCAAAAAATCTTAAACGAGAGTTGTATAGCAATACATAATCACCTACATTAAACTCACGCTTTTGTATCCTTTTGTCATGCCATCTTTTAACTTTTTCTTTGAACAACTTGGCATTTTCATAGGCTTGGGTTCTCCATTCATCAAGTGAGCTAATATCAAATAACCTCTTCTCACCAACAAGTTTGAAATCATAATTGAGCTCTTTAATAGCCCAATAAGCCTTATGTCCTAGTTCAAGAGGTAAGTGGCATGCTTTTCCATAAACCATTTTATAAGGAGACATACCCATAGGATTTTTATATGCAGTTCTATAGGCCCATAATGCATCATCAAGTTTCTTGGACCAATTCTTTCTAGACCTATTGACAGTCTTTTGCAAAATTAATTTGAGCTCTCTATTACTCAATTCTACTTGACCACTAGACTTTGGGTGATAAGGGGATGCAATTCTATGATTAACATCATACTTAGCAAGCATTTTACGGAAAGCGCCATGAATAAAATGTGAACCACCATCAGTCATTAAATATCTAGGGACTCCAAACCTAGGAAAAATAACTTCTTTAAGCATTTTAATAGAGGTGTTATGATCAGCACAACTAGTTGGAATAGCTTCTACCCACTTAGTAACGTAATCAACAACAACTAAAATATGTGTATATCCATTAGAGGCAGGAAAAGGTCCCATATAATCAAAGCCCCAAACATCAAATGGTTCAGTAACAAGTGAATAATTCATAGGCATTTCTTGACGTCTACTAATATTACCAATTCTTTGACATTCATCACAAGACAAGACGATCTTATGGGCATCCTTGAAGAGAGTAGGCCAATAAAATCCAGATTGCAATACCTATTGTGCAGTTCTGTCTCCAGCGTGGTGTCCTTCGTAAGCTTCGGAGTGACACTTGCGTAGGATATGTTCCTGTTCATGCTCAGGTACACAACGTCTAATAACACCATCTACTCCTTCCTTATAAAGATGTGGGTCATCCCAAAAGTAATGTCTCAAATCATAGAAAAACTTTTTCTTTTGCTGGTATGTGAAACTAGGGGGGTATAAATTTAGCAACAATGTAATTAGCATAATCAGCATACCATGGAGTACTACGAGAAGTATTTATGACATTTAATTGCTCATCAGGAAAGCTATCATCAATAGGTAGTGGGTCATCAATGACATTTTCTAACCTAGACAAGTTGTCTGCAACGGGGTTCTCAGCTCCCTTTCTATCAACAATATGCAAATCAAATTCTTGTAGCAAGAGAACCCATCTAATAAGTCTAGGTTTAGCATCTTTCTTTTCCATTAGATATTTAGTAGCAGCATGATCAGTGTGAATAATTACTTTAGAATCGACAATATAAGGTCTGAACTTATCACATGCAAATACAACTGCTAAAAATTCCTTTTCAGTAGTAGCATAGTTTCTTTGAGCATTGTCTAGAGTCTTACTAGCATAATGGATAACATTTAATTTCTTATCAACTCTTTTCCCTAGAACAGCACCTACAGCATAATCACTAGCATCACACATAATTTCAAAGGGTAAATTCCAATCCGGTGGCTGAACAATAGGTGCAGAGATCAATGCTTTCTTAAGTATTTCAAATGCTTCTACACAATCATCATCAAAGACAAATGGTATATCTTTTTGTAATAAATTAGTCAGAGGCCGAGAAATTTTTGAGAAGTCCTGAATGAACCTCCTATAAAATCCGGCATGACCAAGGAAACTTCTTATACCTTTGATGTCCTTGGGACATGGCATCTTTTCAATAGCATCAACCTTGGCTTTATCAACTTCAATACCTCTTTCAGAAACCTTATGCCCCAAGACATTACCTTCATTAACCATAAGGTGGCACTTTTCCCAATTCAAGACAAGATTACTTTCATCACATCTCTGCAAAACTCGATCAAGATTCCTCAAGCAATCATCAAAAGAAGATCCATAGACGAAAAAATCATCCATGAAAACCTCACAAATCTTTTGAAAAAAGTCAGAGAATATAGCCATCATGCATCTTTGAAAGGTAGCAGGTGCATTACATAAACCAAAGGGCATACGTCTATAAGCAAAAGTACCAAAAGGGCATGTAAAAGTAGTCTTTGATTGATCCTTAGCCGACACAGGTATTTGAGAGAAACCAGAATAACCATCTAGAAAGCAATAATGTGTATGTTTGCATAATCTTTCTAGCATTTGATCAATAAAAGGTAAGGGGTAATGATCTTTCTTAGTAGCTTTATTTAATTTGCGGAAATCAATTACCATCCTATAACCTGTGATATTTCTTTGTGGGATCAATTCATCTTTATCATTAGGAACAACAGTAATACCTCCCTTCTTAGGGACACAATGGACAGGACTTACCCACTGACTATCAGCAACGGGATAAATTATACCTGCCTCCAGAAGCTTGAGTATTTCTTTTCTTACCACTTCTTTCATTTTAGGATTCAAACCGTCGTTGAGTATCACGAACCGGTTTGGCATCTGCTTCCAAATTTATTTTATGTTGACATAGAGTGGGACTAATGCCCTTAAGATCATCAAGTGTATACCCAATAGCAGCACGGTGCTTCTTCAGAGTTTTCAATAGTCTTTCTTCTTCATGTTCTGAAAGGTTAGCACTAATAATAACAAGATATATCTTGTTTTCATCAAGGTAAGCATATTTAAGATTATCAGGTAACGGTTTAAGCTCAAACACGGGATCACCCTTGGGTGGAGGAGGATCCCCTAGGATTTCAACAGGCAGATTATGTTTCAGAATAGGTTCCTGTTTAAAGAATACTTCATCTATTTCCCTTCTTTCATTCATAAACATATCATTTTCATGGTCTAGCAAATAATGTTCTAGAGGATCACTAGGAGGTACGGCAATAGAAGCAAGACCAATAATTTCATCCTTACTAGGTAATTCTTCTTCACGATGTTGTTTACTAAATTTAGAGAAATTAAACTCATGAATCATATCATCCAAGCCAATAGTAACAACATTCTTTTCGCAATCTGTCTTAGCATTGACAGTGTTCAAGAAGGGTCTACCAAATATAATTGGACAGAAGCTATCTTGTGGGGAACAAAGAACAAGAAAATCAGCAGGATATTTAGTTTTCCCACACAAGACTTCGACATCTCTAACAATTCCCACTGGCGATATAGTATCCCTATTGGCAAGTTTAATTGTGACATCAATATCTTCTATCTCAGCAGGTGCAATTTCATGCTTAATTTCTTCATACAAAGTGTGAGGTATAACACTAGCACTAGCACCCATATCACATAAGCCATGATAACAATGATCTCCTATATTAACAGAAATAACAGGCATGCCTACCACAGGTCTATGTTTATCTTTAGCACAAGGTTTAGCAATTCTAGCAGTTTCACCGCTGAACTGAATAACATGCCCATCAATATTATCAGCCAAGAGATCTTTAACATTAGCAATATTAGGTTCTACTTTGACTTGCTCAGGAGGTGAATAAGTTCTAATATTGCTTTTACGAACCACAGTTGAAGCTTTAGCATGATCCTTCATTCTAACAGGAAAGGGTGGTTTCTCAACATAAGAGGTAGGAACAATAGGATCATTATAAGTGACAGTCTTTTCTTCAACTTTAATAGGTGCAGCTACATTTACTTCTATGGGAGGATGATGTTTAAACCACTTCTCCTTAGGGAGATTAACATAAGTAGCAAAAGATTCACAGAAAGAAGCTACTATCTTAGAGTCAAGTCCATATTTAGTGCTAAACTTACGGAAAATATCGGTATCCATAAAAGATTTAACACAATCAAACTTAGGCGTCATACCTGACTCCTTACCTTCGTCGAGGTCCCAATCTTCAGAGTTGCGTTTAATTCTATCCAATAGATTCCATTTGAATTCAATAGTCTTCATCATAAAAGAGCCAGCACAAGAAGTATCGAGCATGGTGCGATTATTTTCAGAAAGCCGAGCATAAAGATTTTGCATAATTGTTTCCCTTGAGAGCTCATGATTGGGGCATGAATACAACATTGATTTAAGCCTCCCCCAATCTTGAGCGATGCTTTCTCCTTCGCGAGGCCAAAAATTGAATATATAATTGCGATCACGATGAACAAGATGCATAGGGTAATACTTTTGGGGAAATTCCAATTTCAATCTTTTATAGTTCCATGATCTCGTATCATCACATAGACTATACCATGTCAATGCGTCTACCTTCAAAGATAAAGGGAAGGCCTTCTTCTTAGCAACATCATCGGGTATACCTGCAAGATTAAATAATCCACAAACTTCATCCACATATATTAAGTGCTCATCAGGATGCTTTGTTCCATCTCCTGTAAAAGGATTAGCTAGCAGTTTTTCTATCATACCCACAGGAAATTCAAAAGGAGTTTCATTTTCAATAGGTTCAGTAGGTTGAGGAGCAACTCTTTGCTCTACTGGACGGGGTGAAGATACCCCGAACAAGCCCCTCAGAGGATTACTTTACATAGTAACAAGTGACAGTAAATTTCAGCACACTATATAAGTTCTTCCTTACCAAATTTCACCTACCAAAGGCGCTTCACTCCCCGGCAACGGCGCCAGAAAAGAGTCTTGATGACCCACAAGTAAAGGGGATCTATCATAGTCCTTTTGATAAGTAAGAGTGTTGAACCCAACGAGGAGCAGAAGGAAATGATAAAGCGGTTTTCAGCAAGGTATTCTCTGCAAGTACTGAAATAAGTGGTAACAGATAGTTTTGTGATACGATAATTTGTAACGAGCAACAAGTAACAAAAGTAAATAAAGTGCAGCAAGGTGGCCCAATCCTTTTTGTAGCAAAGGACAAGTCTGGACAAACTCTTATAATAGGAAAAGCGCTCCCGAGGACACATGGGAATATCAACAAGCTAGTTTTCATCACGTTCATATGATTCGCGTTCGGTACTTTGATAGTTTGGTATGTGGGTGGACCGGTGCTCTGTTGCTGTTCTTACTTGAACAAGCATCCCACTTATGATTAACCTCTATTGCAAGCATCCGCAACTACAACAAAAGTATTAAGGTAAACCTAACCATAGCATGAAACTTATGGATCCAAATCATCCCCTTACGAAGCAACGCATAAACTAGGAGCTTCTGTCACTCTAGCAACCCATCATCTACTTATTACTTCCCAATGCCTTCCTCAAGGCCCAAATAATGGTGAAGTGTTATGTAGTCGACGTTCACATAACACCACTAGAGGCTAGACAACATACATCTCATCAAAATATCGAACGAATACCAAATTCACATGACTATTAATAGCAAGACTTCTCCCATGTCCTCAGGAACAAACGTAACTACTCACAAAGCATATTCATGTTCATAATCAGAGGGGTATTAATATGCATAAAGGATCTGAACATATGATCTTCCACCAAATAAACCAACTAGCATCAACTACAAGGGGTAATCAACTCTACTAGCAACCTACTAGTACCAATCCCGGACTTGGAGACAAGAATTGGATACAAGAGATGAACTAGGGTTTTGAGAGGAGATGGTGCTGGTGAAGATGTTGATGGAGATTGCCCTCTCCCGATGAGAGGAGCGTTGGTGATCATGATGGCGATGATCTCCCCCTCCCGGAGAGAAGTGTCCCCGGCAGAACAGCTCTGTCGGAGCCCTAGATTGGTTCCGCCAAGGTTCCGCCTCGTGGCGGCGGAGTTTCGTCCCGAGAGGTTGCTTCTGATTTTTTTGCTGGACGAAAGACTCCATATAGCAGAAGAGGGGCATCGGAGAGCCACCTGGGGGCCCACGAGGTAGGGGGCGCGCCATAGGAGGGGGGGGGGCCCACCCTCGTGGACAGGGTGTGGGCCCCCTGGCCTTCATCTTTGGCGAGGATTTTTTTATTATTTATTGTAAGATATTCCGTGGAGTTTCAGGACTTTTGGAGTTGCGCATAATAGGCCTCTAATATTTGCTCCTTTTCCAGCCCAGAATTCCAGCTGCCGGCATTCTCTCTCCTTATGTAAACCTTGTAAAATAAGAGAGAATAGGCATAAGTATTGTGACATAACGTGTAATAACAGCCCATAATGCAATAAATATCGATATAAAAGCATGATGCAAAATGGACGTATCAGAGGGTTTCGCTGACTTGATTGCGCAAAAGATTTCGGTTTTCCTGTCTTCTAACCGCCAATCTTTTCACCCGATAGACGACTGGCATCAATGCTCCTATTTTCTTCGTAGATTCCTTAGAGGTTGGTCTAAAAACCATTATGCTGAGTCAAGGTGGGACAAAGCTAGGCTGGCTGCTCAAATTGAGGTGCTTGATGCTCGTGCAGATAATCCAGGCCTCTACGCGGCCGAATGGCAGATCCGCTACGATCTTGAAGAGGCTCTTTTGGGTATTCATCACCAGGAGGAAGTATATTGGAAGCAAAGAGGCACTATTAACTGGACCTTAAAGGGTGACTCGCCCACGGCCTATTTCTTTGCCATTGCAAACGGTAGACGTCGGAGATGCCTGATTGATAGTCTCCTTATCGAGGGCGTCAGGGTCTCTGATCAGTCTGTGTTTATGCGGCATGTGGTCCACTTCTTTTCTAACCTCCTATCTACTAAACCTGAGTTGGGTTTTAGGTTGGCGCCATCCTTTTGGTCTCCCCTCGAACAGGTGTCGAGTTCTGAAAATGAGAGTCTGATGATTCCCCCCTTCTGAAGAGGAGATTTTTGAAGCGATTCGATCTGCCAACTCTAATGTGGCTTCCGGGCCTGACAGATTCTCCATTCCTTTCTTTCGGCAATTCTGGCCTCAGTTAAAAGGCCTCATTCAGGCTATTACACAAGGTTTTTGGCTGGGAACTGTTGACATCTCTAGACTTAATTACGCGGTACTCACTCTCATCCCTAAGGTCAAAGGTGCTGACTTGATTTCCGAGTTTAGGCACATTGATTTAATTAACAACTTTGCGAAGATTCCGGCTAAGGGTTTGGCAACTAGGGTTTCTCCGATCGCACATCGTGTCATTAGTCCTTTTCAATCTGCGTTCATAAAGGGGAGATTTATTTTGGATGGTGTGCTTTTCTTGCATGAGATAGTCCATGCCCTGCGGACCAAGGGCACTAAGGCTGTGGTTGTTAAGCTTGACTTCGAAAAGGCCTATGACTCGGTGAGTTGGAATTTCCTTCGCCAAGTTCTTCTTGCTAAGGGCTTTGAGGGAGTGGTGGTTCACCGACTTATGGAGCTTGTCTCGGGTGGGCACACGGCTGTGGCGGTGAATGGTCAGATTAGTAATTTCTTTGCTAATGGTAGGGGCCTTAGACAAGGGGATCCGTTGTCCCCGTTGCTCTTTAATTTCGTTGCCGATGCTCTCTCTCATATCCTTTCTCGAGTAGCTACTGCTGGGCACATTACGCCCATTAGTTCTCACCTTATCCCCAATGGCATCACTCACCTTCAATACGCGGACGACACCATTATTATTGTTGAACTTAATGAGGATAGCCTCACGAACCTGAAATTTCTACTCTTATGCTTTGAAGCGCTTTCGGGTCTTAAAATCAACTTTTCAAAGAGCGAAGTTATTGTGACTGGGGTGCCTGATACGGAAGCTCAGAGAGTGGCTCATCTTCTCAGTTGTTCTCTAGGGTCTTATCCTCTCAAATACCTGGGCTTACCAATCTCCCCTCTCAAGCTCTTGGCTAATGATTTTGCCCCGACAGTGACTAAAGTAGGAAATCGAGTTTTGCCGTGGAGAGGCCGTTATAATTCCCAGGCGGGCAAGGTTGCCCTTACTAATGCGTGCCTCTCCTCCCTTCCGATGTTTCTAATGGGCTTCTATATCTTGTCCGGAGGGATTCACGCTGGTTTCGACAAGCATAGGGGTGCTTTCTATTGGAACTCCTCTGATAATAAGCGCAAATATAGGATGGTTAAGTGGGACCTGATTTGCAGACCTAAGAGCATGGGGGGCCTAGGCATCATTAATACTTTGGTCATGAACAAGTGCCTCATGATAAAATGGTGGTGGAAGATTATGTTCCTCGAGGAGCGTCCCACTGGGCTATCTCTTTTCAAAGCTAAGTACTTCCCCTCCTCGAGCCCTATGTTCGCCTCCTCCTCTGGTGGCTCTCAGTTTTGGCGCCAGCTCGTTAAAGTTCGATCGATCTTCCAATCCCTTGTTAAATTTGTAGTTCGGAATGGTAAATCCACTTGTTTTTGGTTAGATTGGTGGGTAGGGGATACCACGCTTGCGGTGGCCTACCCGACCCTGTTCTCGTATTGCGCTGATCCTGAGATCTCTATCTTTGAGCTCTCGGCTCACGACTGGGTCCTTGATTTCCGCCGTTCTCTTTCTCCTGTGGAGTTGGATGATTGGCAACGTCTTACTGCCTGCTTCCCCTTGCTCTCGGAGGAAGATGACTTGGTGGTCTGGCCTCACACTGCCTCGGGGCGTTTCTCAGTTAAATTTGCCTACTCCAAACTTATCTCGGGTGCCCGCACAGCTAAATTCAAGGATATCTGCCAGCTCGTATTCCTCCTAAGATAATTTTTTTCCTGTGGCAAGCTTTCCGGCGAAAACTTCCTGCGGCTGATCAAATTAGGAAGAGGAACGGGCCGGGCTCTGATAGATGTGCGCTTTGTGGGGCTCTTGAAAACACCGAGCATATATTTTTTCATTGCTCTTTGGCTAAATTCCTCTGGAGTTGCATTAGACTTTGGCTTCATGTTAATTGGCATCCATCCTCTTTTGAGGATTTGCGGCGTTGTGTTAATACTTTAGCTGGCCGGTCTAAGAGGGTATTTTGGGTTGGCTGGGCAGCGATCTGTTAGTCACTGTGGACTACTAGAAACAAGTTCACTATCGAACACATTTTCCCGACTAACCCTGTGAATTGCTTATTTAAAGCCAATGTCTTTTTGCAGCAGTGAAGATCATTGACTAAAGAAGGGGACCTAGAAGCTTTCGACGACATGTTATCTAAGATGAGATCTACGGCGTCTTCCCTGTTGTGGCGCTCTAGGAGGATGGCTTAATTTCCGGTTCTTTTGGACTCTTTGCTGGCCTGCGTGCCATGTTTGGCTGGTTGCCATGTACTCGCACTTCTTAACTCTGTTCTGCTCGGCTTATGTGTTTTTTTGGGGGCTGTGATGTGACTCTGCCTGGTGGCTTTATTTATAAAGTCGGGCGCATGCCTTTTATCTAAAAAAAATAAAAAAAGGGGGCACGCGTTGCTGCGTCCCAGCCACTCGGCAATGCACCCCAAGTGAAAGCTGTGTTTCCGCGGTCACGAAGACGCCCTACAGCAGAACAGAGTCTTGCAGTTGCGGGAGAGCTATGCAGCTCGGTCGTCAAGTCGCCGCAGCATGCATGCAGCCCGTGGAGCAACCACACGCAGATTCAAAACGCCAAGGAGCCATCTGCCGCCAGATAGTAATCCCGCCACTGCCGGCACCGCGTGGGCTTTGCCCGGCGGCGGGTGAGGGGGGACAAGGCGGGGAGCCGAGGGCTGCTAGGGTGCCGCTAGGGAATGGCAGAGGAGAAAGATCCGGTTTTCACGATCCCTCGTGTTGCGAGTTGGCTTCTTAGGATGGATAGATAGCTGATTTTTTTCATTATGACGTCAACGTATGCCTGACATTTGACAAATAAAAATACAAACAAAATAAAATGACGGTCATGGGCTTGTATCTATTGTGGAGCTCCAGTACACGGCAGGGCCACGAACAATCACAAAGCGCTTCTGGAGCACACTGAAGGCTCTCTCCACATCTTTCCTAGTAGTATCTTGACATTGGGCAAAGTGAATATTTTTTTTACCTTTTGGACGCGAAATTATTTTGACTAATGTGGTACATCATGGATAGATGCCATCTGCAAGGTAGTAACCCATCAAGTAGTTGAGCCCATTGACCGAGTAGTTGCGAGCAAGAGCATCTCTTGTAGTAAACCTCGAAAATGGTGGTGATCTTGACAGGCCGTTCAAGCCATTGTGAGAGTCAGGCAAACCAAGGAATGAGTGCCATATCCAAAGATCCTTCATTGCAACTACCTCAAGAATGATCATTGGATCGTTGCAGTAGCCTTTGTACTGACCCTTTCACCCAAGCATCCCTAACCATCCTCTTGCTTCACTGTTTGTCATCGGTCTCTGGGTGTCTTCCTCGTTGGGTGCTCTAAAGTACTCAGGTCTAAAGACATCAAGCACTACTATAGTAAACCTTCAAACGGCATCCAAGGTCGTGTCTTCACCAATGCGTACATAGTCGTCAACAGCATCGGCCGAACACCCATATGCCAAGACTCGAACAGCCGCAATGCACATCATCAGAGGGTTTGCACTTATCTCTCCGGTTGCATTTCTTCGAAGCCTGAACCCGCCATCATACTTCTCAACGGCTTTTGCAGTGGTCAGAAAAAGACTCGTGTGCATCGAAAGTGCCGGCGAAAGTACTTCTCCGAATAAGTTGGACTGGGAGCAAAGTAGTGTCTCATGATCTTGGCATGGCTCTCCACTCTATCACTGTTGATGTGTACGCAGCCAAACTGCGATCATCTCCTAACCGAGTATCATCATTGAAAATCATGGCTAAAACAGTTTCAAAGTCTTCGTCGTCTTCTTCCTCTTCGAATGACAATGAGTCCTCAAAGACCTAGGCATTGGTTCAATCCAATTAAAATGGCTTGGTTCAATCCAAACGGCTCGGTTAAAGAACTAACGAACGAAAAACTCACCTAGGCAATCCGTCGAACACTTGCGTGAAGGAAATATGCCCTAGAGGCAATAATAAAGTTATTATTTATTTCCTTATATCATGATAAATGTTTGTTATTCATGCTAGAATTGTATTAACCAGAAACATAATACTTGTGTGAATTCATAGACAAACAGAGCGTCACTAGTATGCCTCTACTTGACTAGCTCATTGATCAAAGATGGTTATGTTTCCTAGCCATAGACATGGGTTGTCATTTGATTAACGGGATCACATCATTAGGAGAATGATGTGATTGACTTGACCCATTCCGTTAGCTTAGCACTCGATCGTTTAGTATGTTGCTATTGCTTTCTTCATGACTTATACATGTTCCTATGACTATGAGATTATGCAACTCCCGTTTACCGGAGGAACACTTTGTGTGCTACCAAACGTCACAACGTAACTGGGTGATTATAAAGGTGCTCTACAGGTGTCTCCGAAAGAACTTGTTGGGTTGGCGTATTTCGAGATTAGGATTTGTCACTCCGATTGTCGGAGAGCTAACTCTGGGCCCACTCGGTAATACACATCACTTAAGCCTTGCAAGCATTGCAACTAATGAGTTAGTTGCGGGATGATGTATTACGGAACGAGTAAAGAGAATTGCCGGTAATGAGATTGAACTAGGTATTGAGATACCGACGATCGAATCTCGGGCAAGTAACATACCGATGACAAAGGGAACAACGTATGTTGTTATGTGGTCTGACCGATAAAGATCTTCGTAGAATATGTGGGAGTCAATATGAGCATCCAGGTTCCGCTATTGGTTATTGACCGGAAACGTGTCTCGGTCATGTCTACATAGTTCTCGAACCCATAGGATCCGCACGCTTAACGTTACGATGACAGTTATATTATGAGTTTATATGATTTGATGTACCAAAGGTTGTTTGGAGTCCCGGATGTGATCACGGACATGACGAGGAGTCTCGAAATGGTCGAGACATGAAGATTGATATATTGGACGACTATATTCGGACACCGGAATGGTTCCGGGGGTTATCGGATATATACCGGAGTACCGGGGGGTTACCGGAACCCCCCGGACGTTATTGGGCCTCATGGGCCCAAGTGGTAGAAGAGGAGAGGCGGCCAGGAGGTGGCGCGCGGCCCCCCTTGCCCCAATCCGAATTGGGAAAGGGAAGGGGGCGGCGGCCCCCCTTCTCCTTCCTTCTCTCCACCTCCTCCTTCCCCCTTCTCCTAGTTGGAATAGGAAAGGGGGGCAAAACCTACTTGGAGTAGGATTGCCCCCCCTTGGGCGCGCCTCCTCCCCTTGGCCGGCCCCCTCTTCGTCCCCCCTTTATATACGGAGGAGGGGGGTACCCCATAGACACAACAATTGATCGTTTGATCTTTTAGCCGTGTGCGGTGCCCCCCTCCACCACAGTCCACCTCGATAATACTGTAGCGGTGCTTAGGCGAAGCCCTGCGTCGGTAGAACATCATCATCGTCACCACGCCGTCGTGCTGACGAAACTCTCCCTCAACACTCGGCTGGATCGGAGTTCGAGGGACGCCATCGGGCTGAACGTGTGCTAAACTCGGAGGTGCCGTGCTTTCGGTACTTGATCGATCGGATCGTGAAGACGTACGACTACATCAACCGCGTTGTGCTAACGCTTCCGCTTTCGGTCTACGAGGGTACGTGGACACACTCTCCCCTCTCGTTGCTATGCATCACCATGATCTTGCGTGTGCGTAGGAATTTTTTTGAAATTACTACGTTCCCCAACAGTGGCAGCCGAGCCAGGTTTTATGCGTAGATGTCATATGCACGAGTAGAACACAAGTGTGTTGTGGGCGATACAAGTCATACTGCTTACCAGCATGTCATACTTTGGTTCAGCGGTATTGTTGGATGAAGGGGCCCGGACCGACATTACGCGTACTCTTACGCGAGACTGGTTCTACCAACGTGCTTTGCACACAGGTGGCTGGCGGGAGTCAGTTTCTCCAACTTTAGTTGAACCGAGTGTGGCTACGCCCGGTACTTGAGAAGGTTAAAATAACACTAACTTGACGAACTATCGTTGTGGTTTTGATGCGTAGGTAAGAACGGTTGTTGCTCAGCCCATAGCAGCTACGTAAAACTTGCAACAACAAAGTAGAGGACGTCTAACTTGTTTTTGCTGGGCATGTTGTGATGTGATATGGTCAAGACGTGATGCTATATTTTATTGTATGAGATGATCATGTTTTGTAACCGAGTTATCGGCAACTGGCAGGAGCCATATAGTTGTCGCTTTATTGTATGAAATGTAATCGCCCTGTAATGCTTTACTTTATCACTAAGCGGTAGCGATAGTCCTAGAAGCATAAGATTGGCGAGACGACAACGATGCTACGATGGAGATCAAGGTGTCGCGCCAGTGACAATGGTGATCATGACGGTGGTTCGGAGATGGAGATCCCAAGCACAAGATGATGATGGCCATATCATATCACTTATACTGATTGCATGTGATGTTTATCTTTTATGCATCTTATCTTGCTTTGATTGATGGTAGCATTATAAGATGATCTCTCACTAAATTTCAAGATAAAAGTGTTCTCCCTGAGTATGCACCATTGCCAAAGTTTGTCGTGCCCAGACACCATGTGATGATCGGGTGTGATAAGCTCTACGTCCATCTACAATGGGTGCAAGCCAGTTTTGCACACACAGAATACTCAGGTTAAACTTCACGAGCCTAGCATATGCAGATATGGCCTCGGAACACTGAGACCGAAAGGTCGAGCGTGAATCATATAGTAGATATGATCAACATAATGATGTTCACCATTGAAAGCTACTCCATTTCACGTGATGATCGGTTATGGTATAGTTGATTTGGATCACGTGATCACTTAGAGGATTAGAGGGATGTCTATCTAAGTGGGAGTTCTTAAGTAATATGATTAATTGAACCTAAATTTATCATGAACTTAGTACCTGATAGTACTTTTCTTGTCTATGTTGCTTGTAGATAGATGGCCCGTGCTGTTGTTCCGTTGAATTTTAGTGTGTTCCTTGAGAAAGCAAAGTTGAAAGATGATGGTAGCAATTACACGGACTGGGTCCGTAACTTGAGGATTATCCTCATTGCTGCACAGAAGAATTACGTCCTGGAAGCACCGCTAAGTGCCAGACCTGCTGTAGGAGCAACACCAGATGTTATGAACGTCTGGCAGAGCAAAGCTGATGACTACTCGATAGTTCAGTGTGCCATGCTTTACGGCTTAGAATCGGGACTTCAACGACGTTTTGAACGTCATGGAGCATATGAGATGTTCCAGGAGTTGAAGTTAATATTTCAAGCAAATGCCCGGATTGAGAGATATGAAGTCTCCAATAAGTTCTACAGCTGCAAGATGGAGGAGAATAGTTCTATCAGTGAGCATATACTCACAATGTCTGGGTATAATAATCACTTGATTCAATTGGGAGTCAATCTTCCGGATTATAGCGTCATTGACAGAATTCTTCAATCACTGCCACCAAGCTACAAGAGCTTCGTGATGAACTATAACATGCAAGGGATGAATAAGACGATTCCCGAGCTCTTCGCAATGCTAAAGGCTGCGGAGGTAGAAATCAAGAAGGAGCATCAAGTGTTGATGGTCAATAAGACCACCAGTTTCAAGAAAAAGTGCAAAGGAAAGAAGAAGGGGAACTTCAAGAAGAACAGCAAGCAAGTTGCTGCTCAGGAGAAGAAACCCAAGTCTGGACCTAAGCCTGAGACTGAGTGCTTCTACTGCAAGCAGACTGGACACTGGAAGCGGAACTGCCCCAAGTATTTGGCGGATAAGAAGGATGGCAAGGTGAACAAAGGTATATGTGATGTACATGTTATTGATGTGTACCTTACTAGAGCTCGCAGTAGCACCTGGGTATTTGATACTTGTTCTGTTGCTAATATTTGCAACTCGAAACAGGGACTACAGATTAAGCGGACACTAGCTAAGGACAAGGTGACGATGCGCGTGGGAGATGGTTCCAAAGTCGATGTGATCGCGGTCAGCACGCTACCTCTACATCTACCTTCGGGATTAGTTTTAGACCAAAATAATTGTTATTTGGTGCCAGCGTTGAGCATGAACATTATATATGGATCTTGTTTGATGCGAGACGGTTATTCATTTAAATCTGAGAATAATGGTTGTTCTATTTATATGAGTAATATCATTTATGGTCATGCACCCTTGAAGAGTGGTCTATTTTTGATGAATCTCGATAGTAGTGATACACATATTCATAATGTTGAAGCCAAAAGATGCAGAGTTGATAATGATAGTGCAACTTATTTGTGGCACTGCCGTTTAGGTCATATCGATGTAAAGCGCATGAAGAAACTCCATACTGATGGACTTTTGGAACCACTTGATTATGAATCACTTGGTACTTGCGAACCGTGCCTCATGGGCAAGATGACTAAAACGCCGTTCTTCGGTACTATGGAGAGAGCAACAGATTTGTTGGAAATCATACATACAGATGTATGTGGTCCGATGAATGTTGAGGCTCGTGGCGGATATCGTTATTTTCTCACCTTCACAGATGATTTAAGCAGATATGGGTATATCTACTTAATGA
>LR880968.1:926393709-926415450 GCA_904067115.1 Aegilops sharonensis
GGTCATGCACCCTTGAAGAGTGGTCTATTTTTATTGAATCTCGATAGTAGTAATACACATATTCATAGTGTTGAAACCAAAAGATGCAGAGTTGATAATGATAGTGCAACTTATTTGTGGCACTGCCGTTTAGGTCATATCGATGTAAAGCGCATGAAGAAACTCCATACTGATGGACTTTTGGAACCACTTGATTATGAATCACTTGGTACTTGCGAACCGTGCCTCATGGGCAAGATGACTAAAACGCCGTTCTTCGGTACTATGGAGAGAGCAACAGATTTGTTGGAAATCATACATACAGATGTATGTGGTCCGATGAATGTTGAGGCTCGTGGCGGATATCGTTATTTTCTCACCTTCACAGATGATTTAAGCAGATATGGGTATATCTACTTAATGAAACATAAGTCTGAAACATTTGAAAAGTTCAAAGAATTTCAGGGTGAAGTGGAAAATCATCGTAACAAGAAAATAAAGTTTCTACGATCTGATCGTGGAGGAGAATATTTGAGTTACGAATATGGTCTACATTTGAAACAATGCGGAATAGTTTCGCAACTCATGCCACCTGGAACACCACAGCGTAACGGTGTGTCCAAACGTCGTAATCGTACTTTACTAGATATGGTGCGATCTATGATGTCTCTTACCGATTTACTGCTATCGTTTTGGGGCTATGCTTTAGAGACGGCTGCATTCACGTTAAATAGGGCACCATCGAAATCCGTGGAGACGATGCCTTATGAACTGTGGTTTGGCAAGAAACCAAAGTTGTCGTTTCTTAAAGTTTGGGGCTGCGATGCTTATGTGAAAAAGCTTCAACCTGATAAGCTCGAACCCAAATCGGAGAAATGTGTCTTCATAGGATACCCAAAGGAGACTGTTGGGTACACCTTCTATCACAGATCCGAAGGCAAGACATTCGTTGCTAAGAATGGATCCTTTCTAGAGAAGGAGTTTCTCTCGAAAGAAGTGAGTGGGTGGAAAGTAGAACTTGATGAGGTAGTTGTACCTGCTCCCTTATTGGAAAGTAGTTCATCACAGAAACCGGTTCCTGTGACGTCTACACCAATTAGTGAGGAAGTTAATGATGATGATCATGGAACTTCAGATCAAGTTGTTGCTGAACCTTGTAGGTCAAACAGAGTAAGATCCGCACCGGAATGGTACGGTAATCCTGTTCTGGAGGTTATGTTACTAGACCATGACGAACCTACGAACTATGAAGAAACGGTGGTGAGCACAGATTCCGCAAAATGGCTTGAGGCCATGAAATCTGAGAAGGGATCCATGTATGAGAACAAAGTGTGGACTTTGGTTGACTTGCCCAATGATCGGCAAGCCATTGAGAATAAATGGATCTTCAAGAAGAAGACTGACGCTGACGGTAATGTTACTGTCTACAAAGGTCGACTTGTCGCGAAAGGTTTTCGACAAGTTCAAGAAGTTGACTACGATGAGACTTTCTCATCCGTAGAGATGCTTAAGTCTGTCCGAATCATGTTAGCAATTGCCGCATTTTATGATTATGAAATTTGGCAAATGGATGTCAAAACTGCATTCCTGAATGGATTTCTGGAAGAAGAGTTGTATATGATGCAACCAGAAGGTTTTGTCGATCCAAAGGGAGCTAACAAAGTGTGCAAGCTCCAGCGATCCATTTATGGACTGGTGCAAGCCTCTCGGAGTTGGAATAAACACTTTGATAGTGTGATCAAAGCATTTGGTTTTATACAAACTTTTGGAGAAGCCTGTATTTACAAGAAAGTGAGTGGGAGCTCTGTAGCATTTCTGATATTATATGTGGATGACATATTATTGATTGGAAATGATATAGAATTTTTGGATAGCATAAAGGGATACTTGAATAAGAGTTTTTCAATGAAGGACCTCGGTGAAGCTGCTTATATATTGGGCATCAAGATCTATAGAGATAGATCAAGACGCTTAATTGGACTTTCACAAAGCACATACCTTGACAAAGTTTTGAAGAAGTTCAAAATGGATCAAGCAAAGAAAGGGTTCTTGCCTGTGTTACAAGGTGTGAAGTTGAGTAACACTCAATGCCCGACCACTTCAGAAGATAGAGAGAAGATGAAAGAAGTCCCCTATGCTTCAGCCATAGGCTCTATCATGTATGCAATGCTGTGAGGTACCAAAGTAATCCAGGAGTGGATCACTGGACAACGGTCAAGAACATCCTGAAATACCTGAAAAGGACGAAGGATATGTTTCTCGTTTATGGAGGTGACAAAGAGATCATTATAAATGGTTACGTTGATGCAAGCTTTGACACTAATCCGGACGATTCTAAATCGCAAACCGGATACATGTTTACATTGAACGGTGGAGCTGTCAGTTGGTGCAGTTCTAAACAAAGCGTCGTGGCGGGATCTACGTGTGAAGCGGAGTACATAGCTGCTTCGGAAGCAGCAAATGAAGGAGTCTGGATGAAGGAGTTCATATCCGATCTAGGTGTAATACCTAGTGTATCGGGTCCAATGAAAATCTTTTGTGACAATACTCGAGCAATTGCCTTGGCGAAAGAATCCAGATTTCACAAGAGAACCAAGCACATCAAGAGACGCTTCAGTTCTATCCGGGATCTGGTCCAGGTGGGTGACATAGAAATTTGCAAGATACATACGGATCTGAATGTTGCGGACCCGTTGACTAAGCCTCTTCCACGAGCAAAACATGATCAACACCAAGACTCCATGGGTGTTAGAATCATTACTGTGTAATCTAGATTATTGACTCTAGTGCAAGTGTGAGACTGAAGGAAATATGCCCTAGAGGCAATAATAAAGTTATTATTATTTCCTTATATCATGATAAATGTTTATTATCATGCTAGAATTCTATTAACCGGAAACATAATACTTGTGTGAATACATAGACAAACAGAGCGTCACTAGTATGCCTCTACTTGACTAGCTCGTTGATCAAAGATGGTTATGTTTCCTAGCCATAGACATGGGTTGTCATTTGATTAACGGGATCACACCATTAGGAGAATGATGTGATTGACTTGACCCATTCCGTTAGCTTAGCACTCGATCGTTTAGTATGTTGCTCTTGCTTTCTTCATGACTTATACATGTTCCTATGACTATGAGATTATGCAACTCCCGTTTACCGGAGGAACACTTTGTGTGCTACTAAACGTCACATCGTAACTGGGTGATTATAAAGGTGCTCTACAGGTGTCTCCGAAGGTACTTGTTGGGTTGGCGTATTTTGAGATTAGGATTTGTCACTCCGATTGTCGGAGAGGTATCTCTTGGCCCACTCGGTAATACACATCCCTTAAGCCTTGCAAGCATTGCAACTACTGAGTTAGTTGCGGGATGATGTATTACGGAACGAGTAAAGAGACTTGCCGGTAACGAGATTGAACTAGGTATTGAGATACCGACGATCAAATCTTGGGCAAGTAACATACCGATGACAAAGGGAACTACGTATGTTATTATGCGGTTTGACCGATAAAGATCTTCCTAGAACATGTGGGAGCCAATATGAGCATCCAGGTTCCGCTATTGGTTATTGACCGGAAACGTGTCTCGGTCATGTCTATATAGTTCTCGAACCCGTAGGGTCCGCACGCTTAACGTTACGATGACAATTATATTATGAGTTTATATGATTTGATGTACCGAAGGTTGTTCGGAGTCCCGGATGTGATCACGGACATGATGAGGAGTCTCGAAATGGTCGAGACATGAAGATTGATATATTGAACGACTATATTCGGACACCGGAATGGTTTCGGGGGTTATCGGATATATACCGGAGTACCGGAGGGTTACCGGAACCCCCCGGAGGTTATTGGGCCTCATGGGCCCAAGTGGTAGAAGAGGAGAGGCGGCCAGGAGGTGGCGCGCGGCCCCCCTTGCCCGAATCCGAATTGGGAAAGGGAAGGGGGCAGCGGCCCCCCTCTCCTTCCTTCTCTCCACCTCCTCCTTCCCCCTTCTCCTAGTTGGAATAGGAAAGGGGGGCAAAACCTACTTGGAGTAGGATTGCCCCCCCTTGGGCATGCCTCCTCCCCTTGGTCGGCCCCCTCTTCCTCCCCCCCCCCTTTTTATATACGGAGGAGGGGGGCACCCCACAGACACAACAATTGATCGTTTGATCTTTTAGCCGTGTGCGGTGCCCCCTTCATCATAGTCCACCTCGATAATACTGTAGCGGTGCTTAGGAGAAGCCCTGCGTCGGTAGAACATCATCATCATCACCACGCCGTCGTGCTGACGAAACTCTCCCTCAACACTCAGCTGGATCGGAGTTCGAGGGACGTCGTCGGGCTGAACATGTGCTGAACTCGGAGGTGCCATGCGTTCGGTACTTGATCGGTCGGATCGTGAAGACGTACGGCTACATCAACCGCGTTGTGCTAACGCTTCCGCTTTCGGTCTACGAGGGTACGTGGACACACTCTCGCCTCTCGTTGCTATGCATCACCATGATCTTGCGTATGCGCAGGAAATTTTTTGAAATTACTACGTTCCCCAACATTGCGGTGCGGTGGTGATGCACCGGCCAGCCGCCATCGTTTTGGCCAAACCGGCGAGCAGCGAAGCATAGGAGTGACTTGCAGCGGCGCTCAAGCAAGGTAAGATGTGGCGGCTGACAAGAAAAGATTCGAAGCAATCTGATGAATCGGCTATGACGACAGCGTCGGCGTGTCACCTTGATTGCAATGATGGGGATGAGGGACGAACGGGTTCGGAGTCGGGTAGAAGGGTGCGAGGGCTAAGGGAATCTATGAGGTAGTGGCGGGGCGGTGCGTGGTCGCCGGCGATGAAGTGGCAGGAGAGAGGCGAGATTTTCCTCCGAGCGGTAGCAGCCGAGCAAATTTAGGATGGCATGCGGGGCTGGGGATAACTTTTTCCTCCGAGCGTCTATCTATGGCCCTAAATGCCATATCGTTCCTGGCATCACGCATCCCAGATCTTCCACATAATCGTTAGTAGCACGAATGTCCAGCCGCGAGCAGGAACAGCCTAGGGAAGCGAAGCATCCCAGAGGTCGTCGATGGAGCCGGATATAGGGGTGATTCCCAGCCGCTGCCAGATGCGATCAGCAAAGGGGCAGCCGATGAAAAGGTGGGCGGCGTCCTCCGCGGTGGAGAGGCACCGCAGGCAGGCGGAGATGGTCATGATGTGCTTCTGGGCGAGGTTGACACGTGCATGCTTCAGGATGTTCAACTATAAAGGAAGTCAAATAAATTTGGAGAATGACCTCTCGCTTGCCAACGTCCTGGAATTCGTAAGCCTATGGCCTTAGTTTTTTGTTGTCTCTAAAAACTTGTGAGATCTCCTTGATAAATGAGACGAGGCAAATCTTTTAGTTCCATTTAAAAAAAAATCATCTAGGTCTTTTGGGTTTTGAGCACACTCGAATTCATTTCCTTAATACACAGCTCAAAGCCGGTCAGCGCCACCGCGGGCTAGAAAAGCAGCGGAAGGGGGGAATGTGTTACCGCACCAATCCATTGTGATGACGGAGTGCGCTCTCCATGGGCTGTATATGGAGCATGGTACATAAATTATGACGACTGGGGCGGGATGACAACTATACTAGAGGGGCATTTTCGGCCGAAATCACCATATTGACGGTGATTACGGAGATCGGGCGATATGGCAACTCTGCTAGAGTTGCTCTTAATTAGGTCATACGTATTTAGACTGGGAGGCATCCAAACGGAAGAACATTTTATTTAAAAAAGGCTGACACACACAAACTGACCATGTGACAGAAAGGTGGAGAAAAGTAAGACGTACAACAGGTTAGTACATTGTGATTTCTTTAGGACCCTGAAATAATTAAGCGGCTGATCTACCATGCATGGTAGAAAATGCACTCTCCATTTTGATGTGACACAACAACACAGTCACGTCTAGACGTGTAGTGCAGGCAGTTGCTATGCATTACTTACTTGGATGGCTTGTAGTACCCATAGACAGCGTAGAAGGACTGCAGCACTGTCATGGTGAGCAAGATGACAGCGGCGATGACCGATGTGGTCACCCACGGATTGGTGAAGTAGCCGCTCACCAGAGCGGCACGCCAACGGGGCCACTTTCTTTTCTGGTACTTGAGCACCTGATCCATCACGCCAGCAAGGTAGTTGCGGTCGGCAGATGTGTGCGCCTCCGCGCAGAGGCTACTGAAGAACCCCATGGCGGTTTCGCCTCTCTGGCCGTTCATGTGGTTCAGTAGCACCCCGCTCTGGTGGAGGAGGCGCACGTCCTGTGGCGTCTTGAGGAGGCAGTCCATGAAGATGGCGTATGCCGTTATGCGGCCCGGCGTGGATGGGTAGGTCTGCTCGAACGCGATCAGGTTCCGGAACAAGGGTACGCTGTAGTCGAACAGCTCCAGCGGCGGGATCTCTAGGATGCCTCGGCGCCGGCGGAACCTGACGTCCAGGAAGCTCTTGGCGCCGTACTTGCGTGCACGGATCCGAACGCCGGCCTCCTCCAGCTCCTTGGCGCAAGGCACCCACCACGTGAGCTCTGCCTCTGGCACTGGCAGAAGCTCCCTGGAGATGGAGTCGTGGGCCGGCTTCGAATTCGGCGGTCGTCGCTTTACAGGCGGGTGGCTCAAGTTGGAGCGGATTCCCCGTGTCTTGGTCTTGGAGGGCTCCCAGTCCCGGGGCGGCAGGTCGATTGAGAGGTAGAATAGGTGGAGGAGATGGTGCACGTCATCGCAGATGATGGGTGCGTTGTGCAGCGGGCCAGGACGTAGCGAGCTCAAGAGCTGCAGGCCGCAGTTGACAAGGATGTCGCCCGTGCCGCGGTCATTCCCCAGCTGCTTGAACAGCGCCTGGAGGACAAAGAAGGGAACCTGGTTGCTGAGCAGCAGTAGGTCACGCTTCACGGTTCCCCAGACCCAGCACCGGCCCAGCTGCTGGTTCCAGTCATCGTCGTCGTAGTCGTTGTTGCCTTTTCCTTTTCCTGCGTGCTTGAGCAGGCGGTGGAGGACGAAGCAGCTGTCGAGCAGCATCTTGATCGCCACATCTTCACTGCTCGTGTCGGAAGCAACGCTGCTGTAGGAGGCACGAATTTGCGGCACCAAGCCCACCACCAGGTCGAAGCACTTGCCAAGCAGCGGCTCGTGTACCTCCCTCGACCAGCTGGCTGGGTCTGGGTGGCGCCCCATGATGAGCTTGCGGACGCAGTACCACTTGTAGCGCTCCAGCCTGACCATGCTCGTCGATGTGCGCCAACTGTCGTCCAGGAGCAGGCCGATGCCGACGACTTTGGGGGTGTAGGCACCCTTGTTGCCCTCGATGAGGTCCTTGGGGACCTCGCAGATGCTTGGTGGCTCTGCCGGCCGTTCAGAAACCGCCTTCTTCACCATTGTCATGAAGTTCTGCTTCTGCTGCTGCTGGTGATGCTGGTTGTTCCCTTCATCAGCTGATTCATCCACGCAGATAGCTAGTCAAGGTCATGAAATGGCTGCAAATGAGGCACTAAGTACATACAGTAAAATACGAATTCAACAAATCAAGAAAGGATAATAAAGGAGTAAGTAATCCAAGGAGAAAATGGGAATGAAGCTAGTATTACCCTTGTTGCCTTTTCCGTCTTCTCCAGAGGACCCATCACCGACCGAGCTGATGCTTCCAGTCATCGTACGTCGTCGTAGCTAAGAAAACTAATCACTCTCCCATACTTCAGGCTATTCGGCAGCAGCTATAGACCCCAGCCACACATCTTTTTCGTTCGCTCCCCATTTAATTGTCCTTCTCGCCTTTTCCTTTTCCTCCAGCTCATGCATTGGGGTATCTAAGAATATATAGACGACGATCTCGTGTAGAGAATACATTCTTTGCTTGCTGATAATAAAGTGCATACCTGGAGAAGGACGTAGAATAGATTATTGCCTTTGCTGGTTATAAAGGGCAGACGTGCTAAAGACCACAGAATATATTATTAATCCCTATGACACGAAAGGTCTTTGTTTGAAGGAACAAAAACAAAACTGTGTCACCAAACCAGCAAAAAAAAAAAAGAGAGAGAGAGAACATGTGACCATCAAGCTTTCTAAGCGTTTTTTTTGTGTGTGAGTAAAGTACATTTTCGGTCACTTAAGGTCCGGCGATGTTTGTTCCCGAAACTACCAACTCTTCATGCTAAGAGCATCTCCAGCCGCGCCCCCAACAGTCCCCCGGACCATTTTTTAGCGCCGGCGCTAAAAAAACGGCCCAGTCACGTCCTCAGGAGCCTAATTTTCGCCGGTTAGGCTCGAAACTGGCGTCGGCGGACCCAGGCCGAACCCGGCGCACTTGGGGCGCCCGGGGGCACCTGGAGAATCGTTTTTGGCGTGAAAGAACGGCGGGCCCGCCGAGTCAGCAACCGCGCGCATCGTCGTCCTCATCGCATCGGTTTCCGGAGGGGAGTCAATGCCAAGGCTGCTGCCGGTCAGCCTTCCATTGATTCCTCACGGGCGGCGCAGTGCGGCGACGCGCCCCCCGGCGCGCTGCGTGCCATGAATGGCTAGGTATGGTGGACTATCATGGCAAAACTGGGTTTAAGTGGCTAGGTATGGTGGACTCTCATGGCAAAACTGGGTTTAAGGATATTTGGAAGTACAAGTAGTATCTCTACTTGGTGCAAAGAATTTGGCTAGCATGAGGGGGAAAGGCAAGCTCACCATGTTGGATGATCCATGACAATATACTTTATTTCGGATATAAGAAAACATAACCCATTACGTTGTCTTCCTTGTCCAACATCAACTCTTCAGCATGTCATACTTTAATGAGTGCTCACAATCATAAAAGATGTCCAAGGTAGTATATTTATATGTGAAAACCTCCCTTTCTTTATTACTTTCTATTAATTGCAACGATGACCAAAACTATGTTTGTCAACTCTCAACAACTTTTATTCATCATACTATTTATATGTGAAGTCATTACTCTCCATAAGATAAATATGATCTCTTTATTTCTTTTTGTTCTTTCTCTTTCCTCTCAAGATCATACCAAGATAATCAAGCCCTTGACTCAACACTAATCTTTATTATATATAGCTCACGGACTCGATTACATAGAAGGATCATAAAGCAAAACTCAAAACTAGATCATACTAAAACTTTATTCTACTAGATCAAGATATTACCAAAAGGACCGAACTAAGAAAAACGGTAAAGATAGGTGTGTGATGGTGGTACGATACCGGGGCACCTCCCCAAAGCTTGGCAGTTGCCAAGGGGAGTGCCCATACCCATGTGATTATATCTCTTTTGCTGGTGAAGGAGATGGTGGTGATAATGGATAGTCGCACACCGAACGTAGGAGATCCTCCAATTTGCGAATGATGCCCTTGAGTGCGGTGATATGCTCCTTCAACAAAATATTTTCACGTGTGAGATACTTATTTTGTATGCGAGCTAACTCAATCATCTTGAAAGCTTCAGTCTCCGTTGGGGTAAGAAGATTGTGATGAGGTTGGAGGATGTCTTCATCTTCTGCTGCCGGAACTTGGTCCTCCATAGCCTTCTTGATCCCATCATCCTTGTTGATCTCCCCGGGTTCTTCTCTCTTCAGCTCTATCTTCATTAGCCAAGCATCGTTGTCACCATTGTTAGAGGAGGGGGACGACATGATGCCTGGCCTTGACAACTCTGGCAGAAAACAGCTCGAAACGAAATTAGAGGATAATTGCATGGTACCGTGGTCAAAACCTTCAGGAGATTACATAATGAATTTTTACCGACCAAAAGAAGTACCGTGCAAGAAAACGGAGTCCGAGAGCACACGAGGTGCCCACGAGGCAGGGGGCGCGCCCAGGGGGTAGGGCGCGCCGTCCACCCTCGTGGACGACTCGTGTCCTTCCCGGACTACTTCTTATTTTCCTATTTTCTTAAATTTCCAAAACGGAGAAGAAATGCCATTAGAACTGTTTTGGAGTCGGTTTACTTACCGTACCACATACCTATTCCTTTTCGGAGTCTGAAATGTTCTGGAAAGTGTCCTTTATGTATTTCTCCGGGGTCACGGTTTCTATAAAATTAGTTTCAACATTTATAGGATTACCTGAGATATAATGTTTGATTCTTTGACCGTTCACCACCTTCGGATTTGTGCCTTCGAAGTTGTTGATTTTTATGGCACCGGAACGATAGACCTCCTCGATAACGTAAGGACCTTCCCATTTAGAGAGAAGTTTTCCTGCAAAAAATCTTAAACGAGAGTTGAATAGCAACACATAATCACCTACATTAAACTCACGCTTTTGTATCCTTTTGTCATGCCATCTTTTAACTTTTTCTTTAAACAGTTTGGCATTTTCATAGGCCTGGGTTCTCCATTCATCAAGTGAGCTAATGTCAAATAGCCTCTTCTCACCGGCTAGTTTGCAATCATAATTGAGCTCTTTAATGGCCCAATATGCCTTATGTTCTAGTTCGAGAGGTAAGTGACATGCTTTTCCATTAACCATTTTATACGGAGACATACCCATAGGACTTTTATATGCAGTTCTATAGGCCCATAATGCATCATCAAGTTTCTTGGACCAATTCTTTCTAGATCTATTAAATGTCTTTTGCAAAATTAATTTGAGCTCTCTGTTACTCAATTCTACTTGACCACTAGACTGTGGATGATAAGGAGATGCAATTCTATGATTAACATCATACTTAGCAAGCATTTTACGAAAAGAACCATGAATAAAATGTGAACCACCATCAGTCATGAGATATCTAGGGACTCCAAACCTCAGAAAAATAATTTCTTTAAGCATCTTAATAGAGGTGTTATGATCAGCACTACTAGTTGGAATAGCTTCTACCCACTTAGTAACGTAATCAACAGCAACTAAAATATGTGTATATCCATTAGAGGCAGGAAAAGGTCCCATATAATCAAAGCCCCAAACATCAAACGGTTCAATAACAAGAGAATAATTCATAGGCATTTCTTGACGTCTACTAATATTACCAATTCTCTGACATTCATCACAAGACAAGACAAACTTACGGGCATCTTTGAAGAGAGTAGGCCAATAAAAACCGGATTGCAATACCATATGTGCAGTTCTATCTCCAGCGTGGTGTCCTCCATATGGTTCGAGTGACACTTGCGGAGAATCTGTTTCTATTCTTATTCGTGCTCAGGTACACAACGTCTAATAACACCATCTACTCCTTCTTTGTACAGGTGTGGGTCATCCCAAAAGTAATGTCTTAAATCATAAAAGAACTTTTTATTTTGCTGGTATGTGAAACTAGGTGGTATAAATTTAGCAACAATGTAATTGGCATAATCAGGATACCATGGAGCAGTACGAGAAGCATTTATGACAGCTAATTGTTCATCAGGAAAGCTATCATCAATAGGTAGTGGGTCATCAAGAACATTCTCTAACCTAGACAAGTTGTCTGCAACGGGGTTCTCAGCTCCCTTTCTATCAATAATATGCAAATCAAATTCTTGTAGCAAGAGAACCCATCTAATAAGTCTAGGTTTAGCATCTTTCTTTTCCATAAGATATTTAATAGTAGCATGATCAGTGTGAACAGTTACTCTAGAATCAACAATATAAGGTCTGAACTTATCACAAGCAAATACAACTGCTAAAAATTATTTTTCAGTAGTAGCATAATTTCTCTGGGCATTGTCTAGAGTTTTACTAGCATATTGTATAACATTTAATTTCTTATCAACTCTTTGTCCTAGAACAACACCTACAGCATAATCACTAGCATCACACATGATTTCAAAGGGTAAATTCCAATCAGGTGGCTAAACAATAGGTGCAGAAATCAAAGCTTTCTTGAGTATTTCAAATGCTTCTACACAATCATCATCAAAGACAAAAGGAATATCTTTTTGTAAGAGATTAGTCAGAGGCCTGGAGATTTTAGAGAAGTCCTTAATGAACCTCCTATCAAAACCACCATGACCGAGGAAACTTCTTATACCTTTAATGTGCTTGGGACACGGCATCTTTTCAATAGCATCAACTTTAGCTTTGTCAACTTCAATACCTCTTTTAGAAATTTTATGCCCCAAGATAATACCTTCATTAACCATAATGTGGCACTTCTCCCAATTCAAGACAAGGTTAGTTTCTTCACATCTCTGCAAAACTCGATCAAGGTTGCTCAAGCAATCATCAAAAGAAGTTCCATATACGGAGAAATCATCCATGAAAACCTCAACAATCTTTTCACAAAAATCAGAGAATATAGCCATCATGCATCTTTGAAAGGTAGCAGGTGCGTTACATAAACCAAAAGGCATACGTCTATAAGCAAAGGTACCGAAAGGGCAAGTAAAATTGGTCTTTTTTTTATCCTCTTTTGACACAGGTATTTGAGAGAAACCATAATAACCATCTGAAAGCAAAAAATGTGTATGTTTGGATAGTCTTTCTAGCATTTGATCAATAAAAGGTAAAGGGTAATGATCCTTTTTAGTAGCTTTTTATAGAAATCAATTACCATTCTATAACCTGTAATAATTTTTGGTGGGATCAATTCATCTTTATCATTAGGAACAACGGTAATACCTCCCTTCTTAGGGACACAATGGACAGGACTTACCCACTGACTATCAGCAACGGGATAAATTATACCTGCCTCCAGAAGCTTAGTATTTCTTTTCTTACCACTTCTTTCATCTTAGGATTTAACCGTCGTTGGTGATCAACAACTGGTTTAGCGTCTTTCTCCAATTTTATTTTGTGTTGGCATAGAGTGGGACTAATGCCCTTAAGATCATCAAGAGTATATCCAATAGCAGCACGGTGCTTCTTCAGAGTTTTCAATAATCTCTTTTCTTCATGCTCTGAAAGGTTAGCACTAATAATAACAGGATATATCTTCTTCTCATCAAGATAAGCATATTTAAGAGTACCAGGTAACGTTTTAAGCTCAAACACGGGATCACCCTTGGGTGGAGGAGGATCCTCTAGGATTTCAACAGGCAATTTGTGTTTCAAAATAGGTCCTGATAACCCACAAGTGTAGGGGATCGCAACAGCTTTCGAGGGTAGATTATTCAACCAAAATTTATTGATTCGACACAAGGGGAGCCAAAGAATATTCTCAAGTATTAGCAGTTGAGTTGTCAATTCAACCACACCTGGATAACTTAATATCTGCAGCAAAGTATTTAGTAGCAAAGTAATATGGAAATAATGGTAATGGTAGCAAAAGTAATATTTTTGGGTTTTGTAGTGATTGTAACAGTAGCAACGGAAAAGTAAATAAGCAAAGAACAATATGTGAAAAGTTTGTAGGCAATGGATCCGTGATGGATAATTATGCCGGATGCAATTCCTCATGTAATAGCTATAACATAGGGTGGCACAGAACTAGCTCCAGTTCATCAATGTAATGTAGGCATGTATTCCGTAAATAGTCATACGTGCTTACGGAAAAGAACTTGCATGACATCTTTTGTCCTACCCTCCCGTGGCAGCGGGGTCCTAGCGGAAACTGAGGGATATTAAGGCATCCTTTTAATAGAGAACTGGAACAAAGCATTAACACATAGTGAATACATGAACTCCTCAAACTACGGTCATCACCGAGAAGTATCCCGATTATTGTCACTTCGGGGTTGTCGGATCATAACACATAATAGGTGACTATAGACTTGCAAGATAGGATCAAGAACACACATATATTCATGAAAACATAATAGGTTCAGATCTAAAATCATGGCACTCGGGCCCTAGTGACAAGCATTAAGCATAGCAAAGTCATAGCAACATCAATCTCAGAACATAGTGGATACTAGGGATCAAACCCTAACAAAACTAACTTGATTACATTGTAAATCTCATCCAACCCATCACCGTCCAGCAAGCCTACGATGGAATTACTCACGCACGGCGGTGATCATCACTAAATTGGTGATGGAGGATGGTTGATGATGACGACGGCGACGAGTCCCCCTCTCCGGAGCCTCGAACGGACTCCAGATCAGCTCTCCCGAGAGAGATTAGGGCTTGTTGGCGGCTCCGTATTGTAAAACGCGATGAAACTTTCTCTCTGATTTTTTTCTCCACGAAACGGAATATATAGCGTTGGAGTTGAGGTCGGTGGAGCTCCAGGGGGCCCAGGAGACAGGGGGGCGCGCCCAGGGGGAGGGCGCGCCCCCACCCTCCTGGACAGGGTGTGGGCCCCCTGGTCTTGATTCTTTCACCAGTATTTTTTATATTTTCCAAAAAGTGCCTCCGTGGATTTCCAGGACATTCCAAGAACCTTTGTTTTCTACACATAAAACAACATCATGGTAGTTCTGCTGAAAACATTGTCAGCCCGTGTTAGTTTCATTCAAATCATGCAAGTTAGAGTCCAAAACAAGGGCAAAAGTGTTTGGAAAAGTAGATACGTTGGAGACGTATCAACTCCCCTGCTACCTCTTGAGCACTGCGTTGGATTTCCCCGAAGAGGAGAGGATGATGCAGCAAAGTAGCATAAGTATTTCCCCCAGTTTTTGAGAACCAAGGTATCAATCTAGTAGGAGACCACGCACAAGTCCCTCGTACCTACACAAAACGATAGCTACTCGCAACCAACACTTAGGGGTTGTCAATCCCTTCACGGTCACTTACGAGGGTGAGATCTGATAGAGATGATAAATAATATTTTTGGTATTTTTGATAGATAGATGCAAAGTAAAAAGTAAAAGGCAAAGTAAAAACAAAGCAAGTAAATAAAGTGATAGAGATTGATATGATGAGAATAGACCTGGGGGCCATAGGTTTCACTAGTGGCTTCTCATAGGAGCATAGATATTCTACGGTGGGTGAACAAATTACTGTTGAGCAATTGACAGAATTGAGCATAGTTATGAGTATATCTAGGCAATGATCATGTATATAGGCATCACGTCCGAGACAAGTAGATCGAAACGATTATGCATCTACTACTATTACTCCACTCATCGACTGCTATCCAGCATGCATCTAGAGTATTAGGTTAAAAACACAGTAACGCCTTAAGCAAGATGACATGATCTAGAGGGATAAATTCATGCAATATGATAAAAACCCCATCTTGTTATCCTCGATGGCAACAATACAATACGTGCCTTGCAACCCTTTCTGTCACTGGGTAAGGACACCGCAAGATTGAACCCAAAGCTAAGCACTTCTCCCATTGCAAGAACTACCAATCTAGTTGGCCAAACCAAAAAGGATAATTCGAAGAGACTTGCAAAGATAACTCAATCATACATAAAAGAATTCAGAGAAGAATCAAATATTTTCCTTAGATAATACTGGATCATAAACCCACAATTCATCGGTCTCAACAAACACACCGCAAAAAGAAGATTACATGGAATAGATCTCCACAAGAGAGGGGGAGAACATTGTATTGAGATCCAAAAAGAGAGAAGAAGCCATCTAGCTACTAGCTATGGACCCGAAGGTCTGAAGTAAACTACTCACACTTCATCGGAGGGGCTATGGTGTTGATGTAGAAGCCCTCCGTGGTGGATGCCCCCTCCGGCGGAGCTCCGGAACAGGCCCCAAGATGGGATCTCGTGGATACAGAAGGTTGCGGCGGTGGAATTAGGTTTTTTGGCTCCTCTTCTGATCGTTCTGGGATACGTAGGTATATATAGGAGGAAGGAGTACGTCGGTGGAGCAACAGGGGGGCCCACGAGGTAGGGGGGCGCGCCCAGGGGGGGCGCCCTCCACCCTCGTGACCGCCTCTGGTCCTTCATGGAGTAGGGTCCAAGTCTCCTAGATCACGTTCGGTGAGAAAATCACGTTCCCGAAGGTTTTATTCCGTTTGGACTCCGTTTGATATTCCGTTTTTTCGAAACACTGAAATAGGCAAAAAACAACAATTCTGGGCTGGGCCTCCGGTTAATAGGTTAGTCCCAAAAATAATATAAAAGTGGAAAATAAAGCCCAATATAGTCGAAAACAGTAGATAAAGTAGCATGGAGCAATCAAAAATTATAGATACGTTGGAGACGTATCAGGCATCCCCAAGCTTAATTCCTGCTCGTCCTCGAGTAGGTAAATGATAAAAAAAGAATTTTTGATGCGGAGTGATACTTTGGCATAATTTTAATGTAAATCTTCTTAATTGTGATATGAATATTCAGATCCGAAAGATTCAAGACAAAAGTTCATATTTACACAAAAATAATAATACTTCAAGCATACTAATCAAAGCAATCATGTCTTCTCAAAATAACATGGCCAAAGAAAGTTCATCCCTACAAATATCATATAGTTAGGCTATGCTTCATTTTCGTCACACAAAGATGTTCCCAACTTCTATACCCCCGATGACAAGCCAAGCAATTGTTTCATACTTAAATAATCTCAAACTTTTTCAACTTTCACGCAATACATGAGCGCGAGCCATGGATATAGCACTATGGGTGGAATAGAATGGTGGTTGTGGAGAAGACAAAAAAGGAGGGGAAGATAGTCTCACATTGACTAGGCGTATCAAAGGGCTATGGGGATGCCCATCAATAGATATCAATGTGAGTGAGTTGGGATTGCCATGCAACGGATGCACTAGAGCTATAAGTATATGAAAGCTCTACAAAAGGAACTAAGTGGGTGTGCATCCAACTTGCTTGCTCACGAAGACCTAGGGCATTTTGAGGAAGCCCATCATTGGAATATACAAGCCAAGTTCTATAATGTAAAATTCCCACTAGTATATGAAAATGACAAAATGAGAGACTCTCTAACATGAAGATCTTGGTTCTACTTTGAAGCACAAGTGTGGTAAAAGGATAGTAGCATTGTCCCTTCTCTCTTTTTCTCTCATTTTTTTATTTGGGGCCTTTCTCTTTTTTTTGGCCTATCTCTTCTTTTTTTTATCCCTCACTTGGGACAATGCTCTAATAATGATGATCATCACACTTTTATTTTTCGTACAACTCAACAATTACAACTCGATACTTAGAACAAAGTATGACTCTATATGAATGCCTCCGGCGATGTACCGGGATATGCAATGAATCATGAGTGACATGTATGAAAGAATTATGAACGATGGCCTTGCCACAAATATGATGTCAACTACATGATCATGCTAGCAATATGACAATGATGGAGCGTGTCATAATAAATGGAACGGTGGAAAGTTGCATGGCAATATATCTTGGAATGGCTATGGAAATGCCATGATAGGTAGGTATGGTGGCTGTTTTGAGGAAGGTATATGGTGGGTGTATGATACCGGCGAAAAAGTGTGCGGTATTAGAGAGGCTAGCAAAGGTGGAAGGATGAGAGTGCGTATAATCCATGAACTCAACATTAGTCAAAATAACTCATATACTTATTGCAAACATTTAGAAGCCATCAAAAATCAAGTACTACGCGCATGCTCCTAGGGGGATAGATTGGTAGGAAAAGACCATCGCTCGTCCCCGACCGCCACTCATAAGGATGCACAAGCCAGGTACACCTCATGTTTCAAATTTGTTACACAACTTTAACCATACGTGCATGCTACGGGACTTGCAAACTTCAACACAAGCATTTCTCAAATTCATAATCACCCAACTAGCATGACTTTAATATTATCATTTCCATATCTCAAAAAAATTATCAAGCATCAAACTTATCTTAGTATTCAATTCACTCAGAAAGAAAGTTTCACATATCTTGAATACCAAGTATATTAACAATAAGAAAATTACCATGCTATTAACGACTCTCAAAATAATCAAAGTGAAGCATGATAGATCAATAGTTTCTTTAAAACAAATCCACCACCGTACTCTAAAAGATCTAAGTGAAGCACTAGAGAAAAAATTATCACGCTCAAAAGATATAAGTGAAGCACTATGAGCAAAAACTATCAAGCTCAAAAGATATAAGTGAAGCACATAGAGTATTCTAACAAATTCCAATTCATGTATGGCTCTCTCAAAAGGTGTGTACAGCAAGGATTATTGTGGTAAACTAACAAGCAAAGACACAAATAATACAAGACGCTCCAAGCAAAACACATATCATGTGGTGAATAAAAATATAGCTCCAAGTAAATTACCGATGGAAGTGGACGAAAGAGGGGATGCTGTCGGTGTACTAGAGTAGGGGTACCCTAGTATCCCGAACTCGTGCACGGACAGTTGCAGCACCCCGCGGTAGGGCCGACTTGGTGACCGCCAAGATCCTCAGCAGCTCCTGTGGAACCATTCAAGAACAAAGTAATCAAGACCCCGGCAAGAGGAGCTTGCCGGGAAAGCCACTCACGGCGCGAAGGAAACAAGGCCCCGGCAAGAGGAGCTTGCCGGGAAGGCTTGGTGAGCGACAAGCTCCCGAGCGCGACAAGAACCTTGCTGTGGCAAGGTGCTCGCCGCGGCAAGTGACCTCTCTTCATCTCCGCTCCAGCTCATCCGCCAACGTGTCGCCATGGGGCCTTCCCAAGCACGCGTGTCGACGGGCTGTGCAGCCAGCGGGGAGCGGCTATAAGCGGCGCTGACAAGCTACCCTCGTGGCAAACGGAGGCGCACTTGACGGTCCCTGTTACACTGTTCAGGCTACTGAGATGGGCATTTATGACTCTTGTCCCTTGCCGTCAGAGTTAGGTATAGAACACTGTACACTGTACAAAGCGGTGTACCAACTTCTGTTTTTACTATCTTACCCTTGTCTACTTGCCACATGTGGTGACCCCTTGTGCCTATAAAAGGAGGCCCAAGTGCAACGTAGAAAGGGTTCGGTTCAGCTCCGGCTTAGTTCATTCTACTGATACGAGACCACACTCAGGCTAGGTTTTGTAGCTCCCATTGCTCCCTAGCAAGAACACAAGATAATCCACAAAGCAGCAGTAGGAGTATTATCTCTCCGGAGAGCTCAGAAGCTGGGTAAATCTGCTCGTGTGCATCGCCTCGATCCGCTCTTTGTGCAATCTCCGCCCCCCTCCGAACCACAAGGGACCCAGGTCCCGTAGGTGTTCGTGGGACACGATCAGCTTCCCCGACATCTTTGGCGCGCCAGGTAGGGGGCGTCGAGGCTGTGTGAACCCGATCCGGCATTCACACGAGCAGATTTCTTCATCAACAATCTTCGTCAACATGGCACCGAAGAAGAAATCTTCGGCAGCAGCAGAGCCGTCTGCGTCGAACCCACCGCCACCGGAGCTGTCAGGTGGTGGGGGAAACGCTGGCGGAGGAATCGGCGTCGTCGAGAGAGCCCACCATGCCGCCAGGTCCAAGGACAAGGCAGCGCAGGCGTCGGCGTCCGAATCCGCACCGCGTCCTTCTCCGGAGGCGTGGGACCGACAGCGTCATGATGCTCGCAGCACCATACGCTCATTGGATCAATGCCAAGCTGGGGGATCCAGAGGCCCTCGAGACCCGCATGCATGCCAGCATGCCGGAACAAGTCGGGTACGATCGCCTGAGCAGGATGCTGCTCCTCCTAACTTGGTTAGGAGTTCGAGCACATCCCGTTCTTCGCTCCGTACGCCGTTGCCACCCTCCACCCCGGCGGAAGCCTTGGCAAGAGCTCAGCTACTTCTAGACTACCCTCCAATGGCCGACAAGGTCGACGAATGGAGGGCCACAATCTAGAGCCTCATCGGCTTTGCCAACGGCGACGTCCCGCGGGAACCAAGCGCCTCGCAGCCGCGGCAAGGCGACAAGGCACGAGTCGCTGGCGAAGAGACTTGCGGGGGTGCAGCCACCGTACACTCCCCTTCCCGAAGGCCAAGATCGCCGACTCGCCGGATGCACCTTGACAGCGACTCCACAGCTTCGTCGGATCCGCGAGCTCGTCGCGACCAGCGCCAAGTTCTTCGAGAACGGCAAGAAGAAGACGCTCGAACCCGCATCGAGCGCCGAAGAGAAGCGCGCCGTCAATCCGACCAGCGCGCCGGGCCCACTGTCGATATCCATGCGCCAGAGGAACCAGGCGACTTGCCGTACGCGGTAGGTTGTCCTGCGTTCACTCGTGAGCTGCGGCAAGTCCGGTGGCCCGACAAGAAAAACTTCAAACCAGATGTGCCAGAGAAGTATGATGGCAGGACACACCCATCGGAGTTCCTCAGCATCTACACCATTGCGGTGCAGGCTGCGGGAGGACGAGACGACAAGATCCTCGCCAACTACTTTCCTCTAGTGCTCAAGCCAAACGTCAGATCCTGGTTCATGCACTTGCCGGACGGCTCTATTTCTTCTTGGGCAGATTTGTGCCACCAGTTTGTTGGCGCATTCACAGGCGGCCACAAACCTCATGGACAGGAGAGTGACCTTCACCTACTCGCCCAGAAGGAAGGAGAGTCCCTGCGAAAATTCATCCAGAGATTCAGCCGTGTGCATTAAAACATCCCAGACGTCCACCCTGCTGTAGTGTTCAGTGCATTCCATCAGAATGTGCGAAACCGCAGGATGAGGGAGGAGATGGCGATGTGCAAAGTGAAAGACGTCAGCGAGCTCTACGCCCTGGCCGACAAGTGTGCACGCGCAGAAGAAGGAAGAAGACTCCCAGGAGAGAATGTGGGAGCAGAATCTGACAGTGAGGAGATCGCCCCGGCAAAGAAGAGCCGGCGGCGAAACAACAGAAGGAAGAAAAACCAAGAAGTACTAGTTGTCGAGCAGTCCGGCAAGGATGGTGCCGCCAACAAAGCCAAGGCTGGTGGCTCCGGCAAGGAGGTTGCCGTTGACGCTGACCGCCAAGCTGTGGCGGCCGCCGACAAGCCTGACAGCTCCAACAAGCAGTACTATAAAATCCACCGCACCAAGGGCCACGATCTCCAGAGCTGCAAGAAAGTCGAGCAGCTTTTTGAGCTACAGAGAGCTGAATACGAGAGGCGAGACAAGGAGAAGGCCCAAGAAGGTGCAGGTGCAGCAAGTAAGAAGCGACCCGGTCGGGGAGGACGCGGTGGCAAGGCCAAGCAGCGGCAAGGAGACAGACCTCCCCGCGGCCGCGACAAGGAAGAAGATGAAGACGAAGATGACGAAGACATGGAAGACGATGAAGCTGACGAGCAAGAGTTTCAAAAGGCAACAGAGGTCCTTTGCGTTGACGGTGGTGCTTCTCTGCATACCTCGCACCGCCAACTCAAATAATGGATGCGTGAGGTTAATGCAGCAGAACCCTCCATAGAGTCGCGCAAACCTCTGAAGTGGTCCAGCACGCCCATCATCTTTGACATTGAGGACCACCCTGACCGCATCACTGCGGTCGGGTGCTTGCCGATGTTGGTCTCACCAACCATCCGCAACCTCAAGGTCACAAAGATGTTGGTTGACGGTGGGGCCGGCCTGAACCTGATATCCTCTGCAGTGCTTCAGAAACTTCAAATCCCTGACAGCGAGCTCGAAGAAACTGGTACGTTTCAAGGAATCAACCCAGGAAGGAGCAAGCCGAAAGGGAAGATCACATTGCCGGTAACATTTGGCAGTGAGCTAAACTTCAGAACTGAGAAGGTTACATTCGACGTTGCCGATTTCCCATTGCCCTACAATGGTATACTTGGCCGTCCAGCGCTTGCCAAGTTCATGGCAGCTTCTCATTTCGCCTACAACTTACTCAAGATGCCCGGCCCGATAAGCGTCATTTCTGTCCATGGCGACAAGAAGGATGCGCTTATCTGCGCCGACGAGATTTACCGGGATGCAGCAGCCGCAACAGATAGCAAACCACTTGCCGCTGAAGCTCCCGGGGGGAAGAAGACCACCAGGTCCGGCAAGAGCTCTGTTGCCCACTCCGGCAAACGCACCTCTTCGGAGTGCTGCGCTACCGTCGAGGACGCACCATCGAGCTCCACCGGCAAGTG